>OZ005650.1:27093486-27693486 GCA_963930645.1 Salticus scenicus | reverse complement strand
TGGAAGTTTATGCTCAATTTTGCCTTATTCTGACATGTTAAGTAAATCGTAAATTCCAAATAACTTACGAATTTTTTAAATTGGAAAAATCCTAGTCTATGATATTCATGCCAGTAACCTAAATAATATTTCGAAAGTGGTTTGACATCTTTACGATGAAAATATCCCTCAAAATTGACGTTTATGTGAAATTTTGCTCTATTCTGCCATGTTAAGAAATTCGTAAATTTCCAATAACTTACGAAATTTTTATATTTGAAAATTCATAGTCATTAATATCCATGCCAGTGTCCTAAATAATATTTCAAAAGTAGTCTGATATCTTTATGATGAAAATATCGCTAAAAATTGACGTTTATGTGAAATTTTGCCCTATACTGCCATGTTAAGAAATTCGTAAATTTCCAATAACTTGCGAAATTTTCAAAGTAGCATATTTATAGTTACTGATGTTCATTCCGGCATCAAAACGGATATTTTAAAACTGGTCTGACATTTTTACAGTAAAAAGTTTCCATTTAATGCAAGTTTAAGCGAATTTTTGTCCTATTCTCCCATGTTAAGAAAATCGTAAATTTCTAATAACTTACGAAGTTTTTAAAATCGAATGTTGCAAATGAATAGTGTTCTTGCCAGTGTCGAAAGTAATATTTTAAAACTGATCTGACCTCTCTGCGACAATTTGTTCTTGAGATATCGTGTACATAGACTAACAAACTAACGGACTAACACACTAACAGACACCCTACAAACAGACACCATACAAATTTTGTCATTTTCGGATTCCTCACACCTGAAAACGTGTAAAAAAGTCAAAAAACCGAGGTCGAAAAATTTCACAATTACCTGAGTTCCCCATACCTATAGTATGATGAGGAACTAATATACGTAAATTATTATCAAGTAATAATTCTATATATACAATTTTTTTTTCCGTTTATTTCATTTGTGTAATCTATCACATGTTTAAAAATAAAGTCTGCGATAGATACACAAATATTAGATAAAGATTATATATCATAATTTACAGCGGATTATATATAAAGATTTTATATCATATATGATATCCTGTAATAAACAAAAATTATACATAAATAGAATGATTTAAAGCAAATATTTAACTGTTAACACCGAAACAATGGAGAGCATAAGCTGCCAGGTTCGATTTGAAACTCAGATGTTATAGCACTTCATAAAGAGAGCCTTTCCTTAAAAATTCAAAACATAATCGAAATAAAAATCTGGTTTGACTCATACTACTTATTGTTTCTTTTATCTCGATAAAAATTTATATAAAACTGTAATGAACATTTCCAACCAAATTTAACATAAGTTCAAAATTGTTTTAGAAGTTATATTTCACATACATTTGTGTGTGTCTGTTTGTGCGTGTATAAGGGACGCAAGTCTCCTTACACAGAAATTTACTTTAAACAAAACATTTTTTTTAAATAGTAATTTGCAAATGTTATTTAAAATTTTAACAACAGTTTGATTGATCTGTATTTAAAGTTTTAATATCAGTTTGACTGATCAGTATTTGGACATTTTCAAATACAGATTTGTTATTTTACAAATTTAACTGTAATAATATATGCCTGTGTCATTGTGTATTAACAGAACGTTAGAGTGAGTGCCACAGTAGATTATTTTCAGTGTGAAGAAAACGAGTATCCTGGTTATTTAGGGGGAAATGACGGACTCGATCCCGTCTAGGTCGCATGCCAGGTGTACAATGAGAATTATTTTTAATTAATCATTCTGAAAAGAATTATTTATAATAATTATAATCACCTAAGAATTTTTTTTTTTTTTTTTTTTTTTGTATAAGTAGGAGCATCACATTCTCCCTTCCCCTTGGAGGGTGTAAATTGTTAATATGAGTATTTTTCAAAAGCACTCGCCATAACTTTAAAACGAATGTTTGGACCCTAGATCTATGATAATATAAATCAAGTTATGGATTATTTTTATTTAAAAAAAAAGATAAAACGTGTTTTCTCAGATGTCGCGTATAGGGCACAAAATTGACTTATTTTGGACACCTAGTGTTATACTTCTCTGAGATGAAAATTATCAGCATTCATTATGGGAAACAATTTTGATAAATAATAGTTTTAATAAATTGTTCTTCGTGAATTTGGTATAAGGAAATATAAAAGAAGGTTTTGTGATGAACACAAGATGTTAGTTTTACTCAATTCTTCAAAATAACTTTGGTATAAATAACTGAATTGATTCCTAAATAACTACCTAAAATTTGTATTATCCTATTCATTAAATATACAGTTATTAACATTTTCGTTTCCAGTATGTTTTATGTATTGAAGCTCAAATTTCAGCTATTACATTTTTATGTCATCGTACGTTTCTCTACAGGTACATACGTCAATGTGACAATCACACGAAATAAGAAAGGAATAATGGATTAAATGCCTTTTTTTTTAATATGAAATGTTTTTTTTTTTTTTTTTTTTTTTTTTTGCGCATCGCATACATACATTTCTTCTTTCAAAGTAAATTCCTCTGATCTGATTCTTAGCAAAAATAATTTTAAGTTTAGCAATACGTTTATCTATGCGACAAAACCTTTTTACTTTCTTCTGTATTCAATAGAAGAAATTACTGGATTCGTAAAATTTTCGACTTCCGGTTTTCGATGGATTTACACGTTTTGAGAGGTCCAGACCATTTTTAGAAAATATCTGTGTGTGTGTGACAAAAATTTTGTGGCGACTGTATCACAGGAACTACTACTGTAAATTGCATATAAATTTATATGTAGATGCACCTTGACCTAAATTAGTGCCTATCAACTTTTGGTATCAATCACTCAACAGATGGTGGCTGCTATATAGCGATTTTCGCAATTTAAGGGAAAGCCATATCTCAGGGACTACTGCATAAATTTGCGTATAAATTTATATGTAAATGCAACTTGATCTGAATAAGTGCATATTTGGTTTTGGTATTGATTTCTCAACAGATGATGCTGCTATACAGCGATTTGTACAGTCGGGGGAAAAAAAAACGCAACACTCAACGTAACTTCGTTGCTAATCAATGTAGAAAAATGTAATAGGTATCATTCGACTGGAAATTGAGAGTAGTTTCAAAAAATGAACTGAAATTTTGAATTGGGGGTCGTCTACATATTAAAACGCGCACCAACTTTGATTTTTTCAATGGTAACCCCCTATTTTTATTTTATATTTGAATTCCTGGGGTCGCGACAACGCGAAAAAATATATTGGTTGTATATTTTACTCATTTTTTCACAGAGTTATAAGCGTTCAAAGTTTGAAGGTGCTAATGTTAAATTCATATTTCAAACTTTTATTAATATCTTCATAAAAAATAACTTGATCGATATAATTTTTTTTTTACGAGATACAGTGAAGAAACCCAAACATAATCCATCATTACTTTTGATTCTGTAAATTTTTTTTAATTTTGAAAAATATTAATAAATTCATATTCATAAAAATTATGAATTATGACCTATATTAATTTTTACATAAAATGAATCCTAATGATGAAAAATATGGGTGTGCAAATTTGCAGCTCATTCCAATTATTAGTTTTCGAGATATAAATAAATCTTTCTTTTGGAGTGGTTTAGGGGGCCGTCTTTTATATAGTTTTGCATGAGATAACGAATCAAATCTTAAAAAATAACAAAGAAAATTAAACAAAATACTTTTATTTTTTATTTACGGGTCCAATTATATAACAGCAGCGTCAAACGCAAAGAAATGAAACAAAAATGATTAGCATCAAGAATTTCTGTTTTCTAAAGAAGACAAGCCCCGCCTTCATCGTTCTTCAAAACAAAACAATATATTAAAGAAAAGTAAATGTGACACTGAGTATTCGTGTTAAACCCCTTATTTTATGTTGACAAAAATATGCACAAGTGGTATTTACTTCATCGATTAATTGGTGATTAATTTTGAATCTTTTAAACAAACACTAGAAGAAAAAAATTAACTAAATAGGCGGGGTTTACTGTTTTAAATAGAAAAATAGGTTTAATGTGAAATTATCAAATATAAAAAACGAATGGAATTGGAATGCAAGACAGGCCTGTAAAATCGTTTCTTAACTACCGGTCATAGTTAAAGGTTTAATTATTTGCTTCATATATTGCTTTATTTTTATTTATTTATTTATTTTGTAGTGAGGAGGATTATTATTTTAAGGATACTTTAGTATTTAAAATTTTAATCTTATATTTGAACATTATACATTTTTTAAAATATACTTTTACTTTTATAAATATATTTTAACACTTTTTTGCGACCGCAGGATTTTGTAATTTTGACAGTAAGATCCGCTTAAAGAGGTTATTCTCTCAAAATAAAATATTTTAGAACAAATTTCCTGTATTCACAATTATATTACAAATGGATATACATCATAATTATATTCTTTCTAATCAATACATTTCTATCCATAGTATATTTTATTGCAAAAATATGAACACTGGGTACACACTTAAGAAATATGTAACACACAAATTACGAAAGAAACGCCCACTGACAGAGTTACAGATTTTCAAATGGCGTGAATCTACGTAAGCGGTCGCGAAAGGGTTAATTAAGAAATTTATTTTCACAGAAATTATAAAACGAATCGTACAGTTCCAAAGATTTCAACTGATCCAAAACTGGTAAGTGCGTCGTGCGATTAAAATTGTTTAATATTTACTTCATGAACACTTACAATAATTTATCCGAAAAGATTTAGTTTATGCGTTGTTGTATATATATATATATATATATATTATTTCATTTCGTATATTATGTTACACCTACGAAAGAAAATTTAAGCCTTATTGGTGATCAGTACAGCCATAATATACACTTTTACTTGAAAAATATTGCGCTTTTATCACAGAGTACTGTATGGAGTAATCGCAAGTGTAATGTATTTAAATAGACCTAAAATTATCTAAAAAAGTACTGAAGTATATATAAATCTAAAAAATTGAATTCAGGATAATTAAGGAACTGAAAACGAGGCAACGTTTTATTAATATAAATATTTTGTTTTTTCCTGAAAGATTTCCGCTGTGAAACATTAAAATTTTCTCTATTTCTTATAGGATCTTAATTTTATTTTTCTACATTTATAGATAACCCCCTAACACATTTTTCATTATAACTCTATAAATACTAAAGATAAAGTATACAAACAATATACTTTTCCGCACTGCCAGACTCTCAGAAATTCGAAAATGAAGTCAAAATTGGGTGTTGCTATTGAAAAAATCAAAGTTGGCGCTCATTTCAATATGTTGATGACCCCTAATTCAAAATTTGACGACATACTCAGAAAGTGCTTTGAATTTCCTGTTGAATGATGTGTATTAGATGTTTCTGCGTCAATTAATAACGAAATTACAGCGGGTGTTGCGTTTTTTTTTCCCCCGACTGTACAGTTTAAGAGAAGGCTATATCTCAGGAACTACTGTACAGAATTGCATATAAATTTATATGTAGATGCACCTTGACATAAATTAGTGCCTCTAAACTTTTGGTATCAATCACTCAACAGGTGGTGCTGCTATATAGCGATTTCCGAAATTTAAGGTAAAGCCATATCTCAGGTTCTATTGCGTATAATTAAACAAAACTTGACATGTTAGAAAGCCATTATCAGACAGCATGCCATTCGAATTTTGATGCCTATCAAAGGTGGCTATCAAAAGGCTATCTGTAGGTGGCGCTGTTATACTGCGACATTTTCCGAGAATGGGAAGATCATATCTCAACTTCTATGGCGTATAACTGTACGAAACTTGAAATGGAGATAACCACTATGAAAACGCATTTTTAAAGATATTAATTGTAGAGAATAAAACTGTCTTTCTTTGGATAGTTAGTGTTAGTTTTCTTTAAGATGAAAATCGTCTGCATTCATGATGGTAGATAATTTTAACTAGCAGGCTACGCCCGCTTCGCTGGCCACTATATTTAAATGAATCTCCAAAAGAATTGGATCATTATTTATTTTTCACATCACATTATAAATAAAAACTAAAATAATTACATTGGAATCGCTCTAGACCTCGCATCGGGTACTCGCTGACTACGGAAGCTCTGCAGGCAGTGGGAACCTGCTCCCGATGCCCGCACTGTATCGGGAGCAGGTTCCCACTGCCTGCAGAAATCTCTTTCCTATGTATTTCAATATGGGTATTTATTGACGATAGGTGGGTCTGCCATTATTTAAGAACTACGATTTTAAAGATAACTGTATCTCAGCGTCTATTAAATATTTTAGTTTTTGAACCAAGTATTTTATTGCTCATGCTATTTACACTGTATTACAATTTTATTCCGACCAATGTAATGAAATAAAATAAAAAGTAGATTTTCTTTTAGAAGGATTTAAATACATAAAAAACAAATAAATTCCAATCAGTTTAATCCTTTCTACTATATACTACCATTATTTCCTGACAAATACTATAAATTAGAAAAAAAAAAAAAAAAAAAAACTTTTAAAGAAATTAAATTAACAAATGAAAAATAATTGTTGTTATACTACAAAAATTATACATAAACATAACTGTTATAAATACGTTTTTAAATTTTAAATTTAATATATTTAATTTTTTCTACTGCATTACCATTTTATTTTCAATAAATATAATAAATTAAAAAGAGAAAAAAGATTCGCCCTCAAATAAATGTATTAAATAAAAAATAATTTGCATAATATAGCCGTTGCTAAGATACGCAGACGATTACAATCGAAGAATAAATTCATGAAAAAGGAAACATAAAAGCCAATGTTTAAAATCGAAAAAACATTAATTTAAAAAATTCAAATTCGAAATTCGAAAAAATCTCGATGAGGTGCACACCTGTAGGGTCCCAGGTACCTATATGCCAAATTTGGAAGCTCTGCGATCAGTAGTGTGTTAGTATTGTTCATGTTTAGATAAATGTATTTATTTTCCTGTTGGAAAAAAAAATAAACTCGTATTTATTTTTTTTTATTTATTTTTTTTTTGCAACAATTAAATTATGGATTAAATTTAAATGGCTAATTTTTTGCTATTATTAGCTTATTATTTTCATATTTTTATTAATTAAAAGAAAACTAAACAGAAATTCGAAATTCTGACTTCGATGTGCGCAATGATCCTTCGGGGGGCACCTTTGTGTTAAATCTCGTGACTGTCCGAGCTACCGTTTTCGAGAACAGTGAAATATACATACAAATATTGCTCACTTAATAGTATAAGATAAATTATTTGTACTGAGTGAATTTGTATAGGAAAATATAGAAGAAAGTCCTATGGTGGTCACAACATACTAGCTTTTACTTTCTTCCATATATACAGAGCTTTATTTGCATGAGAAAGCTCAGGAACTCATTTCTATATTTATTTTATTTTAGTGATATTTTACATATAACCTGGAATGCATGGAAACTCATTAATAGTGTGTAAATGAACACACCGGTGCATCATATCTAAGAAATCTGATGTATTAATAGAGATTTCCTACTAGAAGAATGTTTTATGGTCTGTTTTAATTATCAAACTTCCATTGGTTTTGCTAAGTTTGCTAATAAAGCAATTTTTTTTGTGGAAGTTGTTATGTACATAGTTATGGGATATTCCATTTTATATTTACAGCTGATTTTATCAAACTTACTAAACTGGAACATGTTAAATATCTTTAAAGTTTTAAAAAGTGTAAAAGAAATCTAAATTGTTCAAATAAGTCAATTTCAGTCTGAAATACAATGAAAATACTTAAAGTTTCTTTTATTTAAACTTTGTATCTTGAATAATTTTATTAGATAGCAAAAACTCAATATTGTACTCATAAAATGTTTTTAAATTGGTATTTTATTTACTCTTTCATAATTTTGGAAATTTTTGAAAAAATAATTTCTAGATTAAATGAATTTTTACTTTCTTCTATATTCAATAGAAGAAAGTATTGGATTCGTAAAAATTTTCGACCTCGGGTTTTTGATGGATTTGCACGTTTTGAGAGCTGTAGAACACGATTTGATCATTTTTAGAAAATGACTGTCTGTCTGTGTGTGTGTGTGAGACAAAATTTTGTGGCAATTGAATTTCAGGAACTACTGCACAGAATTTCATATAAATTTGTATGTAGTTACACCTTGATATAAATTAGTGTCTATCAACTTTTTGTAAAAATTGTCTTACAGGTTGCGTTGCCATTCCGCTTTTTTTAAATTTTTAACATGGTGATATAGGACAAAATTTTATACAAATGTGATTAAAGAGAATTATTTTTAAATAATCATTATGAAATTTACCAGAATTATTTATAATAAAGATAGTTAACTGGGAAATTTTTTTTGTATATGTAGGAGCATCCCCCCCCCCCCTCCGAGAGGGAAGTCCTCCCTCGAGGGGAATAAATTTTCATGATGGGTACATTTCAAAAGAGCTCACCAATACATTAAAATTAATTGTTGAACCATCGATGTGCGATAATTTAAAATAAAGTTATAGATTTTCTTTTTTTCATTTTTAACAAAAACAAAACAAATTATGTAATATCGAGAATAAAATGAACTTTTTTGGATATTTAGAATTTAGTGTTATACTACTTCTCTAATATGGAAATTGTACTGCATTATCATGGAAGAAAATTTCATTAAATAATTATTTTTACTGAGTGAATTTGCATAGGAAAATATAGAAGAAAGTCATGTGATGGCCACAACATTCTAGTTATTTCAGGTTTGATTCTATTAAGCTCTTGTAAACATTACTCTACTCATAATCTTTAATTTTTGGTATGCATTAATCTTTGTTTAATTATATTCTGATTAAAAAAGTTCCAAATCTAAATATTAATTTGATATTTTATATTTTCGTAAGCAGGAAGAGACGATAGTAATCTCTATAGTACCAATGAGAGAAACAAAATTCAGGACAATCATCTATAGTTTGACATTTTAGTTAAATGAAGATGCATTTATCTTTACAGATAGATAAAAAGAATGAAAAATCTGTAAAAATTGTACAATATTTCAAACAAATGAATATGCGACAAACTATGAAAATCCAGTAAATAACCCTAACAACACATCTTCTCCAAATGTCATCCCCAGGATGTCCTATGGATGATAAGAACATCTATGGACATGCTATAGACAACTTCAGGATGCATTATGGACAAGTTGTTGTTAGGGAATCTGGTGCGGCACTCACACTACTTCTTAGCCTAATTACTATTATAGATATAGAAAGTGGGCTATATTGATGTGGTACGTTTATATTTCGAATACAATAGCAATAAGTCCCGCATCTTGTTATGGAGTCACTGATATATGTTTTGTATTTTCATTGTTGCAGGAAATGATTGTGATTTGAACTTCAATTGAAATTTCATACATGACGGAGGCGTTCTTCAGTAGTGGAGCTTCACCATCACAGCATAACAATGTTTCAAACATTTTAAGAAATAGTAGCACCATCCCAAAAGGTCACACTGTGTGCTGTTCACATCTTTTATGAGGGCATTATCATGAACAACTGTGGGTTGAACTATGCTGAACACGATTGTTAGAGCCAAAAAATATTTTCGTTAAGGTGATAATAATCTAATGGATGTAATTTTTAAACACTGAACAACATGTAAAACTCCTGTCTTTGCAATGTGTTCTATGTAACTGGAAATGACATGGAGAATTCAAGTAAATATTTGAAAGAAAGACTGGCTAACCTTGGTATTTATAAAAAATATCACACAAGGGGATGATTGTAATGTTATTTAAAAATGGACTTGTTTTAAGTAAAACAATGTGTTATTGAAGCTGCTAATTTTTTCTGAGATAATTTATCTTTTATTTATGTAACAAATATTTTTTATTATTATTATTTTAATACATTAATGAAACAGAAAATATCTTTTGTAAATTAAATATACATTTTCAATAAAATCAAATTTAATTTCACCTTTTCTGAACAAAATTCAAAAGTGTCCACTATTGGGTTTTGAAGTATCCACTACTGGGGATCAGTTTGAGCTCTCTGAAAAATTAAGATTTTTGAGTATAAAAATGATACATTTAGCATTTTTTGCAGTCTTGTATAGAAAGAGTTAGTTGAGGAATTGACCACAGGTTATAATTACAGTCTTTAAAATTTAGAATATTACACAAGTAATAGTCAGAAAATGTTCACTATTGCTACATTTACCCTACAATGCTTTATTGTTGAAATCTAATCTAATCTATTTACTTCATTTTGACCTATAATGACATTTCCCTCTGACTGCATTTATTTTATTTTTTTATTACATACTTCAAATCTACATATATTTTAGAATTAAAATATACAAAAAATTTTGCAATAGAGTTTTTTTTTTTTTTTTTTTTTTTCAGTATATAATTAGATATAAAAAAATCTGGAGTAACTCCACTCGACTTTCCGAACATTGAGTAATTAACGGTTTTGTAGATAAAGTAAAGTAAGAGGAAATGTTAAATAAACAACAGAGAAAATTATAATAGGATGTTTGAGTATTTATCTTTATATAGTACACAATGTTTAATTTAACGCTATTTTACCGAACACGTAGATCATAATGATAAAGAATATTTCATTGTGTCCCTGTAAAAACCTACAAACGCTAGATTCACCAAAATGCTTATAGTTAGTGCAACAGTGACTTATAATATTTATATAAATTTTTAGCTTCATCGGATAAGGCATTTAGACGCTATCACACTTTAAAGTTTGAGCCCATATGCCACAATGATAAAGAAATTTGCATTTTGTCCCTGTAAAAAGAACCATAGGTGCTAGATTCTCTAAAGCTCATAAAGTTCGTGTGATGGTGACGTATAGCATGTATATAAATTTTCAGTTCATTTGAATAATGCGTTTAGTCGCTGTCACACTTTAAATAATTTGAGCCTATAGGTCTTAATGATGAACAAATTTATTTGAGTCCCTGTGAAACTCGTTAAGTGCTAGAGTCATCAAAATCTATACAGTTTGTGTGATAGTGATCTATAACTTATATATAAATTTTCCACTCAAACGGATAAGGCATTTAGATGCTATCGCACTTTAAAATATCTGGAGTGATTCCACTCGACTTTCCGAACATTGAGTAATTAACAGTTTTGTAGATAAATTAAAGAAAGAGGAGTTTTAAATATACAAAAGAGAGAAAATCATAATAGAGTGTTTGAGTATTTTTCTCCATATTGTACACCATGTTTTATTTAATGCTACTAAACTTTGAGCCCATAGATCATAAAGATAAAGAATTTTTCATTGTGTCCCTGTAAAAACCTATAAATGCTAGATTCACCAAAATGCTTATAGTTAGTGCAACAGTGATTTATAATATTCATATAAATTTTCAGCTCAATTGAATAAGGCGTTTAGACACTATCGCACTTTTAAAAATTTGGTCCCACAGACCATAGAGATAAAGAATTTTTTGTTGTGTCCCTGTAAAAAAACTGTAAGTGCTATATTCACCAAAATCTATACAGTTGGTGCAACTGTGACCTATAACATGTGTACAAATTTTTTGCTCAGATTAATAAGGCGTTTAGACACTATCACACTTTTAAAAATTTGGTCCCATAGGCAATAATGATAAAGAATTTTTCTTTGTGTCCCTGTAAAAAAAATGTAAGTGCTAGATTCTCCAAAATCTATACAGATTGAGTATCTGTGACTTATAATATGTGTATAAATTATTTGCTCAATTGAATAAGGCGTTTAGATGCTATCACATTTTTATGATTTTGGTACCATAGGCCATAATGATAAAGAATTTTTCTTTGTGTCCCTGTATAAAAACTATAAGTGCTAGATTCATTAAAATCAATAGGGTTTGTGCTACGGTGACATACAATATAAGTACCAACTTTCAGGTCATTCGAGCAAAGCGTTTAGACATTAGCGTGTTCACTCACACACATACATACATAATCATAAAAATAGTGAAAATGGACTCAAAACATATAGAAACACCAAAATCTCGAATTCGGATTTTTGACATGATTACAATACTTTCCTTACATACGTATGTTCGGAAAGTAAAAATGTTGTTGAAAATTGAAACTGATGAATAATCACACAAAAGCAAAATTTTGAAAATTAATCTTGGTTAAATTATGAATTATTTTATGAAATAGAAAAGTAAAATATATATATTAATGAATATTTTAAACAGAAAATGAATCTTCAGATTCATCACTATACACAGAAGAATCCGATAAATTCTCATCAGTTCGCTTTAACTATCTTCGATATACTTGAAATCAGAGTCAGAATTGCTATCATTGTCAGCAATTTTGTTAGGAATGTAGGTTATATCACTTGCTAATGCTCCCTGCCAGACATCTTTGAGCTTTGAAAAGATTGTGCAAAATATGCTTGTATATTTTGCAGAAATATGAACAACTAATGCTATCTGTTAACACAGATTCACTCTACTTTATCTAGAATTAATTTCATGGCTGATAAATTAATAAAATAAAATTTCTAAATTGTTTTACTTTTTTAAAAATTTTAAAGTTCATATATTTTTATTTAACCATTTGACTGCTGCCGACACATATATCCAGTTACTCAGCTGTTCATTTTCCACAACACACTTATAATTCAAAATTATATACTTATAGAATTTTAGCTTATTTTTCAAGTTTGAAGATCGTAAATAGTAGTTATAAAGATCATAATCATGTACACAATTACATTTTTAATCTCAAGTTGAAATAAATATACATTTACAACATTGAAAAAACTATGCAGCGAAAACAACATTACAATTTTGCCCTTTTCAAAGGCCGCCAGAAGGTTAATATCTTTTGAATCAATTATCCAATTGAACTAAAAAAATATGGAGTTAGCTAGATTTTATTCTGATTACTAAGTGTAACTAATTTTCACAGCAATTGGATAAATGGTGTGGCTTTGTTTGAAAAATTAAATCCTGACATGTTATGCATAAATATATATGTGCTTGATTCAAGATGGGCTACTGCAAATTTTCACAATGCTAAAATTACTATCAAAAAACAATAGTCCTACTGTACTGCAGGAGAAAAAGAAAAAAAAATTGCCACTGTACATTGAAATGTGTAAACAAAAATTGTATAAGATAAAAAAAAAAAAAAAAAAAAAAAAAAAAGAGTGGACATATTAAATTTATAATTAATCCTTTAACATTCAATGGTTTTGCACTAAAACCAAACATTTAACTTTTTTTATTTTTTTTTATTATACAACAATTTTTCAAGATACGTATTTTGTTTATTTTAATCAATATTTAAACTTTTATCTCTTCCCTGTTCAATAGATAGCAGCAGTACTCTGAAGTTCAACATATGATGTTACTGAGGAAGTCATATGCAGAAGCTACTTTACATTTCGTAGTAGGCATGAGTGAGTCTTGCTGCCTTGATAATGCATTCATGTCTAGTTTATTCCCCTGATGAAGGGCTATTATGTTATTTTGGTCTAAAAGAACTATTACAAGTTTTTTCAAGTTAAGAGTGTTTACTTACAAAGTCAGTTATTGATTAAACTGTTTATTATTTGAATTTAATCAGATTAACAAACAGATATTTAGAACCAAAAAATTCTCGAATATTAAATCAGTACAAAAACCCTTAATGGGTTAAAAGTTTGTGACGCAGCTACTTTATCACTATAAGAATTTGAAATATGGGTCTTAAAAATAATGATATCAAATTTTAAGTGACGCTTTGCTATTAGTTGAAATATACATAGATTTTCTTATTTGATCATTTGCTTTTTTCTTTTATTTATATTTACAATGCAAACATAATATTTTTAACTTCAAGATAAGACAAATATGTAAAATATACTCACTGATGCTTTTTCATTTGCATTTCAATTTCAAAATAACAGTTTTAAAAGGAATGATATCAAAATTCCAGTCGTGCCTCGGTGTCATTTTAAAAGATTTGTTTTTAGATTCCATTAAAATTACCTTTGTTTTGTCTAATAAAGTATATTTACACATTGAAACAGTGCTTTTAATTTTCAAATAAACTGTCAAATAATCACACTTTCACTGAGTTTGCATTATAAATTGAAATTATTTATTTCAATAAATCGATTTGTCTTTTGTGTCACGCTATCCAAAACTGTGAGTAAAATTTATGTAAATGTTACTTTGTATCATAGTATCCAACTAAGTGAGAATTTGTGCAAAGAGACAGTGTGATGCAAAGAAAACATTTGCACAAATTTTACTTGCAGTGTTTTCTCCAAAAATAAAAAAAAAATTGAGTTAGTGAAAAACTTGACATAAAATAGCTATATATCTTCCTAGTAACTAGTAATACAGCTAAACAAATGGTAGCTAGGGTTTAGGTTTAGTTATTTTTTAATTTATAAGTTTTTTGTGTTTTCTGAAAAATTGTATCTGAAGGAGGAAACATGGTTTGAATGTTTGCTCCTCATATACATTAAATCTCAATATGTATATGGTTTGGGCCATATTTTATGTTTGTATTATAACTAATATCTAAAATTTTATTCAAAGAAAGGGAATATAGCTAATATTGTTCTTTTGACATATGAAAAACAATTGCATTCAGCTGTTGTTTTTTACATCACAAATATGTATGTTAACTGTCATATTTCATTCTGCTCATGAGATATTTGCAAAAAGCAATTAATTACGATAAAAACCACAAATAAACATGTTAGTTTTCTTTTAGCACTGTGTTTAAACAATATTAACATTCTCTTAAAGTTGTTTTTCTTGGAACCAAAAAAGGTTAACTTGCCAAACATGAACATTTATTTGTTATCTTAATGAATAAAATACAGTCAAACCTTGTTAACGTGAATCTAAAGGGGAACAAAAAATTGCCACATGTTATCAGTAGTTCATGCTATCAATAACTAATCTTCATTTTGATGGGGGACTGTCGAAACAGTTCATATTAAAAGTAATTCATGTTAACAATGTTCATGTTAACGAGATTCGACTGTATACCTGTTACATTGATTACTTTTAACAATTACATACTACTTTAAGATAACTAATCACATATTGTTTACAAACAATTTTTAGATGTGCAAATGCATTTTTAAAATATTAACCTCAAAATGTTAACCTCAAAGGTTACCTCAAAATGTGATATTATTTAAAAAACAGAGTTGAAAATAAAACTTCAAAAAATACTTTAGAAAAAATACAGTATGGGTATGAGAAATCAATTTTGCAGTATTCGTCGACATAGTAAAAATGTATAAAGCATTTCCATCAATTACATTCAATAGAAATGAATATTTTGCTTAATTGTAGGTAGCCAGCCCTGTATATTGTCTATAATCAATACACACTTTTAACAATACTGTGTACTTAAAATTAGTCTTACTTGAAAAACATCTAATACAAAAGGATTAATAATATGATTCCTGTAATTTCCAAGTATAACCCCAATATATCGAAATACTTTGGGTAGCCCTGTAAACAAATGATGAACGATTTTCATACCAAAATCTACACAAAACATGCTTTTATGAATATAATAAATTTTGTTCATTCCGTTTTGTTTAAGTCAGTCTATAGATGTTACACTATACTTACCAGAAATTTCCCCATAGACATAATGTATTGAAATTCTCTTGGATGTTCCTGTACATGAACCATTTGCTTAATCGCAATGAAAAGTTTACTGTAGCATCCCTATATGATACACATTTAGAATATCAAGTTTGGACTTGCTGCTATAATTTGTTCTTGAGATATGCTTATAACAGACAGACACATAGACACACAATCCAACCGCTAAAAACATGATTTTTAGATTCAGGGGACCTCAAAACATGTAAATATAACAAAAATTCAATTTCGAAAATTGACCCAAAAACAATACTTTCTCTACAATATATATATAGGTTAGAGAAAGTAAAAATTGAAAAGTTTGATATCATAACTCATAAGCAATGTCGTATCAAGCATAGGAAATTGCTTTGTAGCATGCTTTGCTATCAGAAGTAATGATGCAACTTATTAAACTGCAACATGATATATTTATTTTATTTTTTACTAATGTATGAATTCTTCTTATTCGGTTTCTTTGGATAATAAAAATCATTATTATTGTTATTTTGCATTGTTATCTTCAATTCAAACAGTTTTACATTTGCACATCTCACTTCCTGCCATTCCGATAAAAATTTCTTTCATTATTTGCATGATTATTAATATTTGAACAGCAGAAAAATCTTACCTTCTGGAACGGAATGAAGGGGTCATTTTGACCCCTCAATAAAACTACTGAAATAACAGCAATAAAACAATTTTAAATGCCATACATTGGCAAAAACATGTAATTTATGTATATTTCATAATTTATATTTAATATTACTTGATAATTTATTGAATTTTTAAAATACTGTAAGTGCATTGACTACAGGATGATCAACTGGATCATACCACAATTTGATATAAAAATTGATTTCAAATAAGTGATTTCACAAATTAAAACTAATTCTAAGTAAAATAAAACAGAATTTATAAAATAATATTTTTTTTTCATCTACTTACTCTCAGAATGATTCACTCTCTAAATCCAAAAATGAGAAATATGTTATGATGTTTTTGTATTTCGTTATAAGTGTAGCTGAATGGTTAATATATAAATCATTTCCTTTGAATTTTATTTAAAATACTCCAAATTATACATGTATTAGGAATACAAAAGTAATCAAAGGACAAAAGTGCTCAGGGATCAAAATGACACCTACTGCTGTTCCCAGTGGCAGAAACACCGACATAGTCGCGGTTATGGTCTGCACTGAGAAAAAAATTTGTCCGCAACTTTCGGATAACAATTCACTTATAAAAATTTCTGTATCAAAACTAAAACTTTTATTATTTATAACTATTTATATTGTGTTGCGTCAAACATTGCTATAAAATATTTAATTGAATGAGATGAATTGAATGAATACAATTGTTTATACTATATTGTTTAGTAGTAAAATTGTATTTGTGTATTGTTGCACGAGATCACCACTGATATTAAGGCCCCCCCCCCCCCTCCTGTCCCATTTCTATCAATTTTCAGGTTTTTTGAGTGTAAGCCATTTTCACCCCTGATTACATGCAAATTTTGCAGACAGAGTATGAAATTTTAAAAGCCTGTCGCAGACAGCTTCAAAACTTTCTGCCACTGGGCTGCTGTTCTAGCATTAAATGTGTTTAACTTTTAAACACCAGTATATATGTACTTAATAAATTAACTTTTGTATTATGCATACAAATGTTTCATAACTAACTACTGAAAAGAAAAAAAAAAACAAAACAATTATAATTATTTTTGTTGAATTTATTATCACAGTTTGCGGAACATTACTATAAACCTTTCAATAAAAAACATGTATACATTTCAAAATATACAATTTTTGAAAATATAATCATCACAGGAATGCATTTCTCCATACAAAATATCTCAAGCCAGTTCATGAGTTAATAACTACTGGAATGTTTTAAAATGCAATACAATAAAATTTTAATAAAATGGACATCAACAAGAAAAAACAAAGGACATTTAATATACTATCATGAACTTAAAATATATTACAGAAGGTAATAGGAAAAAGTTCATACTCAAAATAAATCTTGAAAACTATTTCTTCAAAATCTATTTTAATAAAAGGAGGTAAAGAAGGTAATAAATATATAAAAATAGTTATTGCATAATCTAATTTGAGCATTTTAGACTACAAATAAGTACAATTATTTATAAATTTACAAAGATAAAATGAAACAAAAAGAACTAACTCTAGCAACTGAACATAAAAAAAAAAAAGTTAATTGTTTGTGGAAGCTGCAAATTCCTGTGCAACTTTTACTTCAGGTTTTTTAATTCAAGAATTTTAATAATAAAAAAGTATAATAACCCCCAACTAATAATGAAAGAAATATATATATATTTTTTCTTTTAATCTAAAATGTATTATTAATTATTATTTTAAAGATGTTCATTATATATTTAAATTTAAGGGAGTAGTTATCTGGTGGAGTAAAAAACAATCACAGATTATAACAATCTTTTTGGGCTTATTCTTAATTTGTTCTTTTTAACACAGTAGGACAGCCATATTAGTGCTCCAGAAAACAAATTATTTTGAAAAATAACAAAATTGTACTATATCAATTGTTATATCTCATCACAGATTATAACAATCCTTTTGGGCTTATTCTTAATTTGTTCTTTTTAACACAATGGGCAGAAAACAAATTAATTTGAAAAATAACAAAATTGTACTATATCAATTGTTATATCTCAAATTTGAAAAAGATTTTGAAGTTTTAAGAGCTGATTTCCAGCAACAAACTAGACTTTAAGCAGAGAGAGAGAGAGAGAGAAAAAAAAAAAAAAAGATTGGGAAGAAGGATATCTATACTACAATATCAAATTCTCTTTTTCCATTTGTTCTAAAAAGTTAAAAAAATGCTGAAATATTTTTGTATCTTTATAATCACTGATATTTTTTAGCCACATACAATATAAGTAATCACATAAGTTAATTAATTATTGTAAATTTTACATAAGCATTAATGCAATACTATACCCATAGAAAGAAATCACATTTGATGAAACATTATGCTAATAATAGAATAAATAATGATATTTTCTTAGCAGTAAAAAGAAATAATATATAATATAAATATGATATAACTACATTTTGCTTTTTTCTGACAAGATAGTATACTGAACATAGAATATTTAGAAGTTAGAATAAACATAAATTGTATGAATTCCTAGCATAAGATGATATCTATTTTTGTCTGACACACTAAATTTCATACATAATTTTTAATACTTTTTTTCTGTGAAAAAAAAAAAAAAAAAAAAAAGAAAAGAAAGAAAAGAAAAGGAAAGGAAAAAAGAAAAAATATATAATACAGGGTGTTTCAGTGATCTGTTTCAGAACTTCTAAGAGGGGTAGGGTACATCCTGACGAACCAAAATCATATACCAATGGGCAGTCAGAAATGCTTTCCTGATGCGGTAGATGGCGTATTCTAGGAGTATTCCAGAATGTTCGGATGTCCATGCGTCGGAGATGCGAGGCATGCATTGTAGCCCGTGGAAGAAACTTCGAACACTTACTTTAATCCATCCTTTTGCTTCTTTTCATGTATTATTAAAACGATTTCTCACTTACGGTCTCTTTTCTTTATGGTGCTTCTGTGTACAACACCGCTTCAGAAAAGCATTTCCGACCCCACATTGCTATATGATTTCGAGTTGTCAGGATGTACCCTACCCTACCCCTTTTAGAAGTTCTGAAACAGTTCACTGAAACACCCTGTATATCTTAATTATAATATACATGTGAAATATATAAACCAGAATATATAAAGAATTTATTTATTTATTTCCAAAACTTGAGAATGTATAGAAAATGTTACATAACAATAGCAAAAATATATTTCTTAAAAAACAAAAGTAATAAATTTCTTTTATATATTGCTGCTAGTAATTTAATTAAAATTTCTGAGTGATAAAATATTAACTTTATATTAAAATAAGTAAAATAAAATCTTAGTTTAAACAAACGTTTTCTATTTTAATAGGAATAATAAAAACATTCACTGATATCAACAAACTTAAAATCAAATAATATTAAAAAGTTTTTAACATGCTCTCACATTAAACTTTAATTATTGAAAGTGCATATAAATAATGTTTATAGCACTTCGTATGCAGGAAATGATTTTTTTGCATTAAAGTAAAATTTCCTGGTTTTAAAAATGTGAACATGTTGCATTTAAGCTGAGATTTTTATAGCGTATTAAATATGCCTTTCCAAAAAAAAAAAAAAAAAAAAAAAAAAAAAATTATAATAATAATAATAATAAATAAAATAAAATAAAAATCGTAAATATAGAAAAAGTAATTATATCTTTTCTTTTTAATTTAAATGTAGTCATAATGCAATTATATATATTAATGGCATTATCAAAGCAATTTATGTATATTGGCTTATGTATTTACAGGTATTAACACAGGCTTAACAAATTCTATACTGAAATTTCAATTTTGAATATATCTTTGATGGAAGTCTGTATCTAACAGAAATAATGATGATAAATATACATGAATGAATATGTTTCAAAAAAATTTTTTACAAAAAAATAAGGGAATTATTACAATTGCTCTAGTAGTATCAGACTTTGGGTTAGCAGTTGTTGCAGAAATATATATGATCCCAAATTAAATGCAAATGATACCAAAAAAAAAAAAAAAGTACAAAACTTCAGAAATTTATTGCAATGGAATGAAATTACCATTGTGTGGTTACACTAAAAACAAAAAATAACAAAATAGAAAACTTTATTTATTTTGCAAAAATTCAAATTAGAATGCATCTGTTTTCAATAAATAACACTCCATGAATTACTATAATTTTTTCTCTCCCCTTATAAGCGATACAAATCCCAACATTACTTACGCACAAATACAAGATTTTAAAAACTCAGCAGATGTTGTTAATCACACCTCTATACAGGTATACTTAAAAAAAAAAAAAAAAAAAAAGCAAATTTCACCCTAAAAGATCATCAAGTTCATTTTTTGCCGAAGAACTAACAGGACTGGAATAAGAAGGAGGAGAAGGTATCTTTGGAACAATGTTTACAGGTGCAATAGGTCTGGAACTCATCTGAGACATAGGAAGTGAAGGTTTTGAACCGATATTTGGTAAAAGACTATCTAAAGATCTCAAATCGAGACTGGGTGGACCTTGAGAAGCACTTTGAAATGCAAAACCTTGAGGTTGAGGAGAGGGATTTGACATGTAGGGAGAATAAGAACCACCGAGAGAAAGAGGAGGTTGTGAAGGCATGTTTATGTTTGGAGACATCATGTTCATGTTTGACATGGTTGGTGAATAATTAGGCATGGAATTCAGGGAAGGATAAGAATCTACAGTCTTTGGAGAGGAAAGGCTTTTGAGGTTTGAATTTATCAAAGAAGTAGCAGCATCGTGTGATGGCAGAAGAGGTTCTTTTGTCGTGGAGCTCCACCTTCTTGTTTGTTCTTGATTCCAAGCAAGATTCTTTTTTTCTTCCAAAGACAATGATGTAGACTAATAAATAGACAAAAAATATTGAAAAAATATATTAATAATTTTACTGATACAGTCGGTAACAAAAGTCCCCGAACACTAGCAAAAATTCCTATGTTAAAAAGTACACTCAATACAGTTTTGTTAAATAAATCCTTGTCGAATCCTGTTTACCGACTGTATAAAACAAATAGAAAAAAAAATAATAATAATAGCAATAATTAAGTAAACATTATTTAATATATTTTAAATAAATTTAATTAGAATTCCTGAATTAAAAAAAATAATAATAAAATAAATAAAATATATATAAAATATATATAAAATAACAAAATACTGCATTATAAAATTTATCGATGATTTTTATGCCAATCTTTCAAATAACTATTTATATTCGTTTAAAATCAAGCACATGTCGTATTTACTTATGTTTTATGCTAACACTTGGCAATATGATACATTATTCAATATAAACATGATCTACTTCACAGATGAAAGAAAAAATTCTAAGTACTGACTACTTTAAGTAATAATTCAAACATGCTTAAATCAGTAGAAAAAAAAATTTAAATGGTTTAGAGAGACCTTCATGTTCAAAGAATAATAAAGAGTTTTACTCGAACCATAATAAATAAACATCACATAGAACATTACCTTATGAAATGTTTTATCATTCATCAGAGTATTCTCCATATTTTTCAGTGTATTACTAGGAGATTTAGTAGGTGCTGCAGTTTTAGATGAGCCGCTATTAAATGATGACAATCCCAAATTTTTAAACATGTCATCAATCTGAAAGAAAAAAAAAAGAACAAATAACAATAATTATGAAGTAAGATAAGGGTATTAAAAAAAGAAGAAGAAATCTGGAAGTATTTTTATTGCACAGTTAGTTAAAAAAAAAAAAAAAAAAAAAAAGCTCACTGTGAATTTATGTAAAACTTTACATAATAATTCAAAGAGGAAAGTGAGCTAAGAAAAATTTTAGAATAAGGTAAGAAATTATCTATTATATTACATACAATTTACAATAATTATTATTTATTTTATTTTTGTTTTCAAAATGAAAAATCGAATGATATATCGAGAGTTTTAAAGAAACCTATATAAAACCTAAACTTAAGAATATTCACAATCAGATATATTAAAACTGATAAAAGCTAAATTAAAATGCAATGCTTCTGTGTCGAGGATTACTGTTACAGAATTAGTTAACGGAATAAAGTTAATTGTCTTTAAAATTATACAATTGTGATGATTTCCATAGATTTTTAAAAGTGTTTGAAATTTTAGTTTGTTTACCAATTTGTCTGCTTATTTTCCAATTTTTGTAAAAATACATGAATTTGCAAAATCAATAGATTAATGAGGCAATTTACAGTATGTTTGTGACTAAAGATCTTTTCCTTTAATAGTTATATTTCTTTGCAGATCTATTTAAGAATTGAATAAAAGAATTTGTTTGATTGTTTCAGATTTTAAAAGTATTTACTCATGAAAAGATAAAAAAGAATTGCTATTTTCCACAGAATGAACCCCAACACGAAGGAAAGAAAAGTAATTAAAATCTAAACATGCTGTTAGGTGAAAATACAGTAGGACCCATATATAACGGAGTACTTGGAATTTAGAAAAATGCTCATTAAATCAGATTGCTTCTTAAATCCAAATTCAAGTCTGTAGGAAATCTTTTTAAATAAGAAACATTTGCAGCGTGAATTGTTTGGTATTGTTTATTCAAAAATAAAAAGGTATTTGTTTGACCTAAAAAATTTTTGCTGCTTTTCATTTTTTCTTTAAAACATTTACAATTAAAAGTACATTTTCAAAAGTGTTTTATATTAGAGTTTATTTGCATATATAATTTATGGAAACAGTTAAATTTACATGAAATTTTGCAACAGGTTCATTAACATGATATAGTAACACCACTATGCTAATATATAATGTTTTGGCAAGTTTAAACAACCATGATAATGCCGTGAGTGGGTATGTGATGGTGTTTTTTTTTTCTTTCTTTTGCACTCTAATGATTTAAAAGTAATAAGGGAAAAGTATCTTCAGTTTTAAATGAGTAAAAAGAAGTATCTACCTAGAAATTACTCTATAAGTACCGCTGCTCGATTCTCACTTGGCCAGTCAAGCTGCCAAAATGGAGATAAAGTGTCGTAAGATAAATTTATTTTATTTATCGCTAATTTTAATGAACTTTGTTGCAAGATTTCATAATTTATGGAAACTTTGAAACTATTGAAATTATGTGAATTATTAATTGAATTTATACTGAAATTAGAGATATTATGTGAATTATTTCTGAAGTCTTATGTGAAAGTACATAAGTTTTATGTTTTTCTTTAATGAACTGCAAATTTATTTTAAAGACAGCTCTACTTTATTAAGTTCAACATTGCAATTTAACTCTGCTAATTTGAAACCTTTAACTTATTTTAACATGCACACTGCCACAAGCCGATGGGAAAATTCTAAGCAAACTGTGCTTTCTTTTATTTCAAAAAGCATATATATATTTCACTATTTCTGTGATAATTTAATACTTCCATACTTATTACCCTCATTAAATCTGAACAAAGTTAAAAAAAAAAAAAAAAAAAAAAAAAAAAAACCTTGCTAAAAGGTATACTCATATGCATTTATAACATTACACCAAACAAAATACTTCATTTTCCTCATTAAAATCAGAATTTTGTTAAATGCGAGCTCATTATAAACAGGTTCTACTGTATATATGAGAGAAAATATAACAAATATATAATAGACACAGCAACAAACAAAATGTCTTATGTAAGACTGTATGTATTCTACATAAATTTATAAATACACTTTGAGAATAAAAATAAAATAAATAAGTAAATAATTCTACAACACATACATTAATAATTAATGAACTTACTCCAGTTTTATTTTCTTCTTGAGAAAGATCAGGTACCAAGCTTTGACTGTTATTAACAATTTGAGTCATTTCCAAAGTAGAGCTGAAATATAATGGTATTTTTGATAAACAAAAAATAAAATTCGCACACACAGGGTATATTTTGAAAGATATTGAATAAAATAATGACATGTAAATCTACTTTAGCAAAGTTGGCAACTTAAGACTCTCACTGATGGGAATGCTACATGTTATTTTATTGGATGATCACTTATAAATCATTGCACATATACATTACAAAAGAAGTAAAACCTTTTACTGCAATATGCAATGAATGTTTTTAGAAAACATGCATTGCATATTGCAGTAAAAGGCATCTAAATAATAAGTATTGGTGATGAATGACAATAACTAAAAACTTCAGGGATAAGATTGAGTAAAGGATAAAAAAGCAGAAATTTTATGCAAAAGATGGGCATTAAAACAAAATAACAGAATTCAAATGACAAAAGCATATAGGATGCCACTAATAAGCCTTCAGAGTACTTTTGTCAGATGGTAGAGATATTCTGTCTGTTGTAAAGAAAGGATTCTGCTACAAGCTAGATCTGTGAGAAAAGCTGATACTATTCGGCATAGATTTAATGCATAATTTGTATTGTTCTGACATTCAACAGCTTATCAGAGAGGAGCCTGCCATAAAGTTGCCATTCATTGTTGAATGATAGTTAAACTTAAAATTTCCATGAGAGATTAGGATACGCAGGAGTCTATGAGCATCCAGTAGGGATCAGGGTCCCCCCTTCCTCAATCTTTCCTCAGAGGGCGGATTTTCTGAGAACAAGAAAAGAAGAGGAAGAGACTTAATTGGAGACACAGTAGGTTGTTTTGAAATGTGAGGGAAATTTTTCCCTGAGACATGATGCCAAAGTTTATTTTATTAATTTTTTTTTTTTTTTTTTTTTTTTTTTGTACTCATTCATGTAAATATTTCCCACATGAAATGTATAATGTTCAACTATCTCACTGTTTGTGTTGATGCTACCACATGCATTAGAAAAATAATTTACTTTATCCTTAACCTATAAAATAGGACTGACTTTTTTTCACTAACATGGACATGTAAAATTTTATTTAATTAGATGATGTAATAGAAATACACATCAGAAAATACAAATTCAATTGACAAAGCATAAAATTTGTTAAATATATACTATTACAGAAAGAAAAATAGATGGATAAAAAGCTAAATTCAGCCAGAAAGCTAAAAAATCTCATTCAACTTTCTAAGCAGTAACCTTTGAATTGCAAAACACACAATTGTTTCTAATCGAAGTAATTAAGCAGGACCCTTCATTCAGCAAAAAATAAAAGGGGTACAAGTGCAGCAGTAAAAAAGCAATACACAGTAAAAGGTACAGTGTAACCATGTTTCCTACGCCTAGCAGTGAGGACGAGTCGAAAATCTTGGAGGGTTTCCAAGTTGACCAACAGGTTTGAATTTAGTAAACATCCTGTCATTCGGTATTCCCTTATCGCTTATTTTCTCTCAACGAAAAGCTTGTCTCCCCTATTTTACTAGTGGACTCGTTGAATCCACACTTGCACAGAGACTTCCATGGTCGCAAGAAATGTAGTTAAAGAGTATCTAAATAATCTGTTTTTGCTTTAAAAATTAAACATGTGTAACATATTTAATTTTTTATTTACTGTGTGATTTAAATTTACTTGAGCCAAACAGAATTAATCTGTTCAGTTTATCATCTAAATCACTATATTCAAACACAATATAACATAACCAAATTAACTAAAAACAACACTATTCTGTACAATTGTTTTTTACACAAATTTGCAAAAGTCTTGGATTATTAGATTATCCATTCCCATTCGTATACCTCAAAAATATTTTAAACTAGTAAACCCAATTGGTGTTGTTCCACTAACTGCATATTTGCTTGAAACAAGCTTGATTTTGAAGTTCAAGTATATTTCTAACAAGACTCAAGCTTGGGAAATCACATTTGACAAATTAAACATATAAACTACAAAATTTCCTTGATTACAAGTTACATGCACAGTTTTTAGTCTGCTATCATTCAGAGTAGAAAAATGAACTTTGCAACTGCAACCACAGAATAAATAACTTTATGTAGCAAAGCATTAAGTTGATTAAAAAAAAAAAAAAAAAAAAAAAAAAAAAAATTTACAGATATTTGATTTATGTACCACTTTTTATGGCTATTGATTTATGATTGAATTACCAAGCTTAAAATAGCAAAAATTCTGCAGCATAGTTTTTGATACACAGCACTTAGAAATGGCAAGTTTAATTTTGACACTCTGTATGTATATATATATGAATAATGTTGATAAAAATGTATTTTCTTCTCTTCAATTTTGAAACTAAAGCATATAATGCATAACTAAGAAAGCATAGTTATTAAGAATCCTTAAAAAAAAAAAAAAAAAAAAAAAAAAAAAAAGTAAAAATCTTCAATTTAAATAATAAAACAAATTATTTGAATAAAACATATTTCTGAATTCGGCAGCAAATACACCACAAAATAAGAACTAATAGAAGTAAAATAATTACCCATGTTCTTGTCTTATAGAATTTAACTGCTCCAATTTGGTTTTATGTTCAGCTTCTACATAAGTGACCATCTCCTTGATAACTGACATAATAGAATTAAACTGTCAAAAGAAAAAGATAATGAAGACGTTAAACATAGCACAAAATAATAATAATAATAATAATAATAATAATAAAACTGTTCATTTAATACAAATAGCACAAACAATCCCCCCAAACAAATCTTTGTTACAGGCAAGGAAAAAACATAGGCAGTTATAAATGAACATATTGATGCTAAAGTATTAAAGAAATTTAGAAATTTACTCATCAACCATGAAAGTTATGTCACTTGATATAGCTGTGTTTGCAGTCTCGGTGACTTTGCCAACAAATGTTATGTGAGAAATGCCTAGCTGGAAATCAGCCAAGGTAGCTCAATGGTTTGAGCATCCACACATAAAGTGGAAGGCCCGGGTTCGATTCCCGGCTCTGGTATTTTTCACATAGTTGGTATCCCAGTAGCAGAAACACCGAGACACAGCGACATAGTCGCGGACACACACACACAAAAAAAAAAAACGGCTTGAGGAAGTTTTTGCCTGCACTGATAAAAAAATTTATCTGCAACTGTCAAATAACAATTCACTTAAAAAAAATTTCTGTATCAAAACTAAAACTAATACTTTTATTATTTATAATTATTTATATTGTGTTGTGTCAAACATTGCTATAAAATATTTAATAGAATGAGATGAATTGAATGAATACACACAATTGTTTATACTATATTATTCTGCAGTAAAATTGTATTTGTGTATTGTTGCATGAGATCACCACTGATGCTAATCCCCCCCCCCCCAAATCAGCTTTCAGGCTTTTTGAGTGTAAGCCATTTTAACCCCTGATTACACGCAAATTTTGCAGACAGATTATGAAATTTTAAAAGCCTGTCGCAGACAGCTACAAAACTTTCTGCCACTGGGGTTGGTATAAAAAATCAGCCTTCCACTCCAAAATATCTGAAATGTATTAAAGAAAATTCTGTGTCAGGTAAAAAATTAACAGAAGTTGTTTAGGCTAACTATGACATAATTCCTTACAGGCAATATAATTTTTTTATTCTTCAAACATTTGTTGGTGAAACTTACAAGCATGACACACATTATCTTATTAAAGACCAACTGGTACTCATGAAAGCTTGTTGTTTTTTCAGAAATTAAATGTTCAACTGAAGTCCTATCATTGCACAGTGGCTAAAAATCAATGAGTTAAAACTTATTTTTTCTAATAAGAAAAATGTAAAAGCCTCACAAATACATACAATGTAAAATAAATAAATAAATAAAATAAAAAACTATATTATATTATTAAAAAATTAAACATTATTTCCCTGTAAAATATTGAAAATCCTTATTGAGCACAGATAATGATTAAAAAATAAACAAATAACCTTAATAACAGTTTGTCAGAAATACAAACTAACAAATAATTTTCTGAATATTCATCACATATAGCTAAATTAATGATATGTACCACTAAACAAACCTATTTGAGTCAAGAATAATTTTATGGTTTGGATGGAGATGATATTTTGCATTGAGATAAAACTGATTTTATTTCATATATTTATTTATATTTTTGAAAATAGGAGGTATGGAATTGTCAACCAACATCCAAATACGTAAAATCAATTCAAAAAAGTAAAACTGTAAGGGAAAATTTTTATATTACTTACGATTTCTATACTCAAGCATTATCTCTTAACTAAGATATCATTTTCTAAAAATCTGACAAATTTGTAAGCATAAAATAACATGTATATGGTTACTGACACTATGTATCTGAAGTCAATTCTCTCAAATAATCATTATACATGTGCAAAATCAATTATTTAACTATTAATTATAACTAATTAACAGTAATTGCAGCCACTAAATAATTTAGTATACATATTTATTTATTTTAAAAAAGATTAAATTACATTTTACTTATAAAAATATATACCTAAATATACTATCCTTTTTTAAGAAACATGCACTTGCAGCTTTAGAGCAAATATATTTCAGATACATCGTATCCATCTTCAGTGCATCATTGCGACACCTCCTTCTGTTCTGATCGTGAGCATAGCGTAATACCATCTGCATGGCAACACCTAATTAAGAAAAAACCGTATGAAGTGAAGAGAATAGAGGATCAAGAAGACAGAAACAACCCAGAACAGAAGGAGGTGTCACAATGATGCACTGAAGATGGATACGATATATCTGAAATATATTTGCTCTAAAGCTGTAAGTGCATATTTCTTAAAAAAGGATAGTATATTTAGGTATATATTTTTATAAGTAAAATGTAATTTGGTATATTTATGCCCAAAATTCTTTCATTTAAGACCAAAATAAAGTAAATTAATACAGTATTTTTCTCTCACAAACTGTCTGAAGAATTGGCCATGCACATTGTAAGATCTATCACCAAATTATAAAGCTATGAAATTCAATTTATAGACCTTATTTAGAAGCTTAGGTTTAACAAGCATTTTAAAAACATATTTTTAAATATTTTTCTATAAACAGGTAGTTAAAGTAAATTATAGCTAAATCTGTACAATCATTCTGTTTTCAACAAAAGTAATAAAAATAAACAGAGAGGGAAATAAAAAACACCTCTTTACGGACTGAGACAAAAATTTATTGGGATATCTTATTGATTATATTAATGTAATTGAATTGTTATTTAATAATTACTTAAAATAAAAAAGTGCATATATATAAAAGAAAAAGTAAAGAGCTCAAACCTGATTTAAGGTCAATCCATTTTCAATAGACAGTGGCATAAGAAAAGGAATAATTTTTGTCGCCATAATTTCTTTTGTTATACCTAACTTTTTATGAGACATTGTAAGCTTTAAAATACCTATAAAATAATGTTTTAGAAGAAAATATGATAAGAGAAATGAACCTTGACAATGAAAAATAATATAATATTAGATTACTTCTATTTGCGCAGAAGTTATCCTAAGGTGAGGGAAAAAATAAAAAGGTGGGGGTGCAAAAAATATTCAGTATGATTTAATAATTTAAAAATAAATTTACCTAAAATGCCCATTAGAACTGCAGGCTCTTTTGACGGAATCTGAGGCAGAAAGGGTAGAATTTCGTCAAGAACTAACCATTTATCAAGATGCTCAAGAAGTTTTCCAAGGCAGACCAAACAGTTAACACGAACCTTAAATGATAAAATATATGAATTGAGTATTATTTTTTCATGAAGCTATTCAAGCTTTGAAAAATAATAAATTGGTACCTACAGATAAATAACTTGTGGTGATACATAGCTTTTTTATTCTAGGCAAAAGAGCATTCTTCATAGCTGAATATTCAATAAGACTAGCAAACTTTGGTATGATGCTTAAACATAATTCCTAAAAAGAGAAAAAATGTATTTAAGTTATTGTTATATGATAAACATAAGAGAAGGGATGGTTATGCAGTGATTTAAAAGCTTGTTCTCTTTTTGTTGGGTATTAATTTATGAAATTGAGTAACAGAAATTGGTTATATATATATTTTTAAATGATATTACAAATACGTAAATATGAAATTTTGCAATTTTTTTAAAATTTATTATTTTATTTTTACACATTTAATTTATAATTTTTTTTTTTTTTTCTTCCTTGTACAGAGTAATGGAAACATAAAATAAATTTATTAAACAAATGTTTAGCTTGTATAATTAAAAATCATTTAGCTGCAGAATGTTGAAAATTTATATTTAAGATTGTTATAGCGTCTAGTTGTACGCCTCGAATTTTGATCTTGATATGACCTCTCATTTTAGAGATATCCATGATATTTACAAATTTTTTCATAACATCTGTAAGTGCACATATACATTTAAGTATGTATGTATACGTCTCGCACAGTTTAAAAATGATTGGATATAGAAAACCAAAACTTTGTATTTACAATTGTTATAATAACTAATTGTGCCCCTCCATTTTTCATCATCACAATACAACTTTCCATTTAGAGATATCTACAAAAACTCTAAAATTTTTATCATTCTTCATTATTTTAGAAATTTCAACAGAGTCTAGTTAAGCTCACGTAATAACCTGGTTATAAAAGATAAAGCTTCTTTCTTTTATTAAAACTATTGTTGCAGCAAAAATTCATGTAAAGGCATGAAAAATATGACAGCAATTTCTTTGACTTCAAGGAAGGTTAGATTTGGTGGCAAATTTAGTAACCAAAATTGGTGAAAAAATAGCAGTTTACCTTATTTCAATTTAAAATAGAGCTTTTTCCTCCCCCCCCCCCAATCTTTTTTTTTTTTTGGACAAGCTACCAACTTTTTACCATTAATTTTTGCCAAAAAGTATAAAAAAAGGTATCTGTACTCAAGTGAGTTCCACTGAACTCTGAGTTATGCATTTGTCATTAAAAAACTGTTTATCCAGCTGTTGATTATTGTACTTAAACAAGTAATATTTCTGGTTTACAGTGTATATAATACACTGTTTTTATGATTTTTGTGGTATGATTAATAGTTATATAGGATTGTTTCAAAAATATTCATTAAATAAAGTGCTTTCATCAACTAGAACCTGCTTTTCTATTTATGAACTATTTAACAATCACAATAACATTTTTGTAATAATATGTATAATTAATTAATGGGTGTACAAGAAAGTTATGCAAGATCTACATCTGTTTATTTTTTTTTCCTTTCAGTTTATTGTGCCATGTAAACTGTTAGAGATTATTTTTTGAAATTATGATAAGGATTGTCATTTGAAATATAGCAGATATTTAAGTTGCTTTAAGATTTTTAAAAGCTTTTGAAATAATAATAAAAAAAGTCAATAATATGCAACAAATATATATAATGACTCATTTAAAAAAAGAAGAAAAATAAACTCGCATCACAATGTAAAAAGCTTAAAGACCTAATGACACAACCTGAAATTAGCAAAAAGTTCATCAGACCTACTTTTTTTTTTTTTTTTTCAGAATGTAGTCGGTTTAAGACTATAAGATCAGCAATATTTTTATTTATTTATTTATTTTTTAATTATGAATTCATACAAATTAACATTAACCCTTTCGCTACCAACGTCACATATATGTGACGATCCGATTTTCTTACCTGAGCCCAGTGCCACAAATATGTGACGGGTGTTCATTATCAGTTTATGATAATTGTTTGCATCAAATCGTGTCGCACACAGACAGGTTATGTTATAAAACAATAAAATAGATACAGGATGTTATTGGTTTTAGTTAGAACGTTATAGACGCATGCCACAAAAATAAATGACAATTGGTATCATATTTAAATAGTAAGACGTCTGGGCTGTGGTGGCAGTTTTTCTCCTGAGGCTCTGGTAGCGAAAGGGTTAAGAACAAAACAGTTCCCATGGAAACTTTTGTTTATTAAACTATCAAAAAGAAAAGTTCAGAAAGAAGTTAAAAAAAAAAAAGAAAGAAAGAAAGAAAGAAAAAATAAATAAAATAAAAATAATAAGCAATAAATTGCTCATAGATTGATTTTTCTAGGTAAAAGAGGAAGAAAATTGAATAAAATAAAATATAACCAAAAACAAATAAATATTGAATAACATTTCTAATTGTCAATTGTTTTACAGTACATCAATATATGTAATAATGAAGTTAGAATTATTATTATAATTATTCACATTAGAAGTAAAATTGTCCATAAACATTATAAACAGGGCTACTAAATTCTGGAAGCACTAATATGTAATTCAAGTATAAATACTTTTAAGTAGTACTTTTAAGTGTAGTTAGAAATTATATGTAGAACTATAAAAATATTCTAAATTAAATAAGTTGAGGGAAAAGATAAATTCAAGCCCTGAATAAAATGCAGTGTTATTTGTAATTATTTCTATATTTTACTAACTTGTATTTGCTGTGCATCAGATTCTAAAGCTCGGTATATCATTGGCAAAACATGATTAGCAATCACTGTAGGAGGACATTTTGAAAGCAGCAACTCCATTTTTTGCATAAAAATTAAAGTAACCTAGAAACATAAAATATTTTAGCAAAAAAGGTATTGAAGAGAAAGTACATTATGCATTAGATATACAGGGAAAAGAAGTAATGGTATGTTTACAGAGGAGGATTTAAGTTAGATTGTCCCTAGGCCCATTTCGTTGTGCCCCCCCTCCCCCCACCTCATATTTTGAAACACTATGTATATGCATTATTATTTTAAATATAATAAAACTAAGGAAAAATATATTATTTTTCAATACATCAATCGCTGTGCAACACTGCATATAACAATCAGTTTCAGTAACGATCAGTATAAGAAATCATTACATAATTAATTTAAGAAAATAATTCTACTTATGAAATGAATACATGTTTGAATCATAACAAGAATATTTCAAATTTGTTTGTACCAGCAAATGAAAACCTAATTAGTTTTGAAATCTAGTTGCTTTTTATATTTAAATTTATGTTTAAAATTAACACATTTTTTAAATTTTAATAGGCTTATAAACTTTGCCTCGCTACGCACAGGCCTTGTGGCCCTAAACATAAATCTTGCCATGGCCGTTTCATTGCTGTATTAGTATTTTGTAGTTACATACGATTGTTGATAGGTCTGTTTGATCAATCATACAATAATAGTATAAATCCATGCATTTCAAACTAGTAGGAAAAATCAGTAATGTGTGAAAAGGGCTTAAAAAGTGTTCTTCTGGACCTGATGGGCCTAAGCCTAAATCCACATTAACTAATTAATTAAATATGAACTCATACCTTGTAAGAGGGGAAAAAAATGGAATTTACGACTAGTTATTTTTAATTCCTACTAAATGCTAGTTGTTCTCAAGATAAATTTTTATTATCCCCCCTCCCACTCCTTTTCCATCTGAAAAAATAAGTCATTTGTTATGAAAATATTACAATTTTAATCCTTATGAAAATCTACAACCAATAAAATAAGTCATTTGTCTAAGTATATTGTTATTTTATATAACTCTGTAATAATTTTTTACAGATTGATTCCAATATAAAAAAATTTTCCTTTTTATTCAATTCTAATAAAATTGAAACTGTTTATATCTGTAAAGCAGTTTTAAATTAAGTCACACATTCTTAGAAATTATTTCAAAAACTCATTTTGTTTTTTATTTAAAAAAGTAATTCAATCAAATTTAAAGAAAAGAAAAGAAAAAAAAATCACATAAAATTGCCTAATAGAAATATTTTGATAAAATGTGCCATAAATTAAGAAAATATCTTTGTGTTCTACAAAAGTTTCAAAAAATTATTTCATGTACTTTTTGAGATCCATTAAATTAAAAGCAAAAATAATCTAAACATAAACTACACTAGCAGGCTTTGCCTGCTTCACTGGCCACTAAATTTAAAGGAAACTCTTTTCTATATAGCTTTATAAAATAAAAATAAAATAAATTACTGAAATTGTTCAAAAGCTCGCTCCAGGTCCCTGCTGCATTCGGCAGCAATTTGGTCATCCACTGCAACTCGGGCGCTTGTCCCTATTACCTGCGACAATAGTTTACCAATGAGCTTCCATTTAGGTGCTTATTATATAACAGTTTCGAAATAGATAGTATCGAAAAAATTGGAGTTTCCCTTTTATATTTGAATCCCAGTTACATGTGATGACCCAGTTACATGTACTATACGTGTTGTTCACATGTAACTCGGACTGGACTCAAATGTAACTGGGTTCATAATATTTGCTTTCACGTTATTTCATATGTTTATTTTGTTTATCCAATCAACCATTAAATGACAGCAATTTCACGCCAAATATTACAATATGCTGTGACCGGCTACGTCTGTCGCACGAGACAATTTTTTTGTGTTTATATATAATTCATGGGTTGTAAACCTGATAGTACAGCCTTAATATAGTTCTCTTTGGCGGCTTTTGAATTTTTGTCACCATTTTAGACTTAATCCATTGTAACAATAAGACTTAAACCCTTGTAACAATATGCTATGAGCGCTATTTCTGCTGTATTTTAGACAACTAATCTTTTTATGGTTATATATATTTCCCATTAAACATATTTTTATTTATTTATTTAAATATTAATTTGAATTTTTCAAATATTTCTGTTCGACAGCATGCAAGTGCAGTAACACACAGAGGCTCATTTGTTTGTATGATAAATTAGCTTAGTGATTATTATATAAAAAAACAAATAAATAGGTAAACATTATCGTGTTACACAACTTTATTATGTTGCTCCACTGGCGGCTTTTGAATTTTTGTCGCCATATTAGCGATGGATTTTTTTTTTGTATGAAAAGGGGAAGACTATTTTGCTAATAATTTTATCCGACTCTTTTTTGTTTATACATAAGAATCCTTTATATTCTGCTTATATTTTAAATGGTTTTTAGGTTTAAAATAGTGCTTGTTGAAATAAATTTCTTATCTTTAAAACTGCATTTGTTCTGTAAATTTTGTGTAAAAATAAATCATTTATGTTTTTATATATTTGATGCACTACTTAGATTAAAATGGCTGTTGCTATATTAAACTTCTTGTCTAAAAATGTTCGGTGTACTTCAACACCAAAATTTAAAAAATCACCCAGCAGGATCTGTTAATGAAACTGATAAAATAAAAATATGGTTCATAGAGTTTAAATAATCTGTTTAAAAAAACTTTTAAAACCCAAATTATTAACGTATTGTATCACATACATAGATATAGTAATAATATATAGATTGATCATTGGGGAGAAAAAAGTGATTCCTTTTCACTCGGGAAAAGACGGCGATTTTACCAATATATGGCAGCCTTTCCCCGAGTGAATACACACGGGAATACACACGAATGTTTTAGCAAATAAATTTCATGAATAATTTATTTACTAAAGGTGAATGAAAAGCTCCAGATATAGTTTCAAATTCATTCTTCTTTTTTTCCTTTTTTCCTTCAATAGCACTTAATGGCTGATTCCAAAGCTTTTTTTCGGCATCAAAAATCTTTGCACGATAATATGGGGATGATAGATCTATATATATTATTATATCTATGATCACATAAATCTTTTTGAAAATAGAATAAAACTTAATTTGAAAAAAATAATAATAATAATAATAACTTTTGTTTATTAACCAAAATAATTGATGAAATTTGAAATGCAAGTTGGTCTTGTGGGGTACAGGCTGTATATTATATTTTTGTGTTCGTGAGAAAAAATTTAAAAGAATTTGAAAACTGCAATTTTTAATCTCACTTAAAAATCATGTGACTTAATGTGAAGCAGATTTTTCATTTTTTTTCACCTAACGGTTTCCATACAATCTTCTGCTGTTGCCACCTAAAATTCATACTTTAGTTAATTTTAAAAAAATCTAATTGTCCGATCGATAAGCTGTTTAATGCATCAGATTTACAAAAATTTTCCCTTTCATTTGCTATCTTATTTGTAATGATGCGACTGATATTTCTAATTTATTTTCTAATCTTTCTGATTTATTTTCCTCATTTTAAATAAATGCACTTTTTTTTTTTTTTTTTTTTTTTTTTTTTTTTTTAATTATTATTATTTTGTCGAAAAAAAAAATTGGCAACAATTAAATTATAGATAAAATGTTAAAATTTAAATGTCTTATTTATCAGAAATTAGAAGGTTATTATTTTCACATTTTAATTAATTAAGAAAAAACTAATCAAAAATTCAAAAATCTGACTTCGATGTGCACAATGACCCTTCGGGGGGCACCTTTGTGTTAAATCTCGTGAATGTCCAAGCTACCGTTTTCGAGAACAGTGAAATATACAAATATTGCTCACTTAATAGTATAAGATATGCCTTGAAAAAAATATTGAATAAATAAATAAATAAAAATCTGTCAAAATGAATAGGGTCAGGTGGGGTAAAATAGGTCAGTTAAAAAAAAACTCTTTAAAAAAACACCCAAACATTTTTTTAATTCCAATTTTGCTGGTTTTACATATATTAGTCTTCATTTTGCATGCAAAATTAACTGTAACTGATACTTTTTAGTTACAGCCAGTAATTATTTGTGTGTTTTGTATTAGTAACTCGAATGTGTTGCTAAGAAAAACTTTGGTTTTGAACTAATTCAAAAGCAAATTTTACAGTATTTTCTTATCATATTCCAAAAAGCACATTCTTAAGATGAATTTCCTAAACTTGCGTGAGAAAAAAATAAAATAATAATATTTTGAAGTAAAAAAACACATGTGGGGTAAAATAGGTCAGGTGTTGAATTATGTTAGGCTTAGCAAACATAAAGTAACTCATTACATTTTTTGTGTTTTAAATAACTCCATATGTATCCTCTTAATATATTAGTTTAAAATTAAGCTATATATTGTTCTGGAGCTATTTCATACACATAGATATAAAACAAACAATTTATAAAATTAAAAAAAAAAAAGACAATACATATTAAAGCTGAATCAAAAGATTCAGTTTGTAGGTGAAATTCAAAAAGTTGTTTCATTCCAGCTTATTTAAGAAGGGTGCCAAATTTTCATACAAAGGGCAGGCAGGACACAACATTCTCCTGAAACTGAGTGAAACTCTGCAGATTAGCATCAACTTCAAATGCAAGAGTGGATGAATCTAGATCATCAATCACCAATTTGACAAATTAATTCTAGTGCGAATTTAATAGTCATGGAACAAGATACCAGGGTTGCCAACTTTTCAAAAACAGTTTGAGGAGTATTCAGAGAAATTTTGAGGAGCAATTTTAAAAATACATTAAAAAAAAAGAAAGAAATAAAGAAATAAAAGAAATAAACCACTAACAAACATAAATTAACAATAATAATATGAAATTAAGAAATATTTATTGATAATCAAATATATTTAGCAAAACAGTGAAGAGAGATAAGAATGGGAAATGCGATTAAGTCTGAATATAAGCTTACTTAAAACCCAAAAGTAATTTGTTTTTTGCATAATGGCATATTTTCCATACATAAATAAAGACAATATATGAAAACAGATTATTCAGTTACATAAAAAAAAAAAAAAAAAAAAAAAAAGCACGAAGGGGGGAAAAAAAATTAAATTTCCAACAATTTTCATGAATGTCAAAATAATTATTATACTATCACATAAAAATCTAAAAACGAAATCTCCGATATTCATATAAATGTGTAAATGATCTCATCTCTGAGTCAACTCCCTCTAATCTGCATAGCTTGGGACCATATGTTTTGTAAACTTTAGAATTTTGCAGATTATTGGTCATAATTTGTTTACTTATTTTTTTTTTCCCAGATACAAATGAAGATATAATAATAAATCATTAATGCTTTAAGTGAATGATAAAATAAATGCATAATTATTTCAAATAAATCTTAAATAAAGCGTTGTCAATCGGCCTTAAAGTTCAGTAGCTTTGAATCCATTATTTTTATCGATAAATAATTAAAATAAACAACTTTTTTAACGACCTATTAAGCATTAAGATAACTGAAACATTGATATAGTTTAAATGAAAATCAAAACACCCCATAATCATAGCATTCGGTTTCTTTCTTCCCCCCTTTCAGCTTGTGGTTTTAATTAAACACACTCTTAGCTAATGTAAACAAATACTTGTTCCCGTTCTGAGTCAGCAATATTTTGATTACGCAATGCCTAGCACTAGAATGTTTTCTTTCTTTCTTTTTCTTTCTTTACTATTTATTTATGAGTATTGTACGATGAAGCGTGTGGTTCTTCAAAAAAAAAAAAAAAAGAAAGAAAAAAGAAAAATAGTTTTTTTTTTTTTTCGGTGTCTGCCACTATTCAGTTTTATGTATTTAATAAAAAGTATTTAGTTAGGTGGTCAAGACTGAATTTGCGGAGCATAAACATTACTTTGCGGAATTGCGGAGTTTTTAAATTTTTTCGGAGAAACTCCGCAGAAATCGGAGCAGTTGGCAACCCTGAGATACTATTTATATATTCTCCTTAAGTACATAAAATCTGCTATTATAAATACTTTATCACCCAATCAAACATTGTCTTCTTAAGAAGCTTTGAAAAATGCACACAGAAAAAGAACCCATACGCAACAGAAAACAGGAGTAATTTTAACAACCAACTTATTTTTCATTTGATTGTATGACGAAAAAATCATTAAGATGCTAAAATCACAGAAACTTCAACTGTAAAAGAAACAAAAAAACAAGTCTTTCTCAAGAAGAAAATTTGGACAGCATTAATAAATTCGTAAACATTGAAAAATGTGTTAAAGTAGAATTTTCTGGGAAAAGATCAAAGAAAGTATTTCATGGCATCATTCTTTCCCACAATCATGAATATTCTGAAAAATTTGAAGGGATTAAAAAAAAGTGGAAATGGAAGTTCCTATTGGATTTTCCAGAGAAAGATATTTCTGACGTAAATGCATAGTAAATTCTAAATGTTCTTCCCGAACTAATGATGGACCATAGAGACATTTTTTTCCTTGAAAGAACACAAAACCAAGTTTATATATAAAAAAAAGGAATATGTATTTGTAATTTTATTTGCATGAAGTAAATTGTATTAAAATTTAAATCAGTTTTAAAGGATGGCTTATTTTACCTCAACCCATGGGGTAAAATAAGTCACAAACAGCATATTTTAAAATTTATTTTTCAGTACAAATTTTTTGTTTTTTCAAAGATATTTCTCTTAAAATGTCATAAGGAATATTCATTTGCATATTTTGTGCAATTTTTTAACAAATAGAACCAATACATTTTCAGCTATTTAAGTGCATATGTAAATATGCTGTTTTTTGACTTATTTTACCCCACCTGACTCTACAAAACAAACATTTCTGTATAAAATTTCATGTCTTTATGTGAAACAGTTTTTAATGTATATGAGGAGAAAGGGAAAAAAATTCCAATAAAATCAGCAGCAGCAGCGGCAGTGGTATTAGTTTTTTTTTTAATAATGGAGAGATATTTCTTTTGGACTGAATCTCATTTAACAGAATTTGTATTTTTTTAAGAGACAGGAGGGAACATGAAGTATGAATTATGAGCACAAAGAAAAATTTTCCTTTCTAGAAATATGCACCATAACAGTTATTGTCTTTAATTTTACCACATAGAATTCGAACCATGAAGTCTTGTTCTAAATATAATTTATTTCAGTTTGTATTTTCGATTTTTGTACAGCACTTTAAATGTGTATTTCCCTTTTTTTTTATGTGCATGAACAGGTTTTAACAATTTTTAAAATATTTAGCAACCAGGAAAATTTTCTAGTGGTCAGAAAAATACTGGGATTTTAAAGTGCGAGAAATTTTTAGTACATATATTGAAAAAGAATAATGGCTAATATTGTAAAAAATAATAAATAGCATAACTTTAACAACCTTAAAAATGTTAAAACAGGAATAAACTACTACGTCAGAAACGCCAAAGAAAAATTATTGAGGTGCATACAGCTGTTTCGGTAGCCTAAAGCGTACCGTCATCAGTGCAAAAAAAGAATTCATTCTTTTTTTGCACTGATGACGGTACGCTTTAGGCTACCGAAACAGCTGTATGCACCTCAATAATTTTTCTTTGGCGTTTCTGACGTAGTAGTTTATTCCTGTTTTAATATTCCAACGCCAAGTCTCCTGCTATTATTAACCTTAAAAACGATTACCTACAAATCATCAAATGCTCTTTTAAGTTATTATTTTTAATTTATCTTTAACGCATTATAATTTCACAGATAAATATAAAAAATTTTCTTCAATGGAGATCATTATTTTTTTGACAGACTAAACTTTTAGTTAAAACTAATATAAATTAAGGTTTTCAATAGATTTCATCATATTTACTTATCTCTGAAAAAAAAAAAAAAAAAAAGTTACAAATAATTAGAATAACTTTAGAAAGAGTAATTCTTACATGATGAATTTCGAAAATGTATTAGTCTTAAACAATATCGTATTAGTCTTAAACAATATCGTATTAGTCTTAAACAATAACAAAACAAATTTATTCACCAAGTGCTTATCATTGAATGAATATATTATAAAATTTTAATTACAAAAAATAAAGTTGTAAATTTCAAATAATCTTAATTTTATTTTGAAAGTTTTTCAAATAGCTATTTTATTAACCCTGCTGTTCTGTTCGGGTCTATTTGACCCAAAACGTTTTTCAATTATTTATAGATAAATGACAGTTTAGAAATATTTTCTAGCCAATTTGTGACTTTGTTAGTGTGGGACACATATTAATTTCCTGAAAATATTTTTGTTTTATTTATATAGTTTTATATTTTTTAAAATGGTACAAATGTAATGTATAGTAAATGGGAACAGAACAGCAGGGTTAAATCTATGATTAAATAAAATTATTTCATAATGCAAAGAAAGAAAAAAAAAAAAAACGTAATTCACAAATCTATGAAAAAAAAATTATTCAAATTAGAAATTGCAGTTCTGGTGCATTGTTTCGCATGTTTTAATATCAAAATATGAAAATTTTAAATGTAGACAGATTGGAAATGATTGTAAAAAAGTGATTGGCAGTTAGTAAATATAAGTCACCATTGGCAACTTGGCGACTGTAGCTCTGAACGTAAAAACTTAGTATAAATTAGTTTTTTGAAAGTTGCTGAAGTTCATCAATTAATGAAAAGGTAAACAATCTCAACTAATAATTGAAATTCTCAAAAAGAAAAAAAATTACTTGAATAGGCTCTTGTAAACGAAACAAAGGAATCATATCTTGCAATATAAGAGATTGAAATTCTTCTTTAGTAGCTTCTTCAGCAACAAGTAGAACATTAGGCAGTACAAAAGGAACCATTTCAGGTGTGTGATACTCTTTTGAAAGGCAAGGAACAACACGGTGCAAAGATACTCTCTAAAAATATAATAATACATTTATGTTAGTTATATGATTATTAAAAATGTTTCAAATAAATTTTTCCAATAACTTCTTTAAGGGATAAATAAGTGTTTATATTCTTCTTATTATTCAATACTAAACAGCTTATTTAATAATAATTATTAATATTATTATTTATTTAAATCTTAGAAATGCCTGTAACAGAATATTTTTATGCCTTCTGTGACAAGCCTCATTCGTGCAAACCTTGCAAGGAGATGTTATTTAATAATAGCATATTTTCTAACTTATACATACTATGTACATGTTATTATAAAGATTGTGAGTTTAATAAATAAAAAAAATGTAGCCACTTTAGAACCGGCACCACCACTTTAGACCAACCGCCACTTTAGAATGTAGAAAAAGAGGGAGAAAAAAAGGCTAAAAACCCCATAGAAATAGCATGGGAAGAAAAGCAAAAAAACTCACAATGTCAAACCACCGCCACTTTAGAATGTAGAAAAAGAGGGAGAAAAAAAGGCTAAAACCCCCATAGAAATAGCATGGGAAGAAAAGCAAAATAACTCACAATGTCAAGTGTGTTAAAAAAAAAAAAAACATTCACACCGGAAGTAATAAGGGGACAAAGTTGACTAGAAAAATACATTGAACAGCGGGAACCGGGCGGGCTGGGGCATGGGTCCTATCGTCCAGGATTAATACGACTCGCCTAGTATAACTCTTGGCGGTGGTGGGGGTGGGTGGGCGGGAACCACCGCCACCTTAGAATGTAGAAAAAGAGGGGAAAAAAGGCTAAAAACCCCATAGGAATAGCATGGGAAGAAAAGCAAAAAAACTCACAATATTATAAATAAAAAAAAAAAGTGTCTGCCAAAAAAGCACATGTTTCTGTCTGGGATTAATTTTTAACACACTTTTATTAGCTTCACCTGTATGTATGTATGTTTGTTTGTATGTATGTTTGTAACCGCTCTGGGAGCAAAGAAAAAATCTATATTGTAAAAAAAGACTTTACCTAAGTGAACGCCGTGGCTGTGAGGTAAGGCGCCGCACTACGAATCTAAAGGTCTAGCGTTCGATCCCAGTCAGGGGAGATTTTTTAAAAATGCTTTTTGTTTAATTTTAAATTATTTTAATTAAAGATATAAATGTATGTAAATATTATGGTGTGTCACTCCCACGATTTTCTCTTACCCTGCATTTTAATACTAAGATAGATATTTTGTGCTTTTTAGTTCACATTTCTATAAAAGCGTGTTCTTTAATTCTTTGAAACTATAATATTATTATTTTATTTAAAATTTAGGAATATCTTTAGCTGTTATGAGCAAATCTTCCTGCAAGTGACAATTTCTTTTATGCGACAATGTCACCTAAATTCTGTCACAGGGTTAGAAATTATATACATATATATAAATACTATAAATAAAATGACATAGTTAAAAAAGAAAATACATATATATGCATATATATTACCTTAGGCATTTTCGAGAGAATTTGGGGTAATCCTTTGTAAAACTGTGATTTTTGTAGGTTGTCCCACTGATAAAGAGAATCCAAATACTGCAGAGTTTTTACACCAACATCTTCAAACATTGATAACTAAATAATAAAAATCACATAAATATTTATAATGCATTAAAAACAATTTTCCACATCGTCATTCAGAAAAAGAAATAAGCAGTTTCCCTTCATTAGAATAAAAACAATTAAAAAATTATTTTATTGTGTGTTCTAAATAACATTGTATAATAAAGAGTTTGCATCTTTTAAATCTTGGATATTAATTTATAACAGATACAATATTTTATATATTTCATAACAAAGACATGGAATCTTGGACTAAAAATCATACTACCCAGTATTGAAAATGTAAAGAAAAAATTTATCTCTTTCCACAATAATACATAATTTTATATTCACACAAAATATTGTGCTAGAAATAAATATAAAACAATTAAAAAATATATATATTTTACATAATTTACAAACTGCCAATATTTGTCTTAGAAACAAATAAATGGCCACAGGCTACACTCATAGACCTATTATAAGAATGGACGGAGCATTCCATTATTAAGGGAATATAAGTAAAGGTGGCAAAGATGAAACACGTGATTACTGGAAAAAGGTTACCTTTTTTGACATTTATCGCGTTATTGGTGATTTTTTGTTCTAAATATAAATATTTAAATTTTTATTATTATTAAAAGATACAGCAAGCAAGACTTGTGTAAAATGAAACAGTTGATGAAATTTATTTTTACCTTGTTATTAACACTTTCAACAAAGTACAAAAGTGTTTATGACTACGCTTTGTCTATACTCGCTTTAACTCCCATAAATAATCATGGGCATTTTTGAAATAATATAAGGTATCATATATTTAAACTAATTCAATTTAGAGAATTAAGTATAGTAATTATAAGTATTTTATAAAAATAACTACTTAAAAAGTACAAAATATGAAAATATGAAAAAAAAATCTTACCAGTGAAATAAAATCCTTATTTTACATAACTTCTAGGGCTTTTAAAGTACACCTAATTACTATTTCTAGCTATAAAATTCTTTTTAGATTCAAAATAATCTAACTTTTCAAGTGAAATAAAAAATTTAAAAAAGAACTTTGAAAGAAAAAGGAAAGATATCGTCAGTGTAAGAGAAAACAGAGTTTAGAGCACGGCAAAAAAATTTCAATGTTGGACAGCTTGGCTTCCTTCCGTCCTCACGTGCCTTTTTTATGAGTGATCTTTGCTACTGAAAAAGGTTGCCATTGTCCCGTGCCGTCTACTTTCATAATAGGTCTACGGCTACACTTTGACCACACAATGTTATTACTAAAGAGTTCCTTTTAATGAATTTAAAATAACAAAAGTTACCTTTGATGTTTGAAATGCATCAGGGCGAAGCTCAGGAGTGATGCTTAAAAGTAACTTCACATGATCTCGGCTTTCAGCAGGTAAGCAACTCAACATATTTGAGGAAATAGATTTTATCTGTTTTAATTATAACATAAAAAATTATTTGATTTAAAGAAAAAAATACTGTTTAAAATTATTTTATCTATCTATCTACATATATATAAATGTTTTCAATATAAAAATGATTCAGACTACCCAAAGATTTAAAGGAAATTTTTAAAACAGTAGAATAGAACACAGTTAAGCATTACAAAGAAAAAAAAAAATAATAAATAATAATTGTAAAAATTAATTATTTCAGTGATTAAAATAAAATAACTGGAATGTTGAGGCTATCAGAAGGTTCGTCTACAGTTCACTATACAAATTTATGCAGTGCAAGTTATTTATTAGAACTATTAATTATCACAATTATTTTCCATGGTGAATGCAGATGATTTTCATCTCAGAAAAGTATAACCAAAAGTGTCAAATGAAAGACAATTTTGAGCCCTAAGGACAACTTTTTTTTTTTTTTTTTTTTTTTTTTTAAGGAGAAAATATAATAATAATAATAATAATAATAATAAACCACCTTGTTGAAATTATTACAGATCGTTGGTTAAACCACTCATATTGAAAATTCACACGAGGCTACTTTACAACATAAACAAAACTTGTTTATGTTGATTAAGTTGACATAATGGTTGATTATTATATCAACCATTGATGATTTGATTATTATATATATATGTGTGTGTAAAGTGAAGAATTTAAGAATGTTATAAAATTTAGCAATTAATAGATACATGATAATACCAACAACACTCAAATAAAAATATTAATTATACAGTGATTGATTAAAAATACAGTACAGCACAGTACAGGTTATCTGAGCCCCGATCAACCAAGTTCCAGGTTAATTGAAGTAGACCCATAAAGGTCCCGCCCCAGAGGAGGCACGGCTTTTGATGACAAATGGCATTGATAACTTTGACATTTTACTATATATTACTATATATATACTGTAAAAGCACTTATTTTCGCGAGCCGTAATTTTCGCGAGCTGAAAATTTTGCGAATTTTATATGAACAGAACCGAAAGTTGAAAAATCCTAACGTTTAAAAGTACCTAAATATAGAACCCCTTTTTCATAAGGCATTTTAAGAAATTTCCTTTTGTCTGAAAAGTTCGTTCCCACCTACCCATCGCTCTAAAAACAATTTATGCTTACAACAGTGCTTATACATCAATTTTGGCTTTGGTTCAACGCACACATTCCACCCCAAACAATTTTCTTTTCTTAATCCCTTTTTTCTTGGGCTGTTTATCAAACTAGGGACTTCTGAACCCCCCTTTTGCACCGAAAATGTAATCACCCCACCCCACCCCTTCACTTTTCTCGGATTCAGACCGTCAATGCCTGTGAATTTTGGTAATTGAAAAACTTCTGCTTTTTATTATTTGCTGCAAAAATATATATATATATATTTCACGAGGCTTAAATTTTCGCGATTACGATGGGCTCGCGAAAATCGCAAAAATAAGTGCTTTTACAGTATATTACTCTGTTTTATAATTTATAGATGCATGTATTATATAAATATTGCTTTTTTAACTGACTATATTTAAATATGTAATATGTGTGTTAATTTACTTCATTGACTGCGTATTTGTCCATTTTAAACTTTTCCATATGCTTCCCCTCCTATTTATGACAGAATCTATGTTATCCAAGATTTCAAATATCTGAGGTATTCTCGGTCCACATTACCTCGGATAATCGAAAATTATCATTGTGTACATTTATGTCAGCATTTTCCTGAGCTTCCATATTGAAAAATTGTGAAAAAACAAGATGACAGAGCCACCTATTGAGGGATATGCAACAAAAAGTGATAGACATCAATTAATGTCAAGGTGAATCTAAATATAAACTTCATAAAATTCTGTTTATTAGTTCTTGATTTAGAGTTGCTACAAAATTTGTTACAAATTTTGCCAGTAAATCTGTAATTTGTGGCAAAGAAAATTCACAAATACGGAGACAGATATTTTCTAAAAGTAGTTAAATCATGTTCTGGACTTCTCAAAACATGTAAATTCCATTGAAAACTGAAAGTTGAAAATTTTAATGGATTCACTACTTTCTTCTATTGATTATAGAAGAAAGTAATAATAATAAAAAAAAAGCAACAATATAAGCAAATGATTAAGAAAAAAAAAAAAAGTATTCATGTTACAATAATGAATTATTTTATTGTCTTCTTGAGTTTGTGTTTTAGCATTTTGAGATAAAAATTAGTATTTTTAGTAATAACTGTTTATTACTGTCTTGTTTCAATAGGAGTAAACAATCGAAGTTTTATTTTGAAAATGATTATCAGAACTGAATGATATATAACATGAAGATTATGAAAACATTAATTTTGAAGAAAAGTATTTAAATCAAAATAATTACAAGGTAATGTAAAATTGAGATTACGGCATTTCTCACACGTCTAGAAAAACTTAAAAAAGCTTAAAGTCTTCACTTAATCCATTTTTTTTTTATTTGGAATTTTTATTTTTTATTTTTATTGCTTTATTATTATTATTTGGATTATCAATCCAAATTAATAATAATAATAAAAAAAAAAAAAAAAACCTACACGAATAATTAACAGTACCATAATATAAAATAAACGCAATACTTTAAATTAAGCAAATTTAAAACTGAAATTCTATTTTAACCCTTTAACGTTCACTACTTAGTTTATTTTAAAAATTACTAAACTAATTTTAAAAGTGGCTTTTAGACACGTAGCTGATCATAAATATTTAAAAAATAAAAAATTAGCATTGTTCCTTTTCGAGAATTTTTGGTTTGAGACGTCTATAAGTTAACCTTATTAAATTCAAATAATATTTAATTTAATAAATAAAACATTTTGTAAGTAAACATTATCGACTATGAAAACTCGTAAAAGTTGTTTCAGGTGAAAATAATAGTCCAGATCTTCATTAAATGATAAAAACTAGACATGAGTGCATCATCAAACCAACAATTCACACCCGCACACACTAAGAAACGTCAAGTGCTTTTGCATTTAGCTTCCTTTGAAGCATTATATTTGTTAAATTTTGGAATAGTGTTGTTATCTACACAACAGAAAAGGAACAAAAGTTTAAAACCTGATTAAAACAAGGGAGAAATAATAAAATATCTGCTGCATAAAATTGCTAAAATATGTCAAATGTTTGGTTTCACTGCGAAACCAATGGACGTTAAAGGGTTAAAAGAAAGAAATAAGTAATTTTTTTTATAACTTACGTTATTGAAATTTTGTTTAATGGTATTCATACTGCATCCTGAATTCATTAACAGAGGTTTTCCATGATTATGTACAGAATAAAATAAAAGGCCAAGAGAAAACATGTCACTTGCAGTGCTATTTGAAGAACCTAAAATTCTTTCTGGAGAAATATAATCTAGATGTGGATGACAAGGCGGGGGTAAATCAATATCAATTTCTCCGAAACTAAAACTATCACCCTGAAAATAAAACAATTAAAACTTACAATCTCACATACTTGAAATTAAGAAAAAATATTTAATAGGTAAATTGATTAAAATGCAAATAAGAAATTAAGTTTCTCTATATCTTTTAACACCTTCTTGATTTGTTTTTGAATTTTTGTCCCAAAAAAGTATATTTTAAAATTAATGCTGAAATTAATATATTATCCATCTTGAATCTGAAAATGCAAAATGCTTTTGACAGTAAGCAATTTTTGCTTGATGCACTAGTGATCATACATGTATTATCCCATTCACTGATCTCCTGTTTACCCTACAATGCATCCATACAACATACTTTTTAATACTATATTTATCACATTTATTGCTTACAGGTATTCAGGATAAATATCTGCAGAAAACTAATAAGTAATTACAGTCGTTCCTGCTTAAACAAATATTGACGGTTCTGACAAGTTGTATTTGATTAAGCAGGGTATTTGAATATTTTTTCTAGAATTTTCTTATTATTTAATGCTTCTATATTTATTTTCCAAATTAAATCCAAACAAAGTAAAATAATTTGTACACTAAAAGATCCAAAGCATTTACAACAATTATACCAAGCAAAATACTCCAATTTCCTTGTTAATTCAAACTCATTATAAGCAAGGCCTGCTATAATAATAATAAAGAAATAATGAAGAAAATAAAAGCAATTTACATGTTTAATATTTTAAATGAATGTAAAGTGTTTGTATAATCTGAAATAAATACATATTAACCAAAATTTCTTCTGCCACTTTAAACATTTAGAAGAAAAAAAAAAGTAGTTGCTCCGTATTATTAATGAAAATTAGAGATATTGCTAGGATTTTTTTTTTTTTGGCAGTGAAAATATTCCTTGATCTTTGGAGTAAAAAAAAAAAAAGGTAGAAAAGAAAAAAGTTGATCTTTCATGAACTCACACTAAATTTTACTTAACAATATTCAAAATAAAATGTATGTACATAAGTATACAGTAATTGTATGTATATGAATTCAAGTCATAACCTTAAGTTGTGAGTTTAAGTTACATTACATGGACTGGCCAATTGTAATGATATTACTGTCTGTATAATTTGTACAATATAATATCAGAACTCAGAATATGGACATAATGTGACTCAGTTTACAAATTTTAATGAACATTGAAAGGTAATAAGACCATATTTGAATCTGGGAAATTTGATTAATGATACAAATGTTTATAGTTTTACTCATCAAAATAATTTTAATTATACAAACTTTTTATCTATTGTAAAAAAAGACATTTATTGATAGGAAAAAAAAAAAAATGTATGCAGAGTATTGAATTGAATAAATAATATAAACATTTGCAAACACATACAATAAAATACTCTAAATTTAACCGAAAAATACAAAGCATGAATATATTTATGGTTAAAATTTTAAAGAGTATATTTAAATTTTAATGTGTAAAATACAAATGTGGAGGAATTACCTCTGATGAAGATTAAAATAATAATAATAATAATATAAAGAAAATATTTTTAATTTATTATTTATGTACCAAAGTAATCTAAATTATTAAATACTATTAAAATAATTTTTATAAAAAATATTTTGTCCACTGGTATGTTTATTCAAATACACAAATGAGGTAAATTTTTTAATGCTTTTAAATGTAAATATTTTTTCATTCCCATATTATCTGTTGGGAAAACAATTCTCTTTCTATAGTTAAAGTATCTCTCATTTGTTTTTCAAGATTGGAGCAGTTTTATCTTTATTTTAAAAAAATTTCGAACGATAAAAAATAACAATAACATTGTTAAAATATTCAAGATTTTAAAAGTGCCATAAAAATTTCTGACCTGATCTGGACTACAACTAAACTGTACGCAGAAGTCAAATCCTGCAAGCTTCCAAGCTCCATTTCTATTTACTAAAATAGATTCTGGATTAATATTCCCATGCATCATTTTCACATCATTATGCAGAAATGCTAATCCTTCAGTTAACTAAAAGAACAAACACTCTTTAGTAATACATAAGTATATTAAAAAAAAAAAAAAAGAAATTATAAATAAATATATAAATAGGTATTACAGTATTGGTAGTAAAAATAAAAGACCTAATATGCTAAAACCCCATTTTTTTTTCCTCAAATAATTCTACAAATTAACTTGCATTCAGATACTCAAACATATAATTAACATTAGAATGACCAGAGGGTGTCATTTTGAATTGAAAGCTAATTAGCTTTGCAATCAAAATGGCTGCTTTGGTTGTTCTAGCGTTATTTAACCAATCTTCACCCACTTTGCCAGATCTTATTATATACACTAAAAAATATGATGATAACTGAGTCACAAATCAAAAATCATTTAAGAAATCTGAAGCCTATTATTGTTTTGTAAGTAACAGATATATAACTCTGCAAAAAACAGAATTTAATTTAGTGGACAGGATTTTTTTTTTTTTGGTCTATTTTTCCATATAAAGGCATGCGATAACTGCATTGCATTCCTTAGCAATGGATTCTATATTCATTTGTTAAAATTTTTTAGTTGCACCTAATATAGGTCCCCCTGGCAGATTTAAAAATTTTTATGTTATTTTGGCAATAAATTAAATTATCTATCACAATTGCTCATGTCAAAATTTTGGCAAAAAATGTTCGAGCTACTTTGATGCCAAATTTCAAATTTCGCCAAGAGGTCCAAGCTGTTCCAGTGCTTTAGCACAAATTTCCTAAATTTTATTTTGAATATTTTTTAATTTAATACAAGAAGGAAAAAAAAGAATTTTTTTTTTTATTATTGGTTTAAATATAAAAATTGTCTCTAGGTAAAATAATATTCGTTTTCTGTTCTGTTTATTATTAGAAAGAAAATGGCTATAGTATATCATTGACATCTCTATAAGTTAAAGTAAATTAAATTAACTAGTACCATTATATTTCATTCTTCACACATACTTTTTATTTTCTAAATCAAATATTGTTTAAATCTTAAAAAAAAAAAAAAAAAAGAAATCAATCAATGTATACTACAATAAATGGCCACAATGCAAAATTGCTGTTTGAAAGAAATGTTGTATTAAACACATAATATAAGCCTATTTTAGCAAATTTCAGAGGATCTAATAGGCCATGTTTATCCAAGCAGTTTAATTAAGTATTTTAAAAATCAATATTTTAAGATAAGAAAGAGAGAAGCTCAAATAAATTAAAATTTAGCTAACAAGATAGTACTCATTATAATAAGCCTGTATGTGCTTATAAAATGACAATCACTGTAACAAAAGTCCTTACACTGTAACAAAGCTTATAATGTATAAGCTTTGTTTATGAAATATTAATACAATATTTAGCATTTAAGTCACATATTCATATGAAAAATTTATTTATTTATTTTTCTTTAATTATCAATATTTTCTAATTACCTGATTAAAGACTTTCAACAAGTTCTAAAACGAAGAAATTAGGTCAGATGCAAAATAGCTGTTACAATGCGTTCAGTTTACAAGAAATTATTTGCTCTTTAAAAAGCGTCAAATTAAATTTATTTTCAATTTTACACATAGTTATAATGAAAAATAAAGTCTGATTTTTCTAAGATTAAAAAAAAAAAAAAAAGAAGTATTATTGTTTTTAATTGTTCAATGAATTGAAGATTTACAACAGATGTTAATACAATGAGAAAGCCACGAGATTATCGAATTTTTGTCTGTATCTGTTTACTTCCTACTTTAAGAAAACTGTACTTGATATGTATACATATTCCCACATTAGGATTTTTAGGATACACCTGAAGGTTTTCAAAATGGAAAATGTTACAAAATTTGTTCAATTTAGTTTTAATGTCTGAACAATATTGTAAAACATCTGTAAAGAAATAGAATCAAATATGTTTTATTAAAGGCATGTTATTCATGTGTATTTTCAGTTAGGAATTATTTTTATGCCTAGTACAAATAATATTATTATTTTTCAAGATCTTTACATTATATTTAATGTTACTATAACTTGAATTAAACACAGATATATTTTTTATTAGAAAAAGACTTTTTTGCATATGATTATCTCAAAGTTCAACCAAACTATAATGTAAAAACAAACAAACAGACAAAAATAAATAAATAAACTATTGTATATAAAAAGAAGCACCTGTAAAAATCCATATTTTATTTCTATGTCAAATAACTCAAATTCTTTCAATGCCTTTGGTGGTGGTACAGGCATATTTTCTTGATAACCAAGAATATTTGCTAAGCTAGCAAAAACAGGTTCAGTAGCAAAAGCAAGACTTTCTCTATAAAAGAAATAATTTCTATTATTGATCAGTGGCAAATAATCAATCAATAAAAGACACAAAATCAATCAAAGTTAAATAGAATGATGCTTTTCCAACATATGAATAGAACTCTTTACAGAGAGAGAAAATTATTGATAATGAAGATAATTAATGTTTTTCAACTAAGCATTATATAACAATATTTATCTTCTTAGATTCGAAAACCTTTGGACAATCCCTACCTGCTTCGTCAAAGCCAAGCTTAAGGGGACTCTCTACCTAGTGTTTTCGAAAGCCAAAGCCAGTGTTATTCTATGAGAAATTTTGCCCCATTATAATTCCTTATATAATACATATTTTTAAATTCTGTTTTCACTTTCCGAAAATTCACAACTATTAAACAATTTATCGCTTTCTAAACATTGATTTTTTTTACTTTTAAGATTTCATTTTCAAGCTCAAAAATGAAAAATTTCACATTGTGAAAATTCACATTTTACAACTTTAAAAAAAAATATTAAAAATTCTAAAAACTAATTTTTAGAATGCGATAAATCGTTTAATAGTTGTGAAGTTTGAGAATGTGAAAACAGAATTTAAATATATATATTAGTTAATAAGTTATAATGGGGCGAAATTCACCATAGAATAACACTAGCTCTGGCTTCTGAAGATGATAAGTGAAGAGGGCCGTTAATGGGTTACTTGCTGTATCTTCTTAGACTTACGTCTATACAGGAAAAGTGTAAATTGCAATAATAAAAAAAAGAAAAATGTACCAAACCCATTTGGCGTAAACTGATTTTTATGTTTTCGTCATTAAATTAATAGAGGGGTAAAAAGTCAATAACAGAGTAGAATTGTATAAAATTCAATTTTTCTAGATGATAAAAAATACTCAGAAGTTGTGCCAGGCTGCTCTTCCAGTTTTCCCAATTTTTTAATCAGCAGATTAAAAAAAATAAATGTTTAAATAAATACATATACATATAAAATAATGAAGTTGGTAAAAGAAAAAGCGTTTTTAAAACATATATACAGGGTCTTCCAAAAGTCCCCACACACCCCTCCTAACTCGAAAATGAGTTGGAGTTGTGAAAAATGGCAAAACACGTATTCAATGAATTCAAGAGGGACCTCTTTTGGTGAAAAAAGTTTGGGCCTAGGGTGCTGCTAGGGAGTGCAACTTTAAAATTTCAAATGGGAAGGTATGTCTTGTGATACATTTCTGGAAACGTCTCTTCAAAACAATAAATTTGATATAAATAGTTTCGCCCTACAATGATAATTAAAGGAGATGCATTAGTTAATTAAACTTTATTAAGAAAGGATTAATTTTATATTACTTAAATAAATTACGCTATATAAAATCCTTTTTACAAAACTTAGCATATATATATTTCGGGTACTCCGTACCCATCTTCAGTGCCAAGTGCAAAAACGTTGTTCCTCTGCTGTTGTCAAAATTCGTGGTGTCGTGGTGTATGTGCTTTCACTTCACTTCACTTCCCATTCGGTTCGGTTTTCCCCAAACCAAACCGAATGGGAAGTGAAGTGAAGTGAAAGCACATACACCACGATTTATTTAACAAAGCAGTATTAAGAGTATCTTTTTTATATAGGAATTATTGCTAGTGCTCGAATAATTTTGCTGCCAACTATATATGGAGTAAAGTTATAAGCAATATCATAATATGGTTCAACCTCATTTTTAAGTTTTCTACTTCTTGCGACTGAATTTAAGTTGCACCAAAACTTGAAGCTACCATACATCCACTCACAAGGGAAGTATGACCAGTAAAATTCCTATCAAAATTAAATTAAAGAGGGTAGTGAAAAACATAGGCTAAAGTGCAAATTTTGTGCAACAACTCACCCATAGGCCAAGATAAAACACTAGAAAATTTAATACCTTTTATCAAAATCAACGAAACTGTGGGCAAAAACATGTGGCACAGTGTCAGATTGTTTGACTTGAGACAAAAAGGTCTTCAGTTCAATCCCCATCTCGGTCGAATTTTGATTTTTTTTAGTCCTTATGTGTAGGGACTAATCTTTACAGTTGGTAATGCTACATTAAATTGATATATCCTTATATTGGTATTTTAGATGAACGATATATCAATTTAAGAAATGTTAACATCACCCAGCACTAATACCTGGTGAAATTTTTATGTCATTATTTTAAATTAAAATATTGGTGGCAATTTCAATTTTAGCTGTAAGTTTCTGTCTAAAGAGCTTTAATGTACAAAATGTGACTGTAATTCTAACACCAAAAGAAATTAATTTATGCAAAGCCTGACTAAGGCAGGGCAAGTGAGGATAATATCCCTCGTCATTTTGTTGGGTTGCGTTTATGAATCTATCGTAAAACTTAATTCAATGTATTTTTATAATAAAAATAATTAGGTATTTAAATGAAGTGCAAGGGGGCCTTAATATAGGAGGGGCATAAATTAAGGCGCCCCAGTGAGACTTTCGCCCTGGGCCTCGAGAGTTGTAGGTCTGCCATTGCCTCACAGTCATTGTTGGTATAATGTTAAATATAAGTTTTGCCTCTAGGCATTATTGTTGAAAGTACATAATTTTCTGTATTTATGCTCACATTACAAATGAATATAGGTTATAACTATACTATTTCTAATCAAATATTTGTACCCATTAAACATTAATTATAGAAAGGTGAATATTGGGTATATTCTTAAGAAATATGATAGCATACAGATTGCAAAAGAAACATTGTAGGCGGAGTAACAGGTTTCCAAATGCTATAGATTTAACAGGAAGTGCCGAGTTTGAACCTTGGTTGCACCCGTCAACATAGCTGTTTGAAATTTTCCGTGGTTTTCTTCAAAAGTCGCATATAAAGGGGTTAGGACCCCTTAAAAAGACTCCCACGGAGGGCATTTCACCCATAAGCTTAGGACTCTAGTGTAGTCAATTAGCCTTAACCCAACAACCAACCAACCAGCCAATGCAGATCGAATTTTCCGCATTGAAAGTGTTATATACTTCAAGATATAATCGGCACAGATAAAAAAGACTTAAATATTTTTTAAAGAATATTTAGTGTAACAAAAGTGAAATTTAAGTAGAATTTGATTAGATTCTATTTCATCAATAACATCTCTTTCAAACCAGTGAGAAGTAGCAGTGTATGGAACGTTTTCACTGTAATCAATGTTATGTTTTTCTTCCAATTTTAACTTTTTTTATATGAGTGCAGTGGAGCAACACTTTTATATTTATATATAATTTATGTCATAATGTACTTCATAATATATTTCAATAAGAATGTGTTGCTCCTTTGCACTCATATAAAAAAAGTAGGTAAAGTCTCTAAAAATGGGAGAATTTTGGTCAATAATGCAAAATTGTTAATCTTCGGACCCCTGTGAAACAAACAATTACTGGAATGATATAAATAATATTGTTTGAAACTTAAAATATACATGTTCTAAAATAATTAAAGGCAAAAATTTCCCACTTGTGATCAATCGGATATTTTCCTCAATTTCAGGGCCAAAAAACCTTATGGATCCTCATCCTTTCACAAATTAGTGAACAATTAAGTGACAATCTGAGACTAAAAGCTAGATGGAGGAAAGATTCTCTATGTGAGCTTTTACTGCACATGCTCATCAATTTGGTCTTTTTTTTTCACTTGGCAAGTCTCTGGCGACAATTTCACCGAAAAGTGCAATAACCCTAACGGAAGTTTTATTTCCTCCAATTTTTTCTTGCTTTGCTTTTTGTTAGCAGCGCCATTTTTAAATTAAATTGAAGTTTTTTTTTTTTGTGTGTATTTAATTATAAAAGATGAATTAAATATGTGTGAAATATTATATATAATTTTTACAACTTGTAAAAATTATTATCGTCACCTTAAAAAATTTCATCCCAACGAAGAAAATAACTACCTTCGATTTGATGATTTCAATTTGATTGCAATTCAAATGCTGTAATATATATATATATATAGTACATAATGTACATAAGAAAGTACCATGAATTTTATGTATAATTCTACTTTGTGAATTACATGGGTTTTTTCTTAATTTTAATTATTATTAAGCACGTTTTCTGTATATTCTTAGTTTTGGTACTGTGTCATTTCATATGATACGGATGGAATAATTGGTAAACAAACATTGTTTTTCCTAAGTAATAAAACTTGCCAAAAGAGCGATAAATAACCAAATAAAGTGATGTTAAGGTAATTTTCTATGCATGAGCGACGGAAGCTTTTCCTCTATCTGGAAGGCAGTCAATGTGAGCAAATTAGAAGAATGAATTTTTAACAATGGCTTATTTCCATAAATGTTGTTAATTAAAATTCCCTGACTTTTCCAGATTTGCTTAATTCCCTGACCATTAGCTTCCCTGTAAAACTTGCATTCATTTTACGTTTGTTAATATTTAAAGATATTTTAAAATGATAATCAATATTAAGTAATAAACAGTAAATATATCCCTTCTCTCCCATCATATAGTTTTAGCAAAATTGGACGAACTAATCACAAAATATAAGTAGTGCTGACTCTAGGCTAATTTGGCAGGGTGCACCACCTGGCAGCCCTTTTTCAACCCATTTTAACCAGACATAGATAATATACATGAACGACGTTCGAGGAAAGATTTCCTTCCTTGCAGAAAAATTTTCAGCATTCATTAAAGAAAAAAAAAAGAGCATGTGATTTTTACGCAAATTTGCGATATTTCCCCCCCTAATCTGCGGAATTCTGCAAATTAATTTCTTCTGCTTTCAAAAAAGTTGCGGATATCGTTCGTTAAAAAAAAAAAAAAAAAAAAAAAAAAAAAAGAAGAAAGAAAGAAAAAGAAAGAAACCCCGTTAACGATCAGCAAAGCCTCCAGATTCCCAGTCTTTCTACATCTACAACATAAATGTCAATATTCATTTTAACCTCGCATTATGACGTTCTAGAACCTACAAAGAAATAAAATTGTTAAATATTTCTTGCTCATGGAATTATTTTTTGCTCTTTCCCCCTTTTCTTATCTATAACTAGCGATCGGCAGTCAAATGTTCTGCAGAAGTCTTTTGTATCCCAATCTTACACCATGACAGTATTAATTTTAAATTCGCTTTATGGATTCTAGAATTAGAAATGAAAGAGTTTAATATTTCTTATTATGTAATTAATTTTTTTACTTACCCCCCCCCCCCCCCCTTTCCCATCTCCAGTCAGTGACCAATGAGGAATTCTAGAAACAATAAAGCGATAGAAGTAATCAATATTTCTCACATATGTAATTATTTTTAGATTTTATTACTAACTTGATGAATCTATTTTTCCTCAATTAAATTAAAAATTTATGTTTCATATCTATACCAAACTTGTAAACAAAATAAAAAATAAAGAAAAGATTTTTTTTTTTTTTGTAGAAATTTTTTTCTAAATCAATTTAAGAAAATGCTTTATTTTGATTTTTTTTACCTAAATTATAAATTTGTTGTTTTATGACTTTATTTTTCACATGCTATTTTTTTTTTTTTTTTTTTTTTTTTTGAGGGGGGGGGGGGGGGGGCAGAAAATTTTTGATTGAGATTTTTGTGTTCGTAGAAAGTTTTTCATTTTATCTAAGTCTGATTTTAACACCCGACGGCCCTTTTAAAACATTTTCAAACATTGGCCTTTTCAAACATTTTAAATGTTCAGAGGCCTTTGGATATTTTTCTTCCTGGCATATAACCTTCTAGTAATAGTTTTACAGCATTCCAAGAACAACAAATGCATATAGCCCATACAAGTGAAATTAGTAATTTATCTTTGTCAAATACAAAAATCACAACAAAGAAGATCGCAAATAATGCCCTTTTTGAAAATAGGTTGCCCTTTTTATTGAATATGCCCCAGCGGCACTTTTATTCTAGAGTCAGCATTAATAAGGCCTTTTACTTTCATACAGTGCATAAACTATTATACAATTTTTTAATTAGAAATGGAATGCAATAAACAATTACCTTGATTCTTCTAAAGAATGCTGAACTGTTAAAATGCTTGGATGACGAAGCCTAGTAAGATTAGCAATCCCCTTTTTTAAAACAGACAATATATTGTCTTTTTCCTGTCTTGGATATTTTTCTAATAACTTTTTTTCCAAAACAAATACAGCAGCTTCCTAAAAAAAAGATTTTTTTTTTTCTTTTTTTAAGAAAAATTATAGAGATACTAAAGAAGTAAATTAAAAAATGCTTATAAATAACAACAACAACAAAAAGGAGGTTTAAAAGCAATTTCTTCAAAAGTAAAAAATATATATGACAAGGACAAGGTTAAATGTTTTAAAAAACTAATATGCAATGGGCATGACAAAATGTGTTCTATATCATTCTCGTATATTAATTAGTGGGAAAACCAAGTAAACATAGGCATAGTGCCGGGAGAAGGAGGGGGACACATAATTTAAGAAAACATTATATAACTTTTTAATTTCTCCGCCATGGTACAGGTATGGGGAGCTTAGATATTTATGAAATGATCACGGGTCTCTTCACAGATGAGTTTAGGCTTAGGCATCTAAGTGATAGCAGACATTATATGAATTAACTTAACTCTTACTCAAGTTATTTTAATTAACTGAAATTATCTGAAAATCTCATTTATAATACCAGTTCATTCATTTAAAATAATACAAACGGTGTTTTATTATATATATGAGGGATTTATTGAAATCACAACTTATTTACTTCCCTTTTTGCAAAAGAAAATGAGAATTTAAATTAATTTTTATTTTATAACTTCTTTATTTAAATAGATATCATTAGTGAATACAATTGCAAAACATTTCCGTCCATCAATAAAAAAATTTCTAGTCTTGGTGGCATCAAGTAACAGATCAGCTTAGACAACTATTTTTAAGCCAAGTTTTGGGTTGCTCTGTTCTCAACCATCGTTTTAATTCTCCATAAAGTTTACATGGATACAAAAAACAAAAAATACTAATTTAATAAATTTAATTAAAAACTTTACTTGGTTCATTCTTGGATGGAATATATTCTGCAGGGTACCCTGATCTCCTCGGCGGCAAGAAATGTGTTAAAGTCTTCTCTTACGAGTGTTCGATGTACTGAACATTGCTGTGCAGCTCCCACCAGAAGTGGTGCCACATTCTGTCTATACCCATTGCGGCGTTGTTATTGCAAGAATTAGGGTTGATAATTATCTCAACCGTTTCACCTTTCGCAGAACATTGCATATTTATGATTATTGTAAATCGCGAGTTTTGTAACATTATCAAAGTCTATTTTAATACTTCCTCACGGAGGATGTTAATCAGGGGTCTGTCCAGAGGCAAATCTGGGTCCGTTAAAGGACCCTTCACAAAATTATTTATCCTAAAACAGGACCCTTCACAAAATTATTTATCCTAAAAAATAGACCTCAATCTATATAATTTTTAAAACTAATTTTCCATGGAACGAACAGGCTGCCTATGAAAAATCAGATGTTTTGCTTATTTCCCTGAAAAGCTGATACTCAATTTCTAATTTATTAAGGGCTTCTAAGCATATATTTAAGTTTAGTTCTATAAAAATGAACTGTCATTGTCTAAAATGAAACTTTAATTATAATTTTATTTTGAAAAATTACATTTTTCACAATTTCACAAAAAGAGGGCCCTAGCCGAAAAGTTCAGGAGAACTTTATTTTCACACAAAGTTTAAATTCACAAAAATACGTGGTGTTTTTCACAATTTCACAAAAATAGGACCCTGTCCAAAAAGTCTGGACAGACCCCTGTTAATTATAGGGTTGGTTTTTGAAAACTTAAAATTCTGAAAAAATTAAACAGCATTCATACTGCAATCTCAATCACAAATATCAAATTTTATTTAAATCAAATTGGAGTGTAAAGGTTGATTATTTTTATTTATTACCAACTATGCGAAAAATACCAGAGCCGGGAATCGAACCCGGGCACCTCCGCTTAACGCACGGATGCTCTACCACTGAGCTACCCTGGCTGACAACCAGCTAGGCACTTCTCGCATAATATTCGTTGGCAAAGTCACTGAGTCTGCAAACACAGATATACAGGTGAGACAATAATATATCTGTGTTTGCAGACTCGGTGACTTTGCCAACGAATATTATGCGAGAAGTGCCTAGCTGGTTGTCAGCCAGGGTAGCTCAGTGGTAGAGCATCCGTGCGTTAAGCGGAGGTGCCCGGGTTCGATTCCCGGCTCTGGTATTTTTCGCATAGTTGGTAATAAATAAAAATAATCAACCTTTACACTCCAATTTGATTTAAATAAATATTCACGGTTGATGAATTCATGAATAAAAATTTCTAAATATCAAATTTTAATGAAAATTCAATAATTCAAAAATGGTCGCCATGGACGTATGTCCATGAACTGTCCATTTTTGAACTGTGGACATGTTCCCTTTCTGCAATCAGCAGTTCATATTGCTTCTAGGGATTATCAAACTCCAAATTAAACCTTTTCCTATACCAAATTAATACACTAAATTTGTTAATTTTATATACGTGCTAATTCTGTAACACCATAATTTCTTCCATTTTATTTTATACGTTACTGTGTATGTATTCTGTAGCTTAGTTTCATTAAATTCAAGATAAACAATTGCTATTTTTGTGACTATTTCTTAATCTTTAAAAATCAGTGTATTTTTGGTGACAAATTTGTTGCCTTCATTTGCAATTTTGGCAATAATTGCTGTCATGCTGACAAATCCTATTAATATGTGTGTGTGTGGGGGGGGGGGGGGGGCAGGGGGGGGGGTGAAGAAAAGAAAAAAAAAAACTTACTTCTTTAGTAGATTTTTTAAATCCTTTATAAACTTTCCACATCAATGCAGGGCCAGCACTGGCAATATGCTCAATAATTTCATATTCTCTAGTAACAGGATTTCCAGGTAAAACATTACTGAAGTTTGATACAGTACTTTTGATGCGGTTAAGCATATCCATGGTGCTGCATTTCCAAAATAATAGAAATCAGTAAAGTAAAATTCAATTACATCGCATATGAAATTTAAAATGAAACATAATTTATAAATAATGTTTAACTTTTTAAAACCATGATTTAAACATTATATATTGAAACTTTATTTGTAAAATCCAGGGTTACTAGCACGAAATCTTTTCCAGATTCTCTGCCTTTTTTCTGACCATTTTTGGCAATTTTTTCTGACTTACACTCTTTATTTCTCAAAAAAAAACTTCACAACATAAGCAATTTACAATAGCAAACTTTCATATATGGCTTATTTCCACAAAATTTGTTGAAATTCTCTGACTTTTCAACGATTCCCAGAGCAGTGGCTACCTTGTAAATCATTTCTTTCATCATATTAACAATTTAATTATAAGTTATAAACAGTTAGATTCATGTCAATAACCATTTAAGTACTCTTAATCATAGGTTTATGTTTTAAAATAATTCACGTAATTTAGTAATAATGAAAGACACTAAATCATTATCCTAATGCAAATATACTTTAGTTCTAGATAAAACTATAAAAATAAATGCTTGGCATTTTCTTTAAGTGATGAACACTAAAATAACTCAAACTTTTAATATAAAAAATTTTGCTTTATATCAAACCCTTTAGTATATCCCCACAGCTGAATTTGGCGATTTTTCTTTGGCGCCGTTTTGAACGATAACAATGACGTTCTGGACTGTTTGCAATATAATATGGCAGCCTATATGTTGTTTATTTTGGATTTATGAATTTATGTTTTATGATTTAGATTATGATTTTATCATTTATGATATTTAGATTTATGATTTAGCCATAATCGCGAACAAAAAATCGCCAAATATCGTTGTGGGGATATAAAGTTGTTGGGTCTATTAAATTTGTAATACATAAGAAATGAAATCTATAAAGCAATAATAGAATATGAAAATCCAGATGATGCGATGAGACATTCTTTCCATTACAAATTAATATTATAAATAATATTATTTTCTCACAATTCATAATTTCAACTATTTTCATTAATACACATAATTTTTTTTAAATCAACATACTCTGTTTAAGGAACTTAGACAAATATGTACAATAATAATAATAATTTGAAAATATACGACGAAATATCACATTATAGTAATAATGACAAAACCAATCAAAAAAGATTGGTAAGTAAGCATTTTAACTAAGTATACTGGGACTGTTGTTTAATTTTATTTAGGATAAACAAAAACAGCATCAAAAGTTGACAAGAATTGGTAGTTGAATGGTTGACTGATTGGTCAAATATAAATAGGAAAAAATGCTGCTATTGGTGATTCTGTCCTCCATGAACAATAATAGGTAATTGTTAACTGTAACTGTATTCATTTGGAAAAAAAAAAAAAAAGTAAATATAAATCATATGATGGATGTTGGATGTGTCATTTTTTAGATTTGTTTGCGATATTTGAACGTCACATTACATTTTGTTAACAACTCCATTATAATTTCTAAACGTATTTCATTGCGAAGAAAAATGGAAAAGAATCTTCATAAAGCTTTAGACGATATTCTTGCCAAACCAGGAGTATCAGGTGTTTTGTGTGCAGACGAAAATGGATTATGTTTGGCGTCTAAAGGTGTAATTGAGCGCTCGTCGTCTGGAAGTTTGGTTCATTTGATGCAGTTGGCCTCAAAATTAGAACCTAATAGAAGTCCAATATTAAGACTTGAATCCGATGCAAAAGATATTTTAGTGCAGAGTGATGGTGGTCTTACGCTTGCAGTTGTAAGAAGTAACAAAAAATAATTGAATAGTTTATACAATGCAATTTAAGAGTTGAAAGATTTATATGTACATATGTATTTATTTAATTGACTCTGAATTTTGTACAAAACTCCTAAAAGAGGTCTGATGAGTAAATAGTTATATTTGTTCACTCTAATCCTTGAAATATTTTGTATAGTTCCTTGGTCAAATATTGTGTATTAACATGCAAATGTTGTGATCTATAATGAATAAATAATCTTCTGTACGTATGTCATAATTGTTCTTTTTTTTCTAAATTGTATATTAGAATTACATTCAGGGCCGTCGCAAGGTATGCTGCCGCCCTCAGCCAAGCTCCAATTTGCCGCCCCTTTATATGCTGAAACTTTGCTTAGACGAATTTTTATAACTCGAAATTTTCTGTCAGTTGAAGTTTTTATAATGGTAACTCCATTTTCCCTTCTTAGTCATTAAAAATAAAATGTTTAAAAATTTCACGGTCTTCTTTTCAGGGGTAGTAGTTGTCCTGATATTCCTGAAATTCCTTAAGAAAATTTTTTTGTCCTGAAATGTCCTGAATTTTCACTTAATGTCCTGAATTTCCTGAAATTTCAGTGCATTTTAAAAACTTTTCATCTTTCCTTCACTTTTCAACGAGAAAAGTAATCTCAGTATGGTAATTTCAAAGTTTACCATTTAGTCAAGTTTGCTAAAATTGGTTTGGCTGTATCTCACAATAATACAGTGCCTGAGAGAGGATTTTCTATATGTAATATTGTCACAATAGAGAGTTGCAGCATATCAGAAATTGTAATTTATTTTTTATGCTTTTGCAGTTGTTACTTGAGAAAGCAGACCTCAATTACTCCTCTTTGTATCAAAAGAGATGATTTGATACATAGATCAATCACATGCTGAATTTAGAGCAAATAAAGACAAGCTCAAAAATGGAAGCATGATAAAGATGCTGCTGCTTTCACAGTTAAAAAAGGAACGGAAGAATTACAAGATAAATTTAAACAATTAATTTTAGAAGAAGCTGATTTAAAGTGTGAAGGAAAAGCTGCTCATGCTTTGTCTAATGAAGCATCATAAAAGTGCAGTATGGCATAAGAAACAGTGATATTCAAACTGTTAAAGTTGGATAGATGATGCTAAAAACTGCTAATGCCACAGTTAAGACTACAGGGAAAAATTATTTGTTTTTTTAACAAAAAAGATAAAAATTAAGTGATAAATTTATCGGAAGTTTTTAGAAACGTTCGTGTACACAGCTTTTAAATCCCCGCCTTTTTTGCTTAAGTATTTTTATTAATTAACATGTTAAGTGCCATGTCAGCCATTCTAGATTCTAGACATTTTGTCATATATCTCTAAGTTCTGAAGGAATCATCTTGAAACTTTAGAAGTGTGCCGAACATGTTATACCTACTTCAAACATTTCAGTAAAAGTTTTACCCCGAAAGTAAATGCAGTACCAATAAAAAATTAAAACGTTGCGTGCCCTGTCAGCCATCGGGTGCTGACAGTGTCAAATATGATATAAAGCCGCGTCAACCATCGGGAGTGGATATAAAATAGGATATAAAACTAAAAATATTGCATTTAATGATTGAAAATTTATTAAAAAAACTTTTATATATATTTATTATGTACATGTATATATTTTTTAAACTATATTCTTTGTAAGACTTAATATAGTTAGATGTAAAATTTTGCTATGAAAAGTACTAAGTCTGATGTAACTTTTTGATACTATATATTCAAGTTTATGTAAAAGAATTATTTGCCATATGAATGCATCATGATTTTAAAATACTCCTGAGAAATTTCAATATTTATAACTGGTATGTTGTGGTCATCACAAGACTTCTATATCTTAGACACATTTGCCCAGTAAAAATTGTTTATTAAAGTTATTTTTCATACTGAATGCAGATGATTTTTATCTCTGAGAAATATAACTCCAAATGCTGAACGAAACTAAATTTTGTGACGACATCAGAAGAAATGTATGTTTTTTTTTTTTTCGCATTAAAAATGAAAAAAAGCAATGACTTTGTTTTAAATTATCACAGATCAATGGTTCAAAGGTATTGGCGAGTTCTTTTGAAAGATACCCATATTAAAAATTTACACCCCCTGGAGAGTATACTTCCCGCCGAGGGGGGAATGATGATGCTTGTACATCATGCAACTGTTTTTGTAATTTACAACTACTATTATCAATAATTTATATTAATTTTACAATCATTTGCTATAAATATCTCTCATTTTGTACATTTAATAAAATTTTGTCCTATTATGCCGTATTAAAAATTATGAAAATGTGGGATGACAGCACCACCTGTTGAGCGATTGATCACCAGATGTGATCAGCACCAGTTTAGGTCATCATCAACAAAATATCAAGTTTTCGTTGAATTTTTTTTTTTTTTTTTTTTTTTTTTTGTGAGCTACTGCGTCCACAAAACTTTTTATACACACATAGATGGAGATTTTAAAAAAATAGTCAGATAGTGTTCAGAACATCTCAAAACATGTAAGTACATCAAAGACAGGAATTGAAAATTTTTCACGAATCCAATACTTTCTCCCTATATATTTAGAATAAAGTAATGAAAGCAGTTCAAAATTCACACCAGACATGGAAATAAAAACTTCTGCAATGAATTGATTTATAAGTTATTCTAATTTGATATGCTATATATTTTAAGCAAGTATTTAGTGAGATTGTATTTTTTTTTTTTTTTTTTTTTTGTAATTTATCAATTAACTTATTAGGTTAGTATTTTTTCCATATTATGTAATTTATATAATTAAATTTCAGTAAAATTATAGCTGAGATATTCTGAAAATGGGCAATTTTTAGTGCGTGTGTCCTGAAATTGTCCTGAAATTTTGTAAAAATTGTGTCCTGAAATTTTTTTGAAACCACTACTACCCCTGTCTTTTAGATCTATTCTTGCCGGGTTCAATTCCAGGTCGAACTCACCCACCTAGCCGTTCATAGTTTTCTGTGGTTTTCTCCGAAACTCAATACGGGCAGGACCCTTTAGAAAACCTCCCACTGAAGACATTCCACCCATATGCCTAGGACCCTAGCGTTGTCAACTGAACTCAAAAATCCTACATCACTGTCGAATCTATTGAAAAGCATTGTTATTTTTTTAAGCACAAAAATTCGAGTAATATGTTTTAAGGAAAGTTATCAACCGGTAAGTAATTATCCATTTCTAGAGTGAAAATGAAAGATTTCATCTATATTTATTGAAAACGTCATTTAACTAAAAGAAATTTTTCGTTAAATTTATTTTTATGAAAAACTTTTGAAATTGATATCATGTAAAATATTAGCGGTATTGTTGTATTAAATTTCTTGTTTTTATCCTTCATGTATTGGCAGATAGTAACATTACAGAATTTATAACGTTTTCCAATGATATCATTTTTTAAATTGCTCGTCTTAAGCTAAAAATTTAATTATGACATTTTTAGAGACGAATTTTATAATAGGAATGTGTATAAATTGATTTTAATAAGGGGTTGGTAGTCAGATTTTCTCTTACTCCTTTATGCTTGTTATCCTACGGGATTCTTGTTGCTGCTTATTATTATAATGTGAATCTATGCAGTTCGTGTAACTGTGACCTATAATATGAGTATAAATTGTCAGCTCAATCGAGTAAGGCATTTAGACACTATCGCACTTTAAAAAATTGAAACCGTAGACTATAATGATAAGGAATTTTTCCTTGTGTCCCTGTAAAAAATCTTAAGTAGTAGATTCACGAAAATTTTACAGTTCGTGCGTAATGACATATAACGTGTGCATAAAATTTCATCTCAGACGAATAAGGCGTTTGAATGCTATCGCATAAAAAAAAAATTTAGGCCCATAGGTCATAGTGATAAAGAATTCTTTTGTGTCCCTGTAAAAAAACTATGAGTTCTAGATTCACCAAAATAATAGAGTTCGTGCTATGATGATTTACAAAGTATTTAGGTGCTATCGTGTTCACACACACGCACATCATCCTAAAAACAGTAAAAATAAACTCAGGGGACAACGTGCAGAAACGCCAAAATCTCATAAATTTTTGACATGATTACAATATTTTCCTTACATTATATGTTAGGAAAGTAAAAAGAGTTTAGTTTAAACTTAATGATTCCTTTAAAATGTTGTATCTCAAATTCAGTGTTTTATTTTTCTTTCCCACTGATGGATTCTATTCTGTTTCATACTTGTAGAATAATTTTGTCTTTTGCTTAAGAATTTAATACGCTATAAATATATATATATCCCTTATTTCTTTTCAAATTTACAATATCCGGACAGAAATAGCTTTTTGTTGCGTACCGACAGGACTAGGTTCTACCATACTCATCTGTAGTCTCCCAATTAAAGCTTTCTCAGGATGTATCTGTCTAGGCAAGCTAGTGTTATCTGTTATCTTGAAATTTTCCAAGGTATCGAACATCAGACCTATGTAAAGATAGTTTCCTATTCCAAGCGGAAGGCTTTGTGCCTTCACATTTCTCATACCCTTCTTTTCACATATTTTGTTTTATTTATTGACGAATTTTACTAGCAGCAGTTTTCTCAACCAATTTAGATTCTTTTGTGAGGTGGGGGGGAGAGGGCTTTTTTATCAATGTATATTTTTGTAAATATTTTTTTTTTCAATCTTGCATAATTTTTTATTTTCTTTCTTCGTTTTAATGTTTCGGGTGCCGCCCTTAGACAACTGCCACCCTCAGGCATTGCCTGAGTTGCTTAATGCCTAGCTGCGGCCCTGATTACATTTAAATCTCGTATACTGTCAGTGTTGCTTTAAAATTCAGAATTATTGCACCTTAATTCGTTCGTGGTAATATATCCTACACTTACACTACTTTTTGATGAAGTGTCTTAAATATTGAATAAGATGTTGTTTGACGTAAATATCTTAAAAATTTGTACGTTGACTAGTAAAGGGTGAAACTTCTTCAGGTGCTACATCTGAATTCAGGGTTTATATGAATTTTGCTGTCTGAATTTCAAGTTAAATTATTTTGTTTTTATAAAATTTACTCATTTTGAATGTTTAATTTGCCTTATTAATGTATTAGGAACTCTCTAAATATCACTTTTTATAAGTATTTTTAATAATAACCATATGTCTCATTAATAAAGCCTGACCTCACCATTCATTCTGCATCACTGGAAAAAACATCACTGGATACCTCTAATTCGTAGCGCATGAATCAGAAAATGCATAAAAATTTGTACCGCAGAAGTCAGTATTCCGATATTAAAACCAAAAAAACATCACTGGATACCCCTAATATGTGGCACATGCATCGGAAAATGCATAAAAATCTGTACTGCATCATCAATTACTATCATGCACTAATTTTTCTCTAAATTCCATTTATTAAGAATAATAATAATAATAAAATACACTCGAAAAATTAATTTTTTAATCTCAAAAACACATAAAAAAAAAAAAAAAATCATTCAGCTGGGCCGCATTACGATAAACATACACGAATGGTCAGTGCAAAAAGAACAACAAAGTTCTGAGATAGTTAATCAAAGTTCCGATACATTAAAAAGTGTCGATACACTGAATCGCATCACAGCGTCACAATGTCACAAATCGCCAACGGGTGCCCTATAGTAAAGCTTAGCCTTATTTATATTTATACTTGTATATTTATAAATATTATAGAAGTGACCCATGAAATATATTGTATTATCTTAATTGCAGGGATGAAACTTTTCTGGGCTACCTCTGAATTCATGGTTTTTGAACATTTTTTGCTGTCTGTTAAATTATTTTGTTTTTTATAGGAAATTCTCATTTGCCTTATGTATATTAAGAACTCTCCAAAAATATTTTAACATAAATAAAAATAAATACTTCTAATAATAACCTTATCACATGTCATTAGTAAGTCTCCCATCGCCATTCATTCTGCATGCAAGTAGCAGTTTTCAGGGTTTTTGCTTATTAGATAGTTTCACCTCTGTATATGTTCATATATTTAAATATTCCACCAATGACATGCAGTTAAGGAGATACTTCACCAAATTTGACCATCGTTCTAACTCCATGTTATTTTAGGAGGGGCTTTTTTTTTTTTACGATTGTACATACGGTGTGGCCCGAATGAATAAAATATATCTGTACTGATAAGTATGAAGGATTTAAGTCCAAAAATGTCGATTTTGAGTTAAGTACATAGTCAGACTCAGAAAAAAATTCTCAATCGATTGGTATAAAGGATTTAAGTATGTCATTTAGTCTTTGAGAAAATCCATTGGTAAAAAAAGGTTCAAGTCAGAAATTTACCATTCATGTATGGTATAAAATATTTAATTCAATTTTTTCCCTTTATTAAATGAAGGTTGACAACCACTGAATGGTATAAAGGGTATAAGTCAACGAAATCCCTTTTTCCTAATCGATTCTTCTGATTTGTTTTTAATTAGTTTAACTTTATTTTTCGTCTCCTGAAAAATTAAGAAAATGGACTTGAATCCTTTATACTTATCAGTACAAATATTTCCAATGCAGGCCACCAAGTGTTTTGGGTTGTACAGGCCTGATTTAGAACATACAATTTGATTATTTTTAGATAATGCCTATGTTTGTCACAAATATTTTGGTGCAGCTCTAGTTGAAGAACTAAGGCACAGAATTTCATAAACATTTATATGTAGATTGTAGTTGCTACTAGACATAAATTAGTGCCTATGAGTTATTGAGTTATGTTTCATAATTCGGGAACATCATTATTGGGAACCCCCCCCCCCCCCCCCCCCCCCCCAAAAATTCAGTAAATTCCAAAATACTTCTGGTCTCATGGGTTCTAGATAATGGGTCTTGTACTGTACTAAAAAATTGCATATTTTGGCAATCAAATACCACAAAAGGTATGGGTGTGATTTGATATTCATTGGAGGATAAATAATAAATCCAAGTATTTTTAGAATCAGTTTTGTAAAAAGTGTAAATTATATCGGTTAGCCACAAGATAACTATTTCAGCGATTAGTGGTGAAAAAATTAACTTAGCTGCAATGGAGTTTTGTTGTAGAGCATCAAAATGATCCCATGTTTTTGTTGAAAATGTATTTCATAATTTTAGTAATAGTACAAAAAAAAAAAAAAAAAGAAATCCCTTTCATTTGCTCTAATTTTTTTTTTTTTTTGTAATTATTTAAAAACAAAAAAAATGCCACTTTTGCAGGTTAGAACCAATTTTAACATAAAAATTTTTATCCACAGTGGCAAAATTAATTCCATATTTTATGCTATTGACTAGAAAAACATCACATATACGTTATTAATTAACCTTAAAAGTGTGAAAAAAAAAAAAAAAAAAACTAAATTTTAACCAAAAAATATGGGTGTTATAATTTGAAGCTTTTGTCTATTTGTGTATGTTTGTGTTTGTAGTATTGTACCACCCAAATAAATAAATAAATTTCAATGTGGTTTATTTATTCATTCAATACTGCTTTAGTCAGATTTTTAAGTTAATTAAAATGTAATTTATTTTAGGGTACTTTTTCAATATTTAACTCTCGAACAGTCACATATATTTTCTAGACACTGATAGTCTTATGCACTGATAAATGCATTTCCAATTTTTTTTTCAGTTATATTCTGTGCTTTTTATTGGGGATAAAGGAAGGTCAGAAAATAATTACTTAATTTTACAATTAACAAATTTCCCCTTATAACAACATGGAATTCAGTGACCAGAGATGGGGAAATTGTACGAGAGAGAGAGGAATAGTATAGTGGTGTAATTTATTTTAGTAAATAGAATGTTTTTGTAGTCTTCTTGACAAATTAATATTTGTCTTTCCTTGCAGCATAGTCTATCCACCAACCTTTTATTTATTTATTATTCTTTTATAAAAGGTTTTTTTTTTGTAAAATTGAAATGGATATAATTATTTAAGTATGTCAATTTTCATTTAGAGCAAGATAAAGCGTACATACATAATCAGCTTTGTAGTAACAATGCTGATAAATCATGTGAATCTCCAAAACCAGTGTTTGGTGGATACCTTACCTTATGTCATGGAAAAAACATGAATAACTTAAAATAATAATAAAATTAATGAATTGATTAAAAAAAAAAAAAGAGGAAAAGAAAGAAAGAAACACTGCTGCATTCTGCTAACATTGTAAAGCTTTTGTTATTAGCTGATAAAATTTAGAGTCAGGATTCAAATTAATGAGAGGTAAATTATTGTTTCCCCCTCTAAGTTTACTGTGTAACATTTTGATGAAGGATATTGAAAACCATATCAAACTATATTTCTGTACTGATAAGTATAAAGGATTTAAGTCCATATTTTTGATTTTTCAGGAGACGAAAAATAAAGTTAAACTAACTAAAAACTAATCAGAAGAATCGATTAGGAAAATGGGATTTTGTTGACTTATACCCTTTATACTGTTCAGTGATTGTCAACCTTCATTTAATAAAGGGAAAAAAACTGAATTAAATATTTTATACAAAGATTAATGCTAAATTTCTGACTTGAATCTTTTTTTACTAATGGATTTTCTCAAAGACTAAATGACATGGATTTAAATCCTTTATACCAATCGATAGAGAATTTTTTTCTGGGTCTGACTATGTACTTAACTCAAAATCGACATTTGTGGACTTAAATCCTTCATACTTATCAATACAGATTTATTGTGTGTGTTTGTTCTGAAGAAAAAAGAAAAACAATTTTGAATATTGTTAAATAAAATGCTAAGGTATGTGTTGAATAACAATCTCAGTGAGCAGTCTCATTGGAAGAGAGTAATAAAAAATCCCTGATAATGCTTTACTATTTAAAAGCGAAAAGCTTTGGATAAAATTTTTAACATCTTTTAAATAAAATTTAATTTTACGTGTTTTTAAAGTGTTTTCAATATAATTAACAAATGACATGTGTTCGCGTTCTTTTTTTAGAGATTATTTATAATAGTGTTATTTATTTATTTATTTTTTAAAGGCAATGTGTCTTTTTTAGAAGACATTATGTCCTTTCCAGCTTTTAGCACCCTGGCTTTTCTGCATACTTACTTATACATAATGCAAATCAGACAGGTTAAATTATTATTTTAGTCAATCATATAAAATAGATTACACAGCCCTAAAAAATTTCAGTCATGAAAAAGTGTTTGCAATGCAATGACTGATTTTTATATTATTTGGTGAGCTGATTTCAAGCATGGCATCCAATTTTCTCAATCACGTTGGGATTTGTCACAAAATGGGCTTAAATATATGGGCAAGAAAGCCTTTTGTACAATATTATGGGAAAAAGGTCCTTTAAAAATAAATTTTAGTGTTTATTTACAAATTAATATATCAAACAATTGGAAATGATTTTCTATTTCAATTTTTTGAAAAACTGGTACATCATAGATTTTTTTTTACTATTTTTCTTGAAATCAGCATCCAAACATCTATCAGTATCCAAAGAGATTAGAAGAATATAGAGATGGTGTCAACCTTAAAACTGGGTATGCAGTGTGAAGCCGATTATCGCTCAGAATTAAATGTCTAAATGTAGTCCAAACTCATGGGCATGGTCGAACAGCATAGTGATTTTCCAGGAAGGAGACATTTAACTATGTGTGGAAGATTGGGCTACTCTTTACTGCAAACACTACATGTGCAAAAGATTGGGCTACATTTGAACCAGTTTTTAGGTTTGCACTAGGCTTCACGTGGAAGGCGTTCATTTCATCTTTATATTCTTCTAACCTCTTTGATCAGTATCAGCTATTGGTTTCTAAACACTCTTTTGGCTGCAGGCCTGTGTAATGAAAGTGAAATTGTATTGCAAAAAAATGGTCAGTCTCTCTCTATATATATATTTTTCATTATTTGTTAATAAAAGTAGATAATAGTTGCAATGACTTTCTTTAAATAAATAATACAAAGATTATTATTATTATTTTTTTTTTTTTTAAGAGCATTTGGCAACTGTTTACATACTATTGAAAGGTTTTTAAGTAACTGTAATTAATTTAAAAATATCAATGAACTGTGTATCAGCTAACCAGTGATGTTATCAAAAACTTTGTGTAAAGTGAAATTTAGTAATAAGTTTAGTTTTAAATTTCAGATCTTAGTATCCATTTTATCATCTGCATTGCATACCCCTTAAACAATCAACATCTTAAATGTTAAATACTACTATTTCTGAATAATAAACTTTTATAATTTTCTATGATTACGAAAAGTTAAAGTATTTGTATGATTATAAAAGTTGAAAAAGTTGAAGTCAGTCTACAAGGAATGCACTTAATCTTCATAAAAAAAAAAAAAAAAAAAAAAAAAAACTGAAAACTGTATTGTTTACTGTCTCTTGTAACCAGATTCATTTTTAGCAAAACCTGGGAATTTTTGAGATAGGGTGATATATTTTCTGTTGAGAAATACACACACAGAAAAGTATGCATTTCATAGGTAAAATAGGGTCAGGTGGGGTAAAATAGGTCAGTTAAAAAAAAAAAAAAACTTAAAAAAAACATCCAAACATATTTCAAATTCTAATTTTGCTGGTTTTATATATTATTTATATTAGTCTTCATTTTGTATGCAAAATTAACTGTAACTGATACTTTTTAGTTACAGCCAGTAATTATTTGTGTGTTTCGTATTAGTAACTCAAATGTGTTGCTAAGAAAAACTTTGGTTTTTAACTAATTCAAAAGCAAATTTTACAGTATTTTCTTATCATATTCCAAAAAGCACATTCTTAAGATGAATTTCCTAAACTTTTGTGAAGAAAATAATAATATTTTGGAGTAAAAAAACACATGTGGGGTAAAATAGGTCAGGTGTTGAATCATGTTAGGCTTAGCAAACATTAAGTAATTACTTTTTTTGTGTTTTAAATAATTCCATATGTACTTTTAATATATTAGTTTAAAATTAAGCTATATATTGTTCTGGAGCTATTTCATACACATAGATATTATATAATTTAATGTTAAGAGAGAAAAAAAAAAGACAATACATACTAAAGCTGAATCAAAACATTTAGTTTGTAGGTGAAATTCAAAAAGTTGTTTAATTCGAGCTTATTTAAGAAGGGTGCCAATTTTTCATACAAAGGGCAGGCAGAACACAACATTCTCCTGAAACTGTCTGAGTGAAACTCTGCAGTTTAGCATCAACTTCAAATGCAAGAGTGGATGAATCTAGATCTTCAATCACCAATTTGACAAATTACCATATTTTCCAGTGTATAAGTCGAGGGTAAAAAGCAAAAAAAAATCCTTTAAAAATCGCTATCGACTTATACGGCGATTATAAAACACAGCAGCAAAAATTTCACGAAAAAAAATTTAGATGCATCGATCTTTTGCATTAGTACAAACATTATAATATACATAAAACACAAATACATTAAAAAATAAAACAAAAGGATATTCAAAGGCCTGAAATTTAGGCGTCATCACTATCGCTCTCGAAAATTAATTTCAAAATATCATTTGATGCATCTTTGTAATCAATATCATATGGGTCCCACTTATTGTCACTGTTCATAGCTTCGGAGTCCGAACCACTATCATCTGATTGCCACAGACAATCATCTTCAGTTCCATCCATTTCATTTGAAATACCACATTTTTTAAATTCCTTTACTACAGAATCTGTCTTTACCGCATCCCACACTTTAAAAATAAAACAGCACAGTGTTTCAAGTGGCACGGCACGCATATTTCCCTTTTCTGTGTATGTTTTCTCACCATCAATCATCCACTGGTTCCACTGTTCTCTTAGCGCATCTTTAAAAGGTTTATTTAAACTAACATCTAATGGCTGAAGAACAGAAGTTAATCCCCCTGGAATAACAGCGATGTCCGTTTCAAATCGCTGAAGGCGTTTTTTTGTAGTTTCGGATTTATGGGGCCTGAACATATCCCAAACCAGAAGACTACGGGATTTCCCGCATTTCGTACGTTTATTCCAAACATTTTTTAACCATAAGGCAATTCCTTCCTCATCCATCCAGCCATTTTTATGGACGTGAACAAAAATTCCAGGTGGAAATTTAACTTTTGGCATTGTCTTTCTTTTAAAAATAACCATTGGCTAAAGTTTTATATCGTCAGCCATACATGCCAAAACAACAGTAAATCTCCTGTTTTCATTCCCTGTTGTTTGAATCAGGATTGTTTTTTCACCTTTTACATTTACAGTCCTATTGCTCGGCATGTCGAAATTCACCGGTGTTTCATCCATATTCCCAATCATGCCGAGAGGGTAATCATGTTTTTTACGCAAATTAATTACAAATTTTTGAAATTTTGTAATTTTTTCTTCCAGTTCTTTTGGAAGTTTTTGTGCAATCTTTGTTTTTGCACGTAAACTAAGCGATTTTCGCTGCATAAATCTGTTGCACCAACTGTTTGTAGCTTTAAAATTAACTGCATGGTTTGCATTCAATTTTGCCCACTTTAATGATTGAATTCGTATCGCATTTCGATTCACGGGTTTCGATGTGCGCCTTGAATTTAAAGATTCAAGTTTGTGCGTGAAAATCGGATCGACTTATACGGCGAATATAGCTGAAATTCCACACTTTAACTCCAAAAAACCATTTCGACTTACACGCTGGAAAATACGGTAATTCTAGTACGACTTCAACAGTCATGGAACAGGATAATATTTATATATTCTCCTTTTAAGTACATAAAATCTGCTATTATAAACACTTTATCACCCAATCAAACATTGTCTTCTAAAGAAGCTTTGAAAAATGCACACAGAAAAAGAACCCATACGCAACAGAAAACAGAAGTAATTTTAACAACCATTTTATTTTTCAATTGATTGTATGACAAAAAAAAAAAAAAAAAAAATACAAGTCTTTCCCAAGAAGAAAATTTGGACAGCATTAATACTAATCAATTCGTAAAAGTTGGAAAATGTGTTAAAGTAGAATTTCCTGGGAAAAGATCAAAGAAAATAAGGAATGTGTATTTGTAATTTTATTTGTATGAAGTAAATTGTATTAAAATTTAAGACAGTTTTAAAGGATGACTTATTTTACCCCAACCCATGGGGTAAAATAAGTCACAAACAGCATATTTTAAAATTTATTTTCCAGTACAAATTTTTTGTCTTTTTCAGAGATATTTCTCTTAAAATGTTATGAGGAATAATCATTTGCATATTTTGTGCAATTTTTTAACAAATGGAACCAATACATTTTCTGCTGTTTAAGTGCAAACGTATAAGATGCTGTTTTTGACCTATTTTACCCCACCTGACCCTAATAATAATAATAATATTGATGTAAATTTGGTAGAAACTAAAAATATTTAACTACATCTTCCATGAATAAACTGTTGTAAAATCTTGCCTTTAGGAAATGTTATGCACGGTTCTAAAAAAAGAAAATAAATGCTACTGATTTTCAACATTCTAATTTGTAGACTTCATTATGATATAAATATGAATATAATTAAGTAAGAACATTCTATTTTGTAAACTTTGTAAGTAATTCAAAATTTATGATTTTCTTAACATGGGGGAATCCAGCAAATTTAGCATAAAAGTACATTATGATGATTACTTTTAATCCTAAACATGTTGGATCCATTTTAAAATATCATTTATGATGCTGACATTAACATTTTACTTTTAAAACTTTGTGTGTTATTCGAAATTTAAGGTTTTCTTAATATAAAAGAATACAGCAGGATTTTTCATAAACTTACATTATGAAGATTATTGCTTTGGAAATTATATGGAATTGCATGAAATATAAAATATGAAACTGACCTTAATAAAAATTAGTTAACAAATCAAGGTAAATGTATCAAATCTGGGAGAGAATAGTACAGTAGGTAGAATATTTCAGGCATGAATATAGTATACTCTACAATAGAAATTTATGAGAATACCATAAAATCCCGATTATAAGCCCCCCCCCGAAAATAAGCCCCCCCCACTTTTAGGCAATTTTGGATTTTGTCCATAATCCTAAAAATAAGCCCCTCCCCCTATCTTTTTCATTTTTATTAAAAAGATTAATTTCTGAAATATTATGTATATTTAATAATTTTAAACAAATTTATTCTTTAAACTAATTTTTACTGCAAAAATTATTAACTCCCTCTTCTCCTTCTGTTTTAACAAAATAACAATGAAGTTTGTGTGGAAATGAGAAGTATAAAATAATTATAGCTCTATATGTAATCGATATTGTAAACCTATTTTCCTATAGATGGCAGCATCAGCCTTAATTCCAGACAATTTTCTTATATGCTTCTTCAATATTCATTAATATAATAATTGAAGAAAAAGGAAACTTTTCTTTATTTATCTTTCATATACTAAATAATAAATATTTATATTATTTATTTATTTAAAAAAGGTTGCATTTTTAAAAAAAATACTAGCTTTTCTTTTAATTATTTCACTTAACAATATTAATGTTATATTTTTGTAAAATGTTATGTTTAATAACAATATATAAAATGAGTTTTATGCATTTCATATATACCTAAATATATACTCTTATTATTTTATACCTTTACTTTACCTTTATCTTACCTTTACCAAACCAGTCTCATTTTTAATTCATCTTTCATATTAATTATATGAAAAAAGTAATTTAAATTAGTAACAAAATATCTTTTAATTAATAATTTAAAATTTATTTTTGTAAGTAACGTTCAATTTCTGGATTAGATAATAAGTATTAGTTTCATTCTCTGGTAATAGATAGCGCCACCACAACTTTGTAAAAAAGAAATTTCTAATAATCTCGATTATAAGCCCCTCCCTATTTTTTACTGGTTTTGCTTCAGAAAAACGGGGGGCTTATAATCGGGATTTTACGGTAAATTCATAATTTGAAACTAAGCAGAATCCATTTATGCCAACTAGTTTCTAAATTTATAATAATTTTAAGTGAATTCAGTACTATATTCCTATTATCAACAAAATTTATGGGGGTGCAAATAAAATGAGTAGAAATTTATTTTTTATGAGACCAATGCAAAAGTTGAATTTTAGTATTCAATTTGTAGCTGAGCATCAACATAATATGTGACGGGTGGGAAGAGCAACCCAAAAATTTCTCGTGTCTCCTTGTTGTCATGATCGAGACCTGAATCTAGTATGCATGTACTATTCTGATGATCATTATATAATGAGAATTTTAGAAAAATGTTGTGTTTAATGGTGATATTTAGCACTGATCTCCTGTACTTGCCTCCTTTGCTAAGTATTGATGTCAAATATTTGCATTGATCTTAACTATATGAATCTAAATAAAAATTTAAATTTATAAATAAAATTTTTATAAGAAATATATTCACTAAAATGCACCAATTAACAATGCACAAAATTATAAGAGAATGACAATTTTAAGAATACAATTATGCTTGATTCAAACACATCAAACAAATCATTTTAACTCAATCAGGAGAGTAAGTTGATTTATTTTTCTTTTCAAGTGGTTATCATTTTCAAACAAGATGGTAGATTGAATTGATATATAAACTTGATTGAGAATTCGATATGTCTAAGTACATATCAAGATTCATGCAAATCGGTTTACCTTATGTGAATTTAATATTTTCGAGTGATTGCCATTGCCAATTGATATACAGGGTGATTATAATTAAAGTTACGATTTCAAAACACTATGATTTTAAAACTACCCATCACAGTGATTTGATCTTTTATCAGAACAATAGCGAGGCAATGAAATTTTGTTTTGGGAAGGAAAAAGGTAGTTCCAACACATTCCTATAGATGGCGTTGTCAGGGTAATGTCAGGGGAAATGCCTAAATGGACTCATTAAACACAGGAATGTTGTTAGCAACACAATGGAATAGCAGGAAACAATAGACTTCAAGGGTTTACTACAATTTTTTTAGCAAAAAGACAAGAATACATGTTTACAGCAGAAACAGTCATAGTGAAAAGAGAAAAAGAGGAGCTTCATGAAACAAATACTTTACGGATAATTAACAGCACATTTTGGAACTATTTTTTTTTTTCTTTTGCCAAACAAAATTTCATTGTCTCACGATTGCTCTTGTAAAATATCAAATCGCTCTGATGGGAAGTTTTAAAATTATAGTATTTTGAAATTGTAACTTTAATTATAATCACCCTGTATATAAATCCAAAATAAAATAGCAGGTTGAAAAGAATAAACTTTGTTGTAACTTTAATATGGGCTGACTCTTCAAGCAAATCAATTCATAATTACAATATTTCTAAGAGTGAAATTTTCAAGTGACCACCATTATTCATTAAAATAAGATGACAGATCAAGTTGTCCAACAAACTCAGATATTTCTAAAATAAGTCAACTGTCCGACTTTGGTTCAAATTAACACAATGGCATCATATTTAAATACCATACATGTTGCAGTAAAATCAAATTTAAATACCCTACCAATGACGATGTGTGTGAGCATATAAGTTTTGGAAAAATCATATAAAATCAACCAGTAAAGATAAATGTCTAAAATTTCGTATATTTGCGAGTTAAGCTTGTTATATATGAGGAGTGAGTAGTCACACATATTATTTACAAATTATTAATTTAATTTCGAAATTAAAAGGATTATTATAAATAATAAAATTATACTTTAAGAAATATTTTATATTTAAATAATTCACTTGATTAATTAAATAGAAATTCGACTCACTATACGCAAATTAAATCTGTATTCTAGCAATATTAATGTATTCAATAGAAACTTGGTAACCTTCCAAAATAATGAAATTCATATGTTAGGGATTGTAAATTTAATTTCATTTGCATTGTTCCCTGTGAAGCATAAAATCATTATCGCTAGCAATTTATTTCAGTTTATCATTTAAAAGTAGTTGTTATCTTATTTCCTGCTTTAAATTACAGACAACTGACAACAAGCAGATGATTTTGTTTTGGCATACTTTTGAAACGACTCACATTTTTCAAATTTTTAACATTAGATTTAAAATGTATGTGAATAAAGAAAACACTTGGTGTCCCTTTTGGCAAATTTTAAATATGTAAATTTCATGGCTAAACAACTTACTTCAATCTCTGGCTCTCTGATAACCAGCACACTTGTTTAATCTGTCCTCTCTCTCTCGTCACCCAAAATTCTGGAGGTTTCAATAAGATGAACCTGTTAATTAATTCACTTTTACTATCTGGTCAAAATAAAAGATTTGATTTCTGCAATTAACATCTGTTTATTTTAAAGTTGTGCTGGCGAGTGTTTTTCTTTCTGTATTTAACTCTAAAAAAGTGTATGAAAGTTTTCAAGATGTGGAATTTACATCATAAGCCTGTCACCCAATTTAAATGCCATAGTAACTTCATACGACTACAGCTTATCATTTGGTGAGAATTGGTTAATTCAGAATGTTAGAAAATTTGATGAAAAATTTTCAAGTGGCAGTCATCTTGAAACAAAATGGTGAATCAAGTTCATTAATGAACTTGAAACAATATAGCAGAATTCACTAAAAATATCACCAACAAATTCACTAAAAATATTTTTACAATATGTCCACTGTCTAACTCTGGTGTAGATTGATACAGTATTTCGGATGTTATTGTGATGACCATTTTGAAACTTAAATGACAGATAAAGTTGGCCAACGAGCTTATCCAAAATATTTCTAAGATAAGTCCACAGTCCAAATTTGGTTAAAACTAATTCAGTATTTCAGAAGTTGTCATGATGACAAATTTTCAAGTGGCTGTCATTTCGAAATAACATGGCAGATCAAGTTTATTAATAAACTTGGTTGAGACCCTGATATGGACTGTGTATATATTGAATTTTAAGCAGACCCCTACTTAAATACATTTTTTGTGATGCGAGTTTGAAATTTTCAAGTGGCTGCCAATTAGAAACAAAATGATATCCAACAAGCTTATACAAGACATGTCTAAAATAAATCCACTGCGCATGTGTGGTTTGAATCGGTTCAGTATGTCAGAAGTGATTATGCTGACAATTTTCAAGTGGCTGCCATTGTGTAACAAAATGGTGGATCAAGCTTAGTTGAGAATCTGATATGGACTGTGTATATACGGAAATTGAGCAAATCCCTTCTTAAATACATTTTTTATGATGTGAATTTGAAATTTTCAATTTGTCAAATGCTTGGAAACAGAATTGCAGATCAAGTAGCATTACAAACTCATCCACGATTGTATAAGATAACTCCATTGCCAACTTTAGTTTGAAAGAGGAGGAATTTTGACTACTGCTCTGTTTTTTTTGTAGTGAATTAATAGCCATAGATGAAGGACTTGATTCACTTGGACCACTCACCAATGGTAAGGAAATCTGGATCCTCTCTGACAGCAGAAGCTCTATCCAACACTTGGCCAATTGGCATAGTGTGAGAGATGATAATCAATGGAAATGAATATTTTTAAAAAGTTGAAGTGCCTTTGTTTGTCACATCAGATTCACCTACAGTGGATTCCCTCCCATGTTGATATCAGAGACAATGAGATTGCTGACATGCTGGCCAAGGCAGGTGCTGGGGAAGCCTTGATGTCTTCTATGCCTCTCACCTATATAGAGCTTTTTTCCATGGTCAAGAACAAGAATAAATCCTCTTGGCGTGTTCCACCAGTGCATCACTGGTATCAGAGTAACTGGCCAGGTAGCTCTCAGGCATTTTATTATAACAGGCAAGATCAAACTACCCTCACTCGCTTCCTACTAAGTGGTCATCTTAGATCTTGACATATTTAGGACATTTTTAGGTGTTTCCAAGTGCTTTGAATCTGTGCCAAGTGTTCTATTCAGCAGGCTTCCCCTGATCTTATTTTCGCTTGCTTAGGCAGGATCTTACTGACAATTCTTTATTGGTTCTCAATTTCTTGAGAGTGCACGGTGTCATGGACCTGACAGGATGAGCAACAACAATTGTGGTTCAACATTAATTATTTTGAAAAATTTTGGGATGACAAAATTTCAAGTGGTTGCCATTTTGAAATACAATGGCAGATCAAATTGATTAATAAATTTGGTTGAGACCTACATATGGACTATTTACCATATATAGGATTTTAAGTAAATCTTGTGGTCATCACTTTGCAGCAACTGATTAAATTATTGGTCTATTATTAGGTTGAAATTTAAATTGGAGCAGTTTTACAGAAATGTGTTTATTGATTTAAATAATTTTTATGATAATGTGTTACCCCACTTTCAATTAAGATTGTAAAGAGTCATTTGATAAGAAAGTAATTCGTTCTTAACATTCACATAAGCAATTAATTTTGAAAGTATATTTCAATGGTATGTTTGTACTTTTAAGTTTCGATATTTATATAGTCTCTTAAAAAGAGTGTACAATCCTTACTAACTAGCGAACCCTTGTTATTCAATAAGGGGGGGGGGAGAAATTCATTCATAGAACTATTCATTACTTTTTTTTTGTTGTTGTTAGCTTTGTTTTCACATTCAGAAGATTCACAACTGTTAAAATAGTCCTTGTATTCAAAAAAATTTTTTTTTTTTTTTTTTTTTTTTTTTTTCAAATAAAATATTTGCTTTAAAGCTATAAATGGAGGGGGAAAAAAAGGAACTACACTACATAAAAAAAAAAAAAAAAGTAGATGGAAACTTCTTTGCAATTTTTCAAAGTCCCTGTCTTCTATGAAATATAAATGAAAGTTTTTAATTATGTTTATATTTATCAATCTACATACTAAAATAATATATATATATATATTATGTAATAAGTAGTTTTATAATCAAAAAGTATAATGATACACAGCTGGATGAATTTCAGTTGTTATAAAGAAAAAAAATTTTCTCCATGAAATTGCAGGACACTGATTTCTATTAATATAAATAGCAGGATTGCATTAAGCATGTCAAATTTTAAATTTAATAATTTTTGTAAGAAAATATTTATTGGTCTATAATATTACAGACAATTGTTTTGCTCACATATTTTTCTTTATAATCTGATCTCATATTACAAATCTATGTATTAATAAAATCCATTAAAAGTAAACTTACTAAATTAAAACTAAATAATTTAAAAGAACATTCATATTTACTCATATTTCGTATATAACATTTTTGGTCAACAATGTGACAACTTCTTCAGATTTTTATAGGCATAAAGAGAGTGCCATCTAGTATCAATTTCCATAGGTCCATTGTCATTGCATGCTCTACAATCAATCTAAATCTGAATGGTGATTCAGAGCTTAGAGGTGGTTATTATAATTTGCAAGTTTAAAGAATTTAATGAAATCTATTTATATATATGTGACGAATTCTTTACTCCATGTCACATAATATCTCTAATGAAGAGAGGCTTTCACTCATTAATGAGCCCATGGATTCGAAACAGTCATTTATTGGCACATCTTGAACATCTTACAGCTTATGGTCCAGGATTTAGGTGTGAGCAGGTGGAACCGAGTTCGTTGGAGCCGAGAACGACGGCAGTCGTGATTACATCGCTTCACCTCTCGGGGCCGTAATTTTGACGTGATTTTACTAGGCAAGAGCACACACAGAGAGGCCTCAATCCCCATGCGTTTTCTCTTAAATATCGGCATTTTTGGCATGAATCCTCACCCCTCCTTTGTCTAATCATTGGCTATTAACTTAATGATTGACAGTTTATCCTAGGCCCAGATTTCCCTGGGATTAATTAATATGCATCACTTAACCACAAGAAACTGAAAGTTGTGTTTGTTCAGCACTTTTTTATTCTAACATTCGTCCAATTTTCTGACTTTAGCGTTATAATCGTGCATTGTAATAAAACTTACTTTACAGGGGGAACTTTAGAATTAATTTCAAGTTAAGAATTTTTATTGGGATTTTCTTTAAATTATTACTTACTATTAATTTAAAACTTTAAAATAATAATTTAAAATCTTACCTCTTTTTATCCTTTCATATTTATATATATATATATGTATTGATAACTCTGATACCTGAGGCATTTATTGTATTGATTTACAAAAGAGAGTAATTTTGGTTCTTATGTGGGCAAGACCGAAAAAAAAAAAAAAAAAAAGTAGAATAAAAAAAATACTCTAATGACACTAAATGCAATAATAATTATTACAGTGCTCATGAAACCAAACCAAATAGAAAATATAAAAATTGATTTTAATAAATTCTCTAACTTTACAAAACAGCCCAGTTTAATAATTTTGTTTTGATATCATAACAGTATAACAATGAGTTTTAAAATTCTTTGTTTTGAAAGTTGATTTATTGACAATACAGGTGAGTTAATATTGGTAGTACTCCAAATCCTGAAGCTGATCTCCAAATTTTTCATTTTCTTTAGCACAAACTTGTTAGTTAATAACATTAATTATAATAATAATATGATTTCATTTTCCTTCCTGTGAAATGTAGAAGTTTTTCGCATACGTATCATAATTATATTTCTTTTTTAAATAACTTTTAGTTGAAAAACTAACAAGAGCATGGCAAAGCTGATTGTTTTGAAATTATTTATTTTTCCTTCTTTCATATGACCACCGGCGATGACAAATAAAATAGTTAAATGTAATCTTGTGCTAATTACTTATCTGAACCTGATGTATTTACTGAACAGCTGTATGTCTATAGATTTTTTTTTTTTTTACCTTGATGTTTTACCATTTAGAAATAAATTAGTGATGCTGCATGAAATAATTATAAATATCTGTTAAAGCATTTTAGAAAAGCTCTTTACTTTTAGCCCAAACATTTTAAAATCTACCATACTAGGCTTTTTACCCCTAGTTTTTTACTTTTAGTTGAATTCCAAAAATCTACTCAGCAATAAAAAATATGCAACTAAAAATTTTCAAATTAAACTTTTAATTCTTGACATAGATATTAAAAAGCACTATTCTGCAAAATTTTCTGAATAGGTTTATTGTGGTTGTGGAACAATCACACCAGCACATTATTTCCCTTTTTAGCAAATTTCACAAATTATGTTGCTGCATTTTAAAGGCAAGTTCCTTACCTTTACTTCCTAAGAATACCCATATGTGAAACTTCTTCTTTTCAATATTGATAAATTTCAGGTTATACAGTTTGCCACTGCACATCATAGTGGGGATGAAAGTTTATTAAACTTTCAGTTCTTGAAATAAATATTTAAATTATTAGTGCCATTTTAATATGGTATGGAAATCTATCACTGTTCATTTACAGGGCTACACAAAAGAACTAGATTACAATGCAACAATACTTGAAAATTGATGGAAGTGTATTTCAGGTAGTGCCGTGTGTTATTAATATAGGATTATATTTATGTGCACCATGTCGTGTGTACATAATCTTCAGAAGATATACAGGGATGCCAATATTTAAGCCATAACATTCTTTTATTGTTAGTGAAAGTGCTTTACTATAATATTTTACCATGTCCAGGAAAGTTGTTCAGGAATTGAAATTAATTTCTAAAGCCATATGGTAAATAATGTATTTTTTTAAAGTTAAATATTCATCATTTGATTTTTTGTATATTTACATGTTTTGGGGCTTCCTGAATACCAAAGTCAAATTTTTTACATTTGATCTTTGTGCCTCTTAAGAGTAAATTAAAAACAGATAATTTCAGACGATTCAAATGTTGTATTTTGAAGTTAATACGTTTCTTACTAGGAAAGTTTGATCAAGATTGATAAGTTTCAAGGAATGTTGCGTGTGAAAGTTGTCTGGATAATTTTAAATGAACTTTTGAAGTTAATAACAGATTTGAATTCTATATAAATGTAGGTACAATAATGAAATGGGGAATTGAGGGGGCCCAGTAGCCCCCCTCACACAGAATCATTTGTCAAATAAAGCTGTTTGAAAGCCTAATTTGAATTGTTTTAACATAGGTTTATATAATTGAACTCATTATCTTACTCTTTAATCTCCAATTTGCATTTATAGTATTAAATTTCAGGGTAAGAGAAAGTCGTGTGTGTGACACACCAGGTTATTTTTAAATGTATTGTGCCTTTTTTTACCTTTAGGTAGCAGTATCACACGCTTCTTTAAACTTAAGGGGGATTACCGATCACTTAATTATAAATTCATATTTTATCTGTCTATTTTGCATTTGGAAAAATAGTAATTTGGCATGAATGCAATGAAGAATGGGTGTTTTGATATAGTAATTAAAGTGACATTTTTATATTTTGCAATTATCCCAAACATTATTTTACTACTAAATATCTTGTATTTGGTTTTGAAATAAAGTCTGAGTATAGTTTTGTAATTTAAAAATTAAAACGCTGTCAAGCTCTCTTTTACCTTAAATCAGTCTGCTGAATTCCTGCACTTCACATGGGATAAGTGTTTATTATTTATTTATAAGTATTGAACAATGATTCTTGTGAAACTTCAAATGGTTAAAATAATAGTAATTTAAAGAAATTTTAAAAATTTATTATGTAAGCCTGAATATATATTTTTGGAGTATGCTTCTTCAAACCTTTCTATTTATACATAAAAATAGTTATTTTATGTTATTCAACAGTCAGTTGCGGTACTTCTTAAAATGATACACTTCCATTACCATATTTTCTGGCATATAATCCACAAATTATCTGTTAAAAAAACTAAAAAAATTTAAATGCAGATTTCTCCTAAAATTTTTAAAAAAAGCATCTATCTGATGCAGTGGCAAAGCGTCCACGGAAGCGATGGAAACGGTGCTTGCCTTATTTAAGTTTTAAAATAATAATTTTATTATTTCAAAGAGGAAAAATAAAAGAGTATTTTCAGTTTCTCGTCTATCAGATCCAATCTCTTGATGGCGAAAAGCTGAATTGCTTTTAAATTAATTGAGAAAAACGAAGTTATACAATCGAAGTTATACAATGAAATTTTTTCGTCAGTGCTGAAAATAGCACCCTGCGTATTATAGGCAGAAAAATATGGTAATTAAATCACAATGAAATGTGCACTTGAAACATTTTTAAATGTTGTTAAATGATGATGTTACATTAAAATAAGTTGACAAAGAAGCACAAAATGAAAATTAAATTATTGTTAAAATTTACAGATAATTTCAGTCAGAAAAAATGGTGTTAAATGATATTTGATAAGGTTGGAATATCAGTATCTACCATCAGCTGGTGTATAGTTTTGTATAACTGCATGCTTATGAAAAATAAAACTAAAAGGACAAATCTGAAATCCATTTCCAATTATGCATAATGATGAAATAATGCGCCTTTTCTACAATGCTGAAAACTTTCATAACATTTCTTATTCCTTGCAGAGATTAATATATATATATATATATATATATAATAAAGATGATCTATTAAGCATAGTAGAAGCCAAGCAACAGATACAAGATCACTGAAACACCAATGACCAATAAGATTAAAAAAAAAAAAATCATCAGTGGATAAAATACACTAATGTAAAGAAACCAGATCTATTAATTAACAGTCTGCAAAACAAACGAATCAATAAAGTAAAACAACAAATCTTAACTTAAAACCATAAACTTATCAAAATTAATGAAAAAACAACCCAAGAAACACAAGATAGGAAGAAGGAGGCAGGCGGCAAGACTTGTGACTTGCCAGTGGGGTTACACTAGTTTTACGCCGGCAACACTCCCCCAGCCTGCCACAACCAGAACAGGAACCATATGGATTTAAAAATGCAAAATTTCAAAGCAGATGAACAACAATGAAACCACAAAGCCACAATGAAATTCACCGATTGATCACATTGTGTTTAACAGCATAATTAGAACATTAAATATAGTTGACAACTCAAAAAGGAAAAATCTGAAATTTTATTGGAAAATGAAAGTTTGCATAGTAATACAAAGCAAATGCAACAAGCCTTCTACTTTTTTTTTTTTTTATTAATTTAATTTCACAAACCCACCCAACCATCCAGCCTTACAACACCACCCCACCTCCGTAATCAAACATCTGCCCACCCAACCGCCACCTTTTTTATTGTCTTTTATTATTTTATAATTTTTTTGTTGATATACACAAGAGTGTACACAGCTTTTTTTTTTTTTTTTTTTTTTTTTGTACTGACAGAGACATGGTTAAGGATATAAAATAGAAAATACAAAGTTTTTAGGAAAACCCATTTTAGCAGTGGCTGTGATCAGTTTATTAATATTCTTGTTTTTAAACTTTGCAGAGCATAAATTATTAATTCGAAATAAATGGTTAATGATGATGTTTCTAAATACCGAAAGATGCAGACATGAATTAAAATGTGTAAATAAGTTGACATTAAAACAAAAATCTTGCCGTTTGTCATAGATATCTGTGTAAAGTTTATTACCATCGATGATTATTTTGAGATCTAAAAAGTTAATTGATTGATTAGTCAGAGTATTTTGAGTTAGCTTTAAATTAGGTGGATAATTGAAGGAAAAGCCATTTTGTGAGTTCTTGTTGAGATAAAATACAATAATATCATCGATGTAACGATAAAATCGAACATGATCATTGCAAATTTGCTTTTCATAATAATAAAGATAGAGATCTGCCAAAATACTGGAGCTACAACCTCCTTGTGGGATGCCTAATTGTTGCAAATAGATAGCGTTGTTGTGGAAGATATAATTATTATGGATAACAAAGTTAAGAAGTGTTTTAAATTTTTCTGCTTTAAAATTGTAAGGAAGATTAATTTGAGCTTTATATTCTTGAAAAAGACTGTAAATGATATTACTAAGATCTGATAACTCAATATTATTGAAAAGGTCTTGAAAGTCAAAAGTCATAATATTGTCTATTGAATCGAGCGATTTTATGTATTGAATTAATTGAAAGCTATTTTTAAGACAGTGTAAATTATCAACTTTGCAAGTACATTTGTAAATTTGTTTTAGAATATCCAGTAGAGCTTTATTAGCATTGTTGTTATAAGTGTTACACCCAACAGTGACAGTGCGAAATTTAATTGGAGTTTTGTGAAACTTAGGTATGAGAACTATATAAGGATAATTAAAGTTATTGAAGGGAAGTTGAAGTAGTTTATAGTAATTATGTATTTTTCGGTTATTAATAATAAGGTTATTATTAGTTAAACTGAAGATGTTACTATTATTGATTGAAGAGTTTAAAATAGAGAGATAGTAGGATTTACAAATAATGGCATAATTATTAGGTGATTTGTCAACATAAGTGATCACAAAGTCATCCTGTAGTGATTTGATTGAGTTAAGAAGTACAGATTTTTTAAATAACACCAGATTTGAAGAATTGATAAATAATGCATTTTTGATTTTTTGTAACACTAAAACTTTCCATTGAGTGAAGTAGGCAATAGGTTTATTATGAGTAATAGATATTTTATAAATAAATAAATCTAGGTCATAAGAAAACTGTTGAAAGATTTGTGGAATGCTAGTTTTAACTGGAAGTCTAAATTTGGTGCCAAATTTCATGAATTTTTTTAATTGATAATTATCAATAATATTGAGATTACCCATGATAATGTGTCCATGGTCTCTGTCAATAAATTTTGAGAAAGAAGGATCATTGCATTTACAGGTTACAGTGTTAGTAAAAGAGGTAGACTTAGATACAGAATTATAATTGAATATCTTTCTGCCAAGAGGAAGAGGATATTTGAAGGTACGAGATAGATTTAAATCTTTAATCGGAAACAAACATTCTTTGTCATTAATGATAGACGTAATGTTAATACTGTTCAATATTTGATTTGTAAAATGCACAATTAACTGAGTATTTGTTTTAAATTTGTTGGGCTTTTTATTAAGTTTTAAATTAAATTGTTTGATTTTGTACATTATAATATCATAAAAAATGCCTGAAAAATGTTTATTATAGGATTGGCTTTGAAAGACATTCAGAAAGTTTACTAAGTATTTCTTTTTAATTGCAAAAATAAATTTTCGAATAATGAACCAGTTATAGTTAGATAAGTAATTAGTCTGTAGATCTGAAATGAGTTTAATAATATATATAGAATATTTAAAAATATAAATTTTATATATCTACTATAAATGAACATTTTGTGAATATGAAAGAGACTTCTATTAATTATCAGCAATACTATTTCACATTAAGGAGACTAGGAAATCATGTAAAATAGTTATGTTTAACATAACATAACATAATATTAAAAAAATAAATAAAATAATTTAAAAGAGAAAAAATAATTCTAATAAATAGTACAATGAAAAAGCAAGTTTTCCAATTTTAATAATTTTATTTAAAAAATAAAACTCAATGTAATAATTACATTTTGTTAATTTTTTTTTCTTCTAATTTTATCACAATGAAAATTGATTGCACAAACATTTTTTTTTTTTCACTAGACATATTGAGCAATAAAATCTACAGCATTTGAAAATATAAGTTTCAAAATTCCAAATTTTCAAAAATAAGCAACACAAAATAATAAGTAATACATGAATAAAAAGAAAAAAAAAAAAAAAAATGTGTTGCCGGCGTGAAACTAGTTTAACCTCATAGGCAAGTCACAAGTCTTGCCGCCTGCCTCTTTCCTTCCTTTCTTAAGTTTCTTAAATTATTTTTTCATAAATTTTGATGTCATTGGTTTTTCAGTGATCTTGTATCTGTTGTTTGGCTTCTACTATGCTTAATAGATCATCTTTATTATATATATATAATAAAGATGATCTATTAGGTATAGTAGAAGCCAAGCAACAGATACAAGATCACTGAAACACCAAATATGGAAATTTACTGTGAAAAATAGTCTGTGTTCATGTGTTTTCCTGAAGCTATTTTTGAAGCTTTTTAGTAACAGAAATACAGAAGTGCTATTGATGTCTGCAGAACAGAAAAGTTTTTGTGTGTTGTCATTTGTGAGATGTACATCTGTAATCACTGTTCAGCATAGACTTCATAAAAACATCAAATTAATCCATCTACAGCTCAAAATATTTGAAGATGGTACCATAAGTTTTAGAGCACCAAATGTATTTGTAAAGGGAAAAGTGGAGTATGACCAGGATAATTTTATGTGACTTTATCTTTTAAGGTTTATAAAAGATAAAATTTGTGTGCAACAATTAGCCACAGACTTATGTTATATAAACAACAGATTTCTACACCTACACAATAAATTACCAGTGGCACGTTACAATGTGCTTGGCAGGAATTTACATATTTTCTTGATATTATATGTATAACTAAAGGAAATTAATTTTAATGCTTGTTAAAAAAAAAAAAAAAAATTTTTTTTTTTTTTTTTTTGGGGGGGGGGGGGGTATTTATGATTACTTAGCATTTCGTGTTGTTTATTCATGAAAATATAGCATTTTGAAATTGCATATTTCATTTTGAACAATCATAAAGCAACAATAACTTAAAGACATCATTAAGCAAGAATATGATAATCCAGTCAATAGAATGTGTGGCATTTTTAAAACACATAAGGCACTGACACTTGATGTCAACATTAAGCAAGGAATATGAAAATCACGACCCTTTCCCCAATGATAAAATGCAATGTTATAAAAGCACAGTTTTGCATTTAAAATGCAACAGACCTCATGGCAGTGAATAATGATGATGTCTCAGTACAGCAATTTTAACAACAAAGTAGAGATCTTTCATCATCATCATCATTATCATCAGCTCTTTCATTCTGCTTTAGAGATGAAACACGTATTATTCTTCCTTCATTAAAACTATGAATACCTTCTTGTAAGCTTGCATTACTTTGTCGAATAATTTGTTGAGCAATATCTAAAAAGACTCCTTCTACACCTATTAAAATATCAAGACAGTTATTAAAAGAGATTCGATAGAATGTTTTATTAAATTAACAAATATATACATGTTAATCAATAACAACAAAAAATGTATGTACATTTAAAAAATGAGACTCAAATACTATGTTTTATAATTCAATAATTTTAGTAAAGTCCCTAATGGCTATTGAAAATAAATATACAAATAAATACTGGAGTATAGGATATTCATTTATGCCTCCAAATATTTAATGCTTTTCATTTTCCTATTAATGGATTAAAATGACAATTAAAAAAAAAAAAAGCAAGGAAGAGGAGGAAAATTAATTTAAGCAATGATTATGGAAATACTTCGCTAACTATACTAAATATAATATACCGTAATTTCTGGTAGATAAGCCGCAGGTAAGATATGTCATTTCTCTACCAGAAATTTTATTTAATAGAGAAATCTATACTTTTTCGAAGGAAGAGCTCATACAAATATAAATTTATTTATCAATTGAAATTTATGGTGCAAAACTGGATTATATAACCTGCGGGGTATCTACCAGAAATTACGGTACTTTAGTAACTATAATTTTCACAATTTGTGACAATAATTTTTATTTTATTTTAAAAAAAACATCTGAAAGCTACCATTGCATTAAAATAGTAGGAAGATTTGAAAACAACTCTGAAGTAATCATAAAATACAGTTACAGTAAAACCCCATACGGATCACAGATTGCACACTTCTCTTTTAAAGTATCATTAATTAATTAGTCCATTTAGAATTCATAAGGTTTTCCTTGTGATGATACAAAATGCAGATGCAGAAAAAAACTATGACAAATAATTCTAAGGGTTACTACATGGAACCCTTTGTTGAAAATTATGACAATTATCTGCCCAATATAATTCACAGACTGTCAAAACATTTTTCTTTCTGTTGGAACTGTAAAGAGAAAACAAATGAGGCATCTGCGCATGTCTATAAAAAACCGCTCGCACCTGCATCATGTATATGTATTTTCTTCACTAGTCGTAATGTAGCATTTGTAATGTTCGGAGCGTTTCAGTTGCTCCGTAACTTAAACTCATGTTATTATTTTTCTATTCTTTTATTAAATAATTTTAAGACAAAGTCATCTCATAATTGAGTATGCTGAATCATTTAATTAATGGATAATTTCTTTCTAGAAGAGTTTATGATTTAGCCGTCTAAAGAAGAATAGATTGAACGGATGCCCGATCATTGAATACAGGTAAGAAGATTCTCTTAATTAAAACTACCTGTAAGATTATTCTATCATATATATATATAATTAAATAGATATGTGTGATATTTGCGATATTACAAAATAAAATTCTGTTCTACCGAGGCGTTTAAAATAACACCCTTGAGCCAGAGAGTTATTATATTGGTGAAATATAATCTTTTTTAAAGTCTTCAATAAGCAAATTAAAATTAAAATTTTAGAAAGAAAAATTTTTATGTTATTTTTAAGGAATAATATTTGATAATTCTTAGGAAGATAAATAATAGACTAAAATTAAATGGAATTTTCTTTCTTATACTAATTACTAACCTTCACTACTGAGAGCAGAAGCTTCATGATATAAGGCACCAATTGAAAATGCATAATCCATAGCTTCATTGTATCCAACTTGCCTAAAGTTGTTCATATCACATTTGTTACCAACTACACACATGATAATGGGTTCTTCAAGACGCATTTTTAGTTCTGTAAATAAAGTTTTAATAAGTAAAAAAGCTAAAATATTGTTTGAAACATCGAAAACTACTTTAAATAAAATGCAAATCTCTTAGAAATACTGACTTGCAGCATTATTTACCTTTTATGTGACAAGAACAATAAACTATATAATATACAAGGCTTGAAATTAACAGTGGTCCGTTGGTCCAGAACAACAAAAATATTCAACGGACCAGTAAAATATAAATTTTAGCAGATCACTGGAGGTTTTCAATATTTTTATTTTTCACTTTTTTCTAAAATTGCCAGTAAATCTATCATAGAATCATATAGTATGACAATAGTAATACTTCATTGAAATTGTCAATATCACCTATTCTCAGTAATTTTTTATTTAATATCACTTAAGAACTTTTTTTTTTAAAACTTTTAATACTTAATATAATACTTTAAGTTAAATATGTGACATTTAGCTCGTTTATTAAAAGCATATGAGATTTTTTGATCTATAAAAAAATAATCATATCTGTTATGTAAATTTATTTTACATGGCATTTACTTACATTGAATTTATTTTACAATTTTTAAATACAGTCGAACCTCGTTAACGTGAATCTCAAGGCGGTTAAAAAATTTGTTCATGTTATAAGTAGTTCATGTAATCAGTAATTAATCTTCATATAACTAAACTAATATTTATTTTGATAGGGATTGTGGAAACAGTTCATGTCAAAAGTAATTCACGTTAACGAGGTTCGACTATGTTTTTTAAAAATATAATAGAACGTGAGAACGAGAACGGACCAGTGACTTAATTTTCTTAATTTCTACCCCTGTATATTACAGTCGAACCTGCTTAATGTGAATTACTTTTAACATGAACTGTTTTCTTAATCCCCGTCAAAATGAAGATTAGTTACTGATAGCATGAACTGCAGATAACATGAACAATTCCCTTCCCGCCCCATAGAGATTCATGTTAACAAGGTTTGACTGTATATAATTTACTCATTTTGAACTTATTTCTTTACTAAAAAAGTAGAGAAACATTTAGATGCATATTATATAACATTTAAAAAAAAATACTTCATTGGATGCTATGACTGGTCAATGATTTTGATAATTTTTATAAGTCTAGAGAAATTGTGAATCAGGCAACACTTATTTCAGGCACTTTCACAAAGATTCAGGAGTCATAAAATGAGTCTATTCAAAAAATGCCATTTCGTAAACTTTATACAAAACATTTACGCAAGTTTTTTTTTTTCTTCTGCATTGTAACAAACTATTGATATTATTGAATACATTTAGATATGATATTACTGTACTATACTGAAAGGATACAATAATAATTAGTAAAAAAACAAAAAAGAAAGAATTATGCTGATGATTCACTTTCTTTCCATAAATTTTTGGGTTTTCAGAAAAATAAATTTGTTTTCACAAAATAGGTTCAAAACAGTAAGATCTGTATCAATCCCTTTATTTTCTGACACAGGGATGAGACTGATAAACAGGTACAAAAGTTGAAATTTTACAAAAAGGATCAACATTAAAGTAAAATATCAAAATTTATATGGCAAAAGAATTATATTACATAAACAAATTATTTATCTATTTTTTAATAAAATAAAATAAAATAAAATAAAATAAAAAAGAGGAAAAAAAGAAAGAAAGAACTATTTTTCCTAACATGGACATTCAAACTCGTTTTTCGATTAGATTATGTACTTCCACACACTTAGGGAATCAACATCCCTACATATACATTTTTTTTTTCTTTTTTGGTTGAAAATAACTATTATAAATATTGTTTTTTAACATATTAATTTATTTTAAAAAGGATTAATTTACATTTTACTTATAAAAATATATACCTAATTATACTATCCTTTAAAAAATATGCACTTACAGCTTTAGAACAAATATATTTCTGATACATCGTATCCATCATCAGTGCATCATTGTGACTGATGCACTGATGATGGATACAATGTATCCGAAATATATTTGTTCTAAAGCTGTAAGTGCATATGACTGATGCACTGATGATGGATACGATGTATCCGAAATATATTTGTTCTAAAGCTGTAAGTGCGTATTTTTTAAAAGGATAGTATATTTAGGTATATATTTTTATAAGTAAAATTGTTTTTTAATTTTAAATTGAAAAGTTAAAAATAACTCTCATTATGTACATTTATATGAAAATTTTTCCTATACTGCCTGTTAAAATTATTCAAAAATGAGATGACATGGCCATTTGTTGAGTGATTGTTCGCTAAATGCAATCAACATCAATTTAAGTCAAAGTGCAACTAAATATCAAGTTTGGTTATATTTAGCCCATTCGTTTGTGAAATACAGTGCCCACAAAATTTTGAAGACACAGACATTTTATGAAAATGATCAAATGATGTTCAGAATATCTCAAAACATGTAAATCTATCGAAAAAAAGGAGGTTGGAATCACGAATCCAACACTTTCTTCTTATATAGAAAGTAACATGAATATAAAAACTGAGATGGCAAAAGCCCTATATTATAGAAAAAAATTATTTAATTACTTTATCTTTACTTAGAGGTGGAGTGTGTAAGGTTGAATTTTTACATGAACTATGTGAAAAATACCAAAGCTGGGTATCGAACCTAGAAAATCCCCTTATCGTGCAGACGTTCTACTACTGAGCCACTTTGTGGATTAACCACTTGGCATTTCTCACATAATAGTAACATCATTCTGAGTGGTAATCACCTAGGGTGATTCAGTGGTAGAGCGTCCACACGATAAGTGGAGTTTCTGGGTTCGTTCCCAGCTCTGGCATTTTTCACATAGTTGGTATAAAAATTAAACCTTACACATTCCACCTCTAAATAAATATTCATGTCTGATGAATGTCATTTGCTTTATCTTTAACATATAAGAAAGAACAACAAAATATTTTCACTAACATGGATATGTAAAACCTTATTTGATTAGATGATGTAACAGAAATACATGTAAGAAAGTACTAACTTCAATTTACAAAGCACTAACTATGTTACTTGTATATATATATATTACAAAAAGAAAAGCTGAAAAATCTTATCCTTGCTGAAAATACTCTACTAGAGATTTTATGTTATTATAATTAGCATTTCTGAATAAACAACAGATTTCTAAACAACTTTTTAAACATTTCACAATTCTAATTGTTTTAACAATCAAGAAACGTTTAAATTTTGAAATGTTTATCTAGACAACTGCGGCAAAATAAAAGAAAAACTATCTAAAACTATTTTCAATAAAAATGTTTTGCACAGAAGAAAATAACAGAAATGCAATTGCAGCTTAATGAACAGTATTAAAACAACAAGATAATATTTCAATTTATCTTAATTATATGATTTTACACACAAAAATAATTTTGAAATTACTAACCTACAACCCATGACTTCATGGATTCAAAACTCGCATAGCAGGTTATATCAAACATCAAGATCGCAGCATTTGCTTTGCGGTAATACATAGGTGCCTACATAAATGATAAGGTAAGTTTTTTATTAAACATATAAAAAATAGAGGCATAAATATATTTTAAAGCATTTGTAACAAACTAAACCAGGCATTATGTCATGTTTCACAATTTATAAACATATTCTATTACATTTAAATATTAAATGTAAAGCCTTTAAACTACATTAAAAATTAAACAACCTTACTTTGAAGGCTTTATTCCTGAGTAACTTTTGCACAGGGGCCCCCAGCATCCTCAGAGGAAGTACCTTCATGGTCTGCAGAGCCAGCACCACTGGTGAAGGTCCTTCCTCCGAGGATGCTTGGGGCTCCTGTGCGAAAGTTACTCAGGAATAAAGCCTTTAAAAATGGTTATTTAATTTTTAATATTCTATTACAGTCTCATTTATTAATAAATGGTGAAATAAATAAATAAATGAGAATTTTTTTCATTGAAAGAAAACTAAAAAAATATATATAGACAATAGTTTTAATCAAATTTTTCAAAAAGCTATAATATTTATTGTGGACACTTTTTATTTTGCTGCTTTTTCTCCAATTTAAATTTGTTGTTTTGTGAAAGAAATAACTGTGAACATGTAATAAAAATACAAATTTTAGCAGCTTTACACATAGAATATTTTCTGGTACACATTTTTAGAAACAAGAGAAAGGACAATAACAAGAAGAAAATTAACAGAGAGAGAGAGAGAGAGAAAAGGACAACACTAATCTCTCTCTCTCTCTTTTTTTTTAACTGTCACCTGTGTAAACCACATACCACATAAAAAAAAAAAAAAAAAACTCATCTAAATTTATTTCTATTGTTTTGGATAGAATTTAACTTTTGTTCTTGTTCAGAGCCAATGACAATACATTACACAAGCATTTTCTGGAACCTATCTTACCAGTGGCTGAATCCAGGATTTGCCCCTGCATTTTTTTTTTTTTTTTTTTTTTTTAATTAGGCAATTTATTTTTAAGTGCAATTCTACCAATCTGATTTTACTCAAATTTTAACATAACTCGATGACACTGCAATCTGCAAGCATTTTTAAGGATCTTATAAAAATCCGTCTGCCTGTTTCAAATCTTGCAATTTATTTTTAATGTATTTCTATCAAACTTATTTTCTATAAATTTCAAACATGCGTTCAACAGACAATGACAAAACAATGCAGAAATATTTTCAGACTTGAGTTCTATCTCATCAGGGATAGTTTCCTGGGGGGAAACTTATCTGTATCTAATCTTGTGATTACTTTTTCGTCCATTTTCACTGAATCGGAGGTTTTAGTACATTTTTGAATAAAAGTGTGTTTATTTATTTTTTTATGTGGTATTATTGTTTTATCTTGCCTGAAATTCTACAATTTTTGTATTTTTAATTATTTATTTTAAATACAGATACTTGTGTCTTTAGACTGTGCAAGAAATGTTTCAATATAGAATTGCTAACTACATTTTTCATTCAATGACAGTAAAATACAGTTGTAATAAAATACATCAGGTACAATGTTATATCTATCAATATGCCATTTACAGTAAAAATACTCAACACACATATAATCTGATAGATTTTTTTTTTTTTTTTTTTTAAATAATCATTAATTAAAAAAGAATTTTCTTAAGTATGCGCGCAATATTTATAAAATTTAGCTATTTTTTACTAGCATTTATATTTATTCACTCGATACTGAGGAGAGAAAAAAAAAAAGGATGAATAAACTTTGATTATAAAGGTTTAAAATTAAAGCCGTAAATGACAAAAGAAAATTTAAATTCCTAAAGCTATAATTTAATCATGATTATAGCTTTAGACTTGTATGAATAAAGGAAAATTGATAGGAATACATGAAAAGCTGTAAACTTCAATCAATAAATTAAAATCTGCCACAAACAGATATTTCTTATTTATTTAGTTATTTTAGCAATTACCATGCTTGGTGCAAAACAACATTTGGTGTAATCAATGACATTTGCAGAAATAGAATAATGAGTTGTTTGTGCTTATATTGAATGTGCTGAAGTAAACCTTTAACCTTTTAAGGTTGTTGATTTTGCATTGAAAACAAATATTTGATATTTTTTGAGAAAGAATTTTTCAATATTTTTTTCTTTCTTTAAATCAATTTTTTAACTTTTGTTTCATTTCTGTTTGGTAGATAGTAGCACCACTTCAAAATTTAACAAATGTTAGTTTAGAGGAAGCTATATGCAGAAGTAATAAGTATGAAACTATGAATAAACATCATAAAATGCAAGAACTTACAACAATTGGAGTTGAAAGATAAACGACCGTTCGTCAGGTGAACAATGTAGGCACGAGTAATGTGAACAAAGTGACAACACATAAACACAGTACTTTTGCCTACATTATTTGCCTGATGAAGGCAAAATTATTTAATAAGCCAATATTATTTGCCTGATGAAGGCAAATAATGTAGTTGGCAAATAATAATCGAAGAAGGCAAATAATAATTATGTTTTCTTTTAACCCAAAACCAGTTGTTGTGAGTTCTTGGTGCTTTTTCATACAACACGCAGAAGTGCTTTTAAATTTCTTAATAGATGCGAGTATATCTTGCTGCTTTGATAATGCACTGGTGACTAGTTTTTTTACATGATGAAAGGTTATGTTATTATTTTGAGCAGAAATAATGGTTGCAAGTTTTTGCAAATTATACTGCTTACCTAGATAGTTATTTATCAATTGAATTAATTTTATTTCAATTTAATTATGTTAGCATAGAGGTGTATTAAACCATAGCCTCCTAAACTAGATGCCTGTTGCGTGGCTCAGATACATGGCAACAGTTGAAGCGGTAGACAGTGCCACCTGGTACAGATTGCACGACTTTTTTATTCAACTGTCACCAATAATTTTAAGAAATGATAAGGTGGTGGTGTCTACCGCTTGAACTGTTGCCAAGTTTCCGAGCCACGCGACATGCATCTAGTTTAGGAGGTTATGAAACTGAAAATTTCTCACAAATTTTCAGTTAACAATTTTCAGTTAAAAAACAGTTTTCACTTTAAAACTGTTTTTTATTTACTTTGGTAGTTTAAGAAAAAAAATGTGTGGTAAACATTAAAGGATTAAACATAGATCAATTTTGTGGTTTGAAGTAAATTAGCAAAATTAAATTTCACATTAAATAATTGTAGTCCACGATTTGAATTAATTTGTATGTTCCTATCAAAAAGGTACAAACTTTACAAACACAATTTGCAATAGTTAATATGTCACAGTGACTTTTAATAAGACACAGACGTTTTTGGAATCTAAATATATTTACAAAATTCATGTATTCTGTATGGAGAAATTAAATTAACAATAAAAGTTACAATTATTTTAGTAAAGGCAGTTAAACAGAAATATTAATTTCAAATGAATAACATGAAATTTGGCAACAAAACCAACTTGATTTAATTATGATTCTTAGATAAATCAATAATGGGATTTTTTTTTTATTGCAAAAACAAAGAAAAAAGACAGAAATTAAGAAGGCAGCTCGTCTTCAATAAATAAACAAATAAGGGTCTAGAAACTGAAATAAGGAACTTAAGAGACTCAAAAACCATACATCAGCACAAAAAAATTTAACTAATGAATCAGAATTTGCTATGTAAACTCTCTTTTATATGTCGTCAAGACATATGAGATTGCTCTTACAGAAAAATTGTTAGTTGACTTGTTTGTGAAATCAACTTTGTCTTCTGACTGCACTATTTCTAAAAAAAAAATAGTAGTATATCAAATGTGTAGTAGTAGGTAACTAATGGAAGTCATATGGTTGTTACACATTAGATTATTATTTATTTTTTTATCTGTAAAACAATATTATTCTTTACTAAAGTAATGAATTTACTAACTAAAGTATAAACAAATTCAAAGGTCAGTCTACAACTTTATAAAGTAACAGAATAAGAATGAAATGTAACAGAGCTCTTTTTCTATAATGGAATTTTAACACTTTTCTTTGCTAAAGACTGACCTTTTATCAAGTTTTAAGTGAGAATTTTATTTGGATAGCTTTCTGTTGATGTCGCGGTTGAATTTTAAGCCAAACTTCTTTAATAGATTAAAAGTATATATTTTTTCTATTTTTAAAATTTAATATAGTACTGTTCTATACTTCCACTTAAAATATCTTAAATACAAGCACTTTTGTTATTTTCTTTCTTCAATTCATAACTTCCCCTTCAATCACAGAAAAAAAAAAGTTACATTCTAAAATTATTCTTACCATACAACGGAATCTTTCTTGCCCAGCTGTATCCCAGATCAGTAACTTCAACTCATGTTCATCAACAGTTCTGTAACAGAATTATAGAAATAAAGGAGAAAAAATTATATTACAGGGTGGCTACAAAATACTGTTACAAATATCGAATCATTTTATTGTACAAATATAAAATAGAAACTGATAAATGTGCCAACAGAATAAGCACTATCAATGAAAACCTACCTTTAAATAATTTGATTAGAATCGACCAGCATCTTTATTTATTACTAACAATAATCTCTTACACCATTGTCCGATTGTGGCACAAATTAATTTAAGAGCACTTTAGAATAAAAAAATTGGGTAAGGGGGGAGTAAAATATTCTTAGAAAATAGCATGGAAAGGCAAGAAAAAATTTGCACACTCACAAGTGGGGAAAAAAAATAAACACCAGTAAGAAAATAGAGGAAAAATAGATGAGAAAAAGAAATAAAAGCAGGAATAGTGGGCTCAGGGGCTCTGAAGTATCACAGAGGCCTAGCTACATCTGGCCTAAATTGTGCACTTACAGAAAGCTGCCAATCACAGAACTAGAGAGAGAAATTGTTTTACCAAACGATTAAAATTAACATTTAATTTGACTTTTACAGTATTTAGTAGCCACCCTGTAAATTAAATAATCTATTAAATATCTGTAAATAACAGTAAGGAACCAAACTTATTGTATAAATAGAATATATTGGGTGAGTTCAAAAGTTCTACCCATTTTTAATACCCATAAAGAAGAGCAAATAAACTCAAAATGAACAGTACCTATTACTGTGCATAATTCCCATTGCTATCTATTACCTCTTGCCATCTTTCTGGTAGGAGATGAACCCACGGCGGTAAAATTCCAGCGGTTTCGAGTCAAAAAAGTCTTGGATGGCAGTTTTTACAGCATCAAGATCATCAAAGATTTTCTGACTGAAGGAATTGTTCAACGCATGAAATAGGTGATAGTCAGTTGGTGCCAAGTCAGAAGAATAGGAAGGGTGGGGTAAAATCTCTCAACCACAGCCCAGAAACTTTTGGCGAGTGATGACAACAGCATGTGGCCATCTCATAAAAGACACATTTCTCAAAATTATCTCAGAAAGATGATTTTTTGGTGTGTGGTTTGGCTGTGTGTATGAAACACACTCACACACTACAAAGAATTTTGTAAAAGGTTTTTCTTTTTGGGGGCAGCGAGCAAAAAATACGTTTAAAAGTGTAACTCTGCTCCAAATTACCTGAGGAAAGTAATTTTTTGTGTATGGGTTGGTTATGTATAAACTGTGTTTGTATTGTGATGGTATATTATGTCCCAACACCATCACATAAAAGAATTTTGTGAAATTTACCCCTTCTCTTCTTTGAAGCGAAGGGGCAAAAAATTATGTTTCCAATAAGAGTAAATCTGTTCAAAATTATCTTTGGGAAGAGATTTTTGGTGTGTTGGTTGGTTGTTGAGTCTGGGAACTAAACACATTTAATTTCTATGCCTTTAAAATTAAAATGGGGAGCTAAAAAAGAGTGTACACAGCATGCAATGGTTACTGGGATCCAACATAGTGCAAGTGAGAAAGACATTGCTGAAGGCAATGGGGATTTAACCAAAGTTTATATGTGGATATGTTTAATTCTGCACACATGTTTAGCTAAGGTGCTACTGCAGGCAATGGGGACTCGGACTCAGCATGGTGCATATAGGAAAGTCTCTAAAAAAGGCAGCATAAATCCAAATCAAGATTTTGATTGATTTTGATGACGGTATATTTTTTAAATTTTTGATTTTTTGAGATTTTTTATGTTAATAAGTGATATGGAGCCTTGAGAATTAAATATAGTGGCTAGCAATCAGACAAAGTCTGCTAGTTTATTAATAAAATAAATTGCACAAAAACAACTAAATACACTGTCCAACAAATTTGAATGAAGTTTTTGAAAATTTATTCAAATGAATCTGATTACATTTCTAATTTCTATGACCATAAAAAGACAGAATAATACCCCACCCCTAAATAATTAGTTTTGATTTTTTAGTCAGAATGTAGGTATCAGAAGTAGAGATCTGCACGGGCCGGAATTTCGAGGCCCAGGCCCGGCCCGTTTATTTTTTAACGGTTTATGGCCCGGCCCGGACAAAAAACGATAAAATCAGGCCCTACCCGGCCCGATTCAAAAATAAGTAAAATAACAACAACAACAAAAAAAAAAAGAATGCCTTCTTATAAAACAGATTTTTAGTATGTGTTTTGCAGAAGTTTTATATAACCAAACAATAGTACGTTCTTTAACAAAACTGCTGAAATTTTACAAGACAATTATATATAAACAGAAATTAATTATTATAGACAAGGCACAAGACAAACAGAACGTCAAATCGAAAATATTAGCATTCATCAAACAATATAGGAAGGTATTTAAAATGGTTAATACTACTGAAAATGCACTTTCAACCATTTTCTCTTATATACAATAATGTATCCGAATCTTTCATGTGCTCCGGTAAATAAAACTTTAATGTTAATCCAACCATATTCAATAGAAAAGTTGCTTTTGCCCATGATAAAAATGATGCTACTTTCGTCCACTGAAGAAAAGGAAAAGGAGCCTTAGAGAAAAAGTTACAGCGGAAAGATTTTTATAGCCTTTATACCACCTAAACTCAACAGATCATAAGAAACAAACCCTTATACACAGTAATGTATCTGATTTCTTTTGTTATGTACATGTACGCAAACTGGTAGTGACATGCATACTATTTTGAATAGGAAACTATGTAATATTACTTTAAATAAAATATATTAATTTCGAGACATGCCAAAAATATTTGCGAAAAATCAGATTTCGGACAGACAGACTGATAGACAATTAAATTGACGTTACAGACACTTTTTTAACAAAATAGAACTTTATGAGACACATAAGCCTGTAAAATTATGTAAAATAAATGACTGAAGAAATATTTTATCACTTTCCTTTTTTGTTGATTAACGAGGAAGCCAGAAAAAGATTCGGGCCGACACGGCACGGAGAAAATTTTATTCAGGCCCGGCCTGGCCCAGAGAAAGTTTCATTCAGGCCCGGCCTGGCCCGACTATACACAAAAAAACTGAGCCCGAGCCCGGCCCGGTCCGAGCCTGAAAAAATTTTTTAAGCCCGAGCCCGGCCCGAGAGTAAATACAAAAATTCAGCCCGAACCCGGCCAGGGCTCGGACCGGAAGCCCGACCCGTGCAGACCTCTAATCAGAAGCCCCAGTGGCAGAAACACCGCGACACGGTGACATAGTCCCGGACACAGAAAAACGGCTAGCGGACAGTTTTTGTCTGCACTGATAAAAGAAATTTGTCTGCAACTTTCGAATAACAATTCACTTAAAAAAAATTTCTGTATCAAAACTGAAAAATTAAATGAGATGAATTGAATAAATACACACAATTGTTTATACTATATTGTTCTGCAGTAAAATTGTATTTCTGTATTGTTGCACAAGATCACCACTGATGTTAAGCATAGTGGCGGATTTAAGGGGGGGGGGGGGAGGGGCTAGGGGGCTGAAGCCCCCCGCCCAAAACATTGACATTCACAATTGAATATTGCAATTGTAAATTTTTTATTAGTCTAGAATAACACTTTGAAGAATCTTAGCCCCCCCCCCCCCCAATCAGCTTTCAGGCTTTTTGAGTGTAAGCTATTTTCACCCCTGATTACACGCAAATTTTGCAGTCAGATTATGAAATTTTAAAAGCCTGTCACAGACAGCTACAAAACTTTTTGCCACTGGGTCAGAAGCAAAAGATCTGTACATAAATTAATGCACATATCAATATAACAGAATATTTTTTAAGACTGTCTTTTGACTTTGACTGTTTTTTTACGACAGTATGCTTCACATGGTATGCAGTCTGTTGAAAATAAGTCTACTATATGATGTTTTTTCTTTCACACTGCACACCATGAACTCCCTTTTTCCCTGATGAAAGTCTGTGCCTAATTATTTTGACTTGAAACAACTATTGTGTGTCTTTCACCACCAATTTTTTGTGCATCTTATTGCAAGTTATTAAAAAATCTGTCTTGCATAGTTTATATGTTTAAATTATTTCTATGTTTGTAAGAAATTATTATCCATAAAACAGAAACACACAAAAAGCCTGTGTTTTTAGCTTAAAATTAAAGTGTTTATGCTGTTTTCGCATAAAAACTTTGATATATACAGAAAAAATATGTACGTGAAGTGTGCACTTGAATATATTTATCTATCATTTTATATTTTCGGGTCTACTGAATGACAGTCAAGGTTGTCTTTTTGGACCACTAAGTTTTCATCATTTAGCCATGAACCCTCACAATCAGAAAACTGGACAATGCAGCATAATCAAATATGTCTGATAAATTCTCAATGACAGTTAATTTTGCTTCATACACAGAAGGAAAAAAAAATTAATCTTTTGACAACTATAGTTGACCTAACAGTAAGCATTAGCTAACTGAATGACAATAGGATTAATAATTGCATTGCAGGAAAATGCTATAAATTACTTGTGTTGAAAGATATTGAATAACTACAAATATTCATCAAAAAAGGAGTAGAAGAGTCAACGATAGAGAGCACAGCACCATCCCATCTGATTGAAAATCTGAAGCAAAGTGAAGAAGTTCGGCAGAGAAAAAACAGTGAAGGAGAAAAACAGAAGCAGGAAACTACTAGTCATTCGAGCACTGAGGATGAACCAGACATTGTTTGAAATATATATGCTCATAACAAAGCAATGTTTATAAGGTATTTTGATTATTTAAGATGTTGAATAACTTTGACTGTAATGACTTAAATTTATTACTTTCTTCTATAGTCTTAGAAGAAAATATTGGATTAGTAAAAATTTTATACTTCTAATTTTCAATGCATTTACATGTTTTCAGATGTTCCGGACATGATTTAACAAAGAAAATGTTCATCTGTCTGTATGTCACAACTTTTTTTTTTTCTTTACAGTTCTAGAACAAGAACTAATGCACATAATTTTATGCAAATTTATATTTAGTTATGCTTTGACATAATATAGTTTATATTATCCTTTGGTGCATATTGCCAACAGGTGATGCTGCTACATCACAATTGCTCCCATTGTTGGGGAGGCTGTCGCCGCTATCAGCTTCTATCATATATTGATTAATTTAAATACAGTTATTAATGAAAAATGCAAAAAAATGCTAGTTTGATATAAAAAAGAAATATATTTATTTACACATGAAATAAATTTAAATAAAGCTTTATCATAGTATACATAAAAATTTTGAAGCTATATTGATGTCAATTTGACAACAATCCATGTGAGAATAAATATATTTCTTTTTATGATGAAAAAAATTTTTTTTTTGGCATTAGCTTGGTATTTCTATTTAATTATTTTAAAATCAATATGAAATTTTAAATTAATATCTTTTTAGCTAATTATCTATTAAAGTAAAATATATGGTGCCAGCTAGATTTTGTCTTTATTAATGAGTGTAGCAATTTTTGTGGTGATATGTTGAATGGTACAGCATACAGCACTGCTTAGCAAACTAAAAAATCCAGACAGACAATTATATAAAATTAATATTATGATACAATTATATAAAATTAATTACATTATTTGAAAATCAGTTGGACTAGTTTTAACTCGGATAAGGTCTTTGTTGAAATTTTTTAATCAGCCCTGGAGATTGGATGAAGAGAACTAAATCACCTACTACAAATGCATACAGGGTGGCTACAAAAATTCAGAAAAGAAGTTCCCTGATTTTTCCATGATTTCCATGACTAATTTTGACAAATTTCCATGATTTTCGTTACCTATACCAGGGTTCTCAGCACAAACCTAGTTCAAAAATAGTGGAAATAGTGACCAATTTTCTGAAAAAAGTGACTTTAAAGTGACCAAAATAACAACCTTATTTACGTAATACAAGAGTTTGTCTTGGTGTAAAATTTAACTATATTTATCAGTTATTACAGTAATAACACAAATTCATTAAAAAAAAAGAATATTATTCATTCATCAAATGAACTATATTTAGAATTGAAATATATCTATAAACAAATATGCATATAGAACATACTTTTCCAAATGCAGGATATTCCAGTAGAATACCGCGAATGGCAATTACATTTATTATTTGATATTTTTTTTTCCCTAAATACTATATGAAACCACTTTTTCATGAAAGACAAAATGTTTTACAAAAAGGATCTTAATATATATTTTAGAGAGCAACATTGTTCTATATATCAAAAAAAGAAAAAGAAAAGAAAAAAATATGCTTTTTAATAATTATACACGAAAAGTTGTTTTCCGTTAAGTATTCATTGAGTTTTTGACTTTTTTGTAACAAAATTTGTTAAAATTGCAGATTTTCTTTTCTGCAATTTTTTCTCAATTGAGGTTTTTTTTTTCCCGTTGTGCATTTTCTTCTTCTTTTACAGTTTTCAACCCTTCCAACATGGCTTGAGCAATTCTTAACTCTTGAAGATCTTCATTTTTTATTCCTTTTTTTAATCTATCATTGGCTTCTTTCAGCAATTTATCACTAACTTTCCCTTTAGCATTTTCCACTTTTCGTGCTTCAACTAATTTGGTTTCAAGTTCATCAATGTTTTTTAAATTTTTCTCTATTGATTTCTTCTTATTATTTTCTTCTTCATCTTTTTTCATCAGCAGTTCTTTTTTTCCTCTTCAAGATATAGCTTATACTTGGAAAAAGCTCTCCTAGCTAAAACGAAAAGTTCTTTGGTTACAGGTACCAGCTCAGGTTTATAATCATAAAACTTTAATGCAGCTAATACATGCAGTTTTGCATTCAAAGTTCTTTCAAGCATTTTTGTGCGATCTTCCGATATTATTCTTCTGAAATCTGAAAACCCTCTTTCAATGTCAGCACTGCCATGCGATACTGCCAAGCAGATTTTGACGACTTCCTGGATAACTGGATATTTTAATTCACCCATTGCATTTTTTTATATTTCGAATATTTTTTGCCATGCATGATCAATTCTGACATTTGAAGATAAAGGAAGCTCCTCCAATTGAAGAAGATGCCATTCATCAATTAGCATGGTTGTGTTTCAGAGAGCCTGGCAAAGATTTGGCAATCTTAACAATATTATTGCAGCTCTCTTCTTTGCTGATTTCATTGAAATTCAGAAATGTAAAATACTTCAAATTATTGTTTTCTTGAAAGATTTTGTTAACTAAGTATTCTCCAGCTTTTATATAATTACTTCGAACATTATTTAAAAATTTTTTTCGAAGGTTTTCAGGCATATTCCGTAATTCATTGACGACTGCATCCCCACAAATAATATCTTTACTTAACAGAAGATTGACTTCATCAAAAGCAGTTTCAAAATCTTCATTTTTAACTGTTTTTTCCACTGAATTTTTCTTCTCATAACTGTGACTAACAATTCCTTTAACCCATCATATAAAACATGAATCAATGGTTCTTCTTTCTGGAATATAGTGCAATACTTTGAGAACAGCTGAGTACTTGATAGAATAAATATTAACTGAGTTTTTATAGTTTTGTCTGATACTAAATTGTGTATTTTCTTATGACAATTCATGTAAAGATGTTTTTGACTTTTTTTCGATGGCAAATAATGTAAAAAATATTAAATAATAGCAGGCCATTGTTCTAGAACACGAGATATTGCTCCTTTCTAATGTCAGCCATCGTACTGAGGAATGTTTAATGAATTTGTGTAAGGGAACATCTTTCTTTTTCTGTATGTCTTCATATTCCTCCATTCTTGAAGGCCAACCACGGAAAAAATCGTACAGACTTAAGATAAGGTCTGAAACATCAGATCCATAAACTTCTAATCCTTTTCAGAACGCATTATTGATACATGCAAATTACAAGTTCCCACTTGAAGAAGACCCTTTTCTCTTCCTGGTATTGCTTCAACTTCTTCATTTATTATTCTAAAAACTTTGGCATTCACTGGAGGTTCATCACTACCAATCATAATAAGTTTATTGAGCGACAGTGCTGATCCATCCAAACACTTTAAAATATTAGAGCTCAACTCTTCAGCAGTAGCACCTCCCATGAATACAGAATCTAAATGCATCAAAACAATTTCATTTCTTTCTTTAGACCAGTATTTTATAGCAATCTGCAATTCTTTTTTGCTGTCATTATTAGTCATTTCATCAAAAAGCACAGAATAATATGATGTGTAGGCATCTTCCAACATTTTGTTCTTAAAATATGGACCCAACGTTTCTGTAACAAGATAAGAAAATTTACTTGCACTAAAATTAAAATCATCCAGTAAAGACTCTGAGAACATAGCTTTAAACACTTCAGCAGTTTCATTACAGGAATCGGCTGAATAATTGCTTACAATACATTTCATTGCCCAAATTAATTCGGCTTTAGCAGTTCTATCAGCAGAGTTATACAGCGAAAGGGATGCAGGATAGGAGAAGAGGAGCAAGAATAGGAGCTTTTAGTTTTGGCGCAGTATCATATGCTTGGCCAGAAACTTTTTAGGCTAAACCAGTTCTTCCCACATTTCTCGTATTAATACTACTAGATCAGAAGCTTCTAATTTTTGCGCAGTATCATATGTTTGGCAAAAAAAAATTTACATTAAAAGGGAAAAAAATTATCAATCAATTTTAAACTTTGGGAGGAAAAAAGAAGGATAAGAAGGATTTTATAAGAATTTAACTGAAAAAAGTGGAAAAAGTGACCAAGTGACAAAAAAAGTGACTTTTAAGTGACCAAATGAAAAAAAGTGACTTTTTAGTGAAAAAAGTGACCGCTGAGACCCCTGCTATACATTCCATAATTTTGTGTATATCACACTCTTGTGTAACATGCTTGCTAAACCACCGCAATTCAAAAAACTATACTGATGGGCAAAAATATCTCAATTTTTAATTTTTTTTTTCTTTGTTCACTTAAAAAATTAAAGTAAAATGAAAAATTCAAAATTTTGGAGAAATTAACAAAGTTATAAAAAAAATACGATTGCACAACATATTAACGTCAAGATATAAATTTATTTCTCAAGTTGTTGCACTATTTTTTTTATTTATTTTTAATGTTAACTGTGTGAGATTCAACTAGAAAGCAGACAATCCTGTGCAATCATGGTTAAGATAACACCTGTTTGGGGATATTTCAGTCATGCTTGCTGGGCAAAAATGAAAATTTCCATGATTTTTGGGTATTTTTACAAAATTTCCTGATTTTTCCCTGATATTTCCAGATTGATAAAGTACCCTGATTTTTCCATGATTTCCCTGTTTTCCCTGATTGTCGCCACCCTGATTTATCTTTAGCTTCTATATTGTGATAACTATTGTTTTACAGCAGTCTTCAAAGAATCTTTCTTCAGGAATTTAAATTTTATAGTATTTAAAATCTAGCAAATGCAAGTAAAACAGAAATCAGAAATTCTGAAAAACTTTTTGAGTGAAATTTCAGCTAAAGGCAAAGAATAGTCATAGGTCCAACTAGCAGCATACTACAGAACATGCAAAGAAATTTGACATATAACAGATAGTGAAATTTAGGGTCATTCCATGCCAAATCAACCACTCACTCAACCTGACCCCCTCAGATTTCTATGAAACTTGCAGGAATCATTCTCCTTTATGATATAAATGAGAATATATTTTTTTAAAAATTTTATCTTGTTCGATTTTTTTTAAATAATTTTTTTAAATTTCAAAAAATCAGCATTTTTTAGCTTGTATAAGCGTTTTTAATCTCAAATTTCTCAAGTTCTATAAGGGATAGCGAAGTTTAAGACCCCTCATTTTAAAGAGTATTTCACAAGGTTTAATTTGATATGCAACATCATTATGTTGGGTAAAAATTTTAAAAATTATTAAATTTTAAAATTTAAAAATTTCAAAGATAGTGTTTTTTTTTTAAATTTGAAAAAAATATATGTTTTTTGGTTATACTAAAAGCTATATAACCTGAAACTTTTAGAGTGGGATCTCAATGGGATCAGGAGTTATGACAAAAAACCTAGTTACTCTACATGGTAAATTGTATTACAATTATCATATAATATGCTTACTTTATAAAATACCTGTTAATTAAAATTCACACATACAGTATTGCATGCTAATATACAATTAAACATGGGGGGGATCAATATTCAATGTAATTGTGCTTAATAAAAAATAAACAACAATTTTTTTGATAAAATTTTGTTATATTATTTAAAAAAAAAAAAATTTTTTTTTTTTTTTTTAATTACTGTGAGTTTTATAGCTGGAATGTTTTAGAGTAGGTTCTTACTGCAATTAGAAATGATAATAAAGAAACAAAGGTACGTATAAATACATTGTTCAGTTAAAATTACTGGAAGCTTTAATATAGCTTTACGACATCCAGTACATGTTTATACAAATTTGGACTATGTCTCAAAATGTTTTCATTTATTATAAATGAAAACATATATAAATATAAATTTTTTCATTATTACAAATCACAAACTTTTTTTTATAATAATCATGGCCACCTTTCTTGAATGGGTTATAGCAATATATAGAAAAATGTTTTGATGTGCTAGGTTTACTCATCTTTACACAAAGTCTTAATGATCATACAAATTTAATCATAAAAATCATACTAATTTAAAGTCAGGTTGTAAGAAGAAATAAAATTTCTTACATCACAAAAGTAAAAACTAAATAGCATTGATAAAAAAAAATTTATCTGAAGAGGGTACTCATTGTTTAAAATAAATATGCCAAAAATGTTTGATAAAAAAAAAAAAAAAAAAAAAAAAATGCTTATTTTACTTTTACTTAAAAGAGTATGGTAGGGTTCCCATGGGTCAGGGAGAATCTGGAAAAGTCAGGGAATTTGAAATTATTGAAAAACGTCAAGGAAATGTCAGGGAAAATCACAAATATTGTCTAAAAAGCTGGAAAAATGATGATATAAACCTGGAAAATGTTTTTTGAGCATTCAGTATATGTTGCGGGTCACATGACTATGCTGTCTTTTATGTCGCAAGCTGTTTTATGTTTTACACTGTGAGCTTACCTTTTATGTTGCAAACCAAATTTCATGACTTGAATTTTCTAAAAATAGACCTGGAAAAGTCAGGGAATTTTATTTTTGAAATTGAGTTGGAACCCTGGTATGAACCTAAAATCACAACTAACTTTTTCTACATTGAGATCTCAGAAGAGATATAAAAAATTAAACTGCAGTGGAGATGCAGATGAGTCATATGCCAGCAACAACATAAATAAAACAATCTTTAAATAAAGACAATTTTGAACCAGAACATCTCTAATTAGCGAATGAATTGATTATTATTTACTTACTTATGATTTATGCTGTCATTAATTTGTAAGTGTAGTAATTTATTATCTGAATGGCTTCTGATATAAATTTATAACCTTATATTGTAATCATTTTGTAATCTGTCTTTAAAAAACTGCGTAAGTTTTAAAACCATCACTAATGATTATAATCTTAAAAATTTGAAACTTGTAGAATTACACACACATTTAAAAAAGAAATCAAATAATCAAATTTTTAATGATCTTAGAAATTTTCCTGAAGAAAACTTTTTTTTACTATTTTACTAGTCATAAATATGAACTTTCAAAATAATGTCTTATCAAGTAAGCATATTATATTATATAGTACAATTGAACCTCAAAAATCCGGACATCCAAAATCTCTAAAATCTAGACGATTTTTCAATTTTAATTTTAAAATAAGACTTAGCTGTATCTTATTTCCATATTTCTTGTGCAATGCAGTTTAAAATTCGTTTAATTGAACACTGAATACATAAATTTGAACATAATTGACATATTTTTATATTGTTTGATTGTGAATTAAATATTTTATTTTATTTACAAAAAAAAGGTAGTTTATAAAATGAAAAAAAAAAAAAATAAATAAATAAATAAATAAAATCATAGTGAAAAATAATTACTGAAATGTTAAAAAAAAATTGTTTCCTTAGTTTAATAGCAGTTATTTGGGAAGCATTATCAGTTGTTTATTATATTTTAGTGTAATATATCTGTTTTAATTTAACATAAGTCTTTTATTATATTTATATTTTAATTAACCAATTTGATTTGTTGTTTATTTTCATTAACATAAAATTGCAGTTCGTATGTTATTATAATATCACAAAAAATTAGTTTTCAATAAATCTCTAAAATCTGGAATCGCCATGGTCCTGACAAATCCGGATTTTCGAGATTCAACTGTAATTATAATACAATTTAACATGTAGAGTAACTAAGTTTTTTGTAATAACTTCTGATCCCATAGAGATCCCACTCTAAAAGTTTCAGGTTATATAGCTTTTAGTATAACCAAAAACATATATTTTTTTCAAATTTTTTAAAAAACACTATCTTTGAAAATTTTAAAATTTAAATTTTTAAAATTTAATAATTTTTTAAATTTTTACCCAACATAATGGTGTTGCATATCAAATTAAACCTTGGAAAATACTCTTTAAAATGAGGGGTCATAAACTTCTCTATCCCTTATAGAACTTGAGAAATTTGAGATTGAAAACCCTTACACAAGCTAAAAAATGCTGATTTTTTTAAATTAAAAAAATTAATTAAAAAAAATCGAAAGAGATAAAAATTTTCTAAAAATATATTCTCATTTATATCATCAAGGAGAATGATTCCTGCAAGTTTCATAGAAATCTGAGGTGGTCAGGTTGAAAATTGAAATTTTTTGGTTGATTTGGCATGGAATGACCCATATATAATTTAAATCCATTTCCAATCAGAAACACATTTCTTAAATCTTTATAGTTTTCATTTAGAAATAATTAAAATCCATTGCAATGACAGACTATAAATAAAATTTATGTGTCTTGATTATAAATAAAAACTTACATATTACATGTGAAGAAAGATGCTCCAATAGTAGGTGAAGTATGCTGTTCAAACATTTGACCAACATATCGATGAATAAAGCTTGTTTTCCCTACACCTAAGAATGAAAATGATACACACATATATATATATATATATATATCTTTAGATTGAAATGCCACAATTCAGCTATATAAAAAAGATGTATTTTGGTTAATTCTGTGAAATAAATTTCATTACAATTTTGTATGTACGATGATTCATTTATATTCAGGTGTTTTATTTGCTTAATGCATTAAGAATTAAAACTAATTTATACCACCCATCCACAGATTTCTGTAATGAAAACTGTTTGGCTTAATGCCACTTAATTTTATTTTTCTATTTTTGATGTTTTGTAAATTTTTAAGCAAAAAATATTCAGTATTAAAGTTTTGGTATACTGAATGCTTTATCTGAATATGGGCTAATTTTTTTTTTCTTTACACAAAACATGTATTATTTTATACTTTAATATAGTATTAAATGGACCAGATAACTAATGTATGATTTAGAAATTTTTTATTCATGAATTCATCAACCGTGAATATTTATTTAAATCAAATTGGAGTGTACAGGTTGATATTTTTATTTATTACCAACTATGTGAAAAATACCAGAGCCGGGAATCGAACCCGGGCCCTCCGCTTAACGCACGGATGCTCTACCACTGAGCTACCCTGGCCGATAACCAGCTAGGTATTTCTCACATAATATACGTTAGCAAAGTCACCGAGTCTGCAAACGCAGATATATCAGGTGAAACAATAATAATCGTAGCACAACTCCATAGACCACGAAATTTCAATTTAGAAATTTTTTATTCATGAATTCATCAACCGTGAATATTTATTTAAATCAAATTGGAGTGTACAGGTTGATATTTTTATTTATTACCAACTATGTGAAAAATACCAGAGCCGGGAATCGAACCCGGGCCCTCCGCTTAACGCACGGATGCTCTACCACTGAGCTACCCTGGCCGATAACCAGCTAGGTATTTCTCACATAATATACGTTGGCAAAGTCACCGAGTCTGCAAACGCAGATATATCAGGTGAAACAATAATAATCGTAGCACAACTCCATAGACCACGAAATTTCAATTTAGAAATTTTTTATTCATGAATTCATCAACCGTGAATATTTATTTAAATCAAATTGGAGTGTACAGGTTGATATTTTTATTTATTACCAACTATGTGAAAAATACCAGAGCCGGGAATCGAACCCGGGCCCTCCGCTTAACGCACGGATGCTCTACCACTGAGCTACCCTGGCCGATAACCAGCTAGGTATTTCTCACATAATATACGTTGGCAAAGTCACCGAGTCTGCAAACGCAGATATATCAGGTGAAACAATAATAATCATAGCACAACTCCATAGACCACGAAATTTCAATTTAGAAATTTTTTATTCATGAATTCATCAACCGTGAATATTTATTTAAATCAAATTGGAGTGTACAGGTTGATATTTTTATTTATTACCAACTATGTGAAAAATACCAGAGCCGGGAATCGAACCCGGGCCCTCCGCTTAACGCACGGATGCTCTACCACTGAGCTACCCTGGCCGATAACCAGCTAGGTATTTCTCACATAATATACGTTGGCAAAGTCACCGAGTCTGCAAACGCAGATATATCAGGTGAAACAATAATAATCGTAGCACAACTCCATAGACCACGAAATTTCAATTTAGAAATTTTTTATTCATGAATTCATCAACCGTGAATATTTATTTAAATCAAATTGGAGTGTACAGGTTGATATTTTTATTTATTACCAACTATGTGAAAAATGTGTAGATCAGTGGTTTAATCAGTGGTAGAGCATCCGTGCGTTAAGCGGAGGGCCCGGGTTCGATTCCCGGCTCTGGTATTTTTCACATAGTTGGTAATAAATAAAAATATCAACCTGTACACTCCAATTTGATTTAAATAAATATTCACGGTTGATGAATTCATGAATAAAAAATTTCTAAATTGAAATTTCGTGGTCTATGGAGTTGTGCTATGATTATTATTGTTTCACCTGATATATCTGCGTTTGCAGACTCGGTGACTTTGCCAACGTATATTATGTGAGAAATACCTAGCTGGTTATCGGCCAGGGTAGCTCAGTGGTAGAGCATCCGTGCGTTAAGCGGAGGGCCCGGGTTCGATTCCCGGCTCTGGTATTTTTCACATAGTTGGTAATAAATAAAAATATCAACCTGTACACTCCAATTTGATTTAAATAAATATTCACGGTTGATGAATTCATGAATAAAAAATTTCTAAATTGAAATTTCGTGGTCTATGGAGTTGTGCTACGATTATTATTGTTTCACCTGATATATCTGCGTTTGCAGACTCGGTGACTTTGCCAACGTATATTATGTGAGAAATACCTAGCTGGTTATCGGCCAGGGTAGCTCAGTGGTAGAGCATCCGTGCGTTAAGCGGAGGGCCTGGGTTCGATTCCCGGCTCTGGTATTTTTCACATAGTTGGTAATAAATAAAAATATCAACCTGTACACTCCAATTTGATTTAAATAAATATTCACGGTTGATGAATTCATGAATAAAAAATTTCTAAATTGAAATTTCGTGGTCTATGGAGTTGTGCTACGATTATTATTGTTTCACCTGATATATCTGCGTTTGCAGACTCGGTGACTTTGCCAACGTATATTATGTGAGAAATACCTAGCTGGTTATCGGCCAGGGTAGCTCAGTGGTAGAGCATCCGTGCGTTAAGCGGAGGGCCCGGGTTCGATTCCCGGCTCTGGTATTTTTCACATAGTTGGTAATAAATAAAAATATCAACCTGTACACTCCAATTTGTTTTAAATAATGTATGATTATTTACAAAAGTTAGAAAAAAAAAAGTATTGCTTGTGTGTACTTCAAAATTTACATATATTTAATATTATAAAATTAAAACATATTAAATTTAATTACAATTATTTGAATTCTTTTGTCCATCCATGAAGAGAGTATAAATTTTAAGCAAGCAATTTTCAGTAACGAAAGTTCTGCAACAAAATTCTAAAAAAAACTATCAATATTAGAGTGTTAATATCTTTTAACCCTAAAAAGCTCCTCGGGTCTTTTTTGACCCATTCACAGTTTTCAGCTTTTGTGCCTCAAAAATTACTTATTAGAATTTTTTCAAATTTCGTGACTTTTCTGGATTTGTTTTTCACTAATACATGCTAATAACAATCCAGAAAAGTCATGTAATTTGAGAAATTCTAATAGGTAATTTTTGAGGCACAAAAACTGAAAACTGTGAATGGGTCGAAAAATGACTGTGAATGGTCGATCCCCAGGAGCTTTTTAGGGTTAAATAATTTAATGACTTTCATATAATTGGTTTTAAAAGGATGTAATAAATATAAGCTATTTTACTTTCAGGGTTCGATCCAACTGAAAATTGGGTCTACCGTATATTTCTGTGTATAAGCCGAGAATTTTTGGAAGCTGAAGTACAGGGGTTGGCTTATATACGAGTTCACAAAATTCCAGCAAAAAACGTACATTAGAAACAATGATTGAATGCATATATTTTAAGCTTAAAAACTATATATAAAGTAAAATAGTGATATTAAACCTTTTTTAAAAATAATTATCACATATGAAACTCTTAAATTAGCAATTTTAAGTTTATTTCTAGAGCAGCTGGATGTAGTCACGTGTGTTTACATTTCTTTTTTTTTTTTTTTTGACTTGCCGATAGCTCATGTCATCGACAGATTGCACGAATGGAGTAACTTCTTTGTCTGATTCGTAAATAGTATAAGAGAAACTTGAAAAAACAGGACTCCCAATCATATTTTTATTTTATACAATTAAATCATCTCTGTTTAAAATGTTTCTAGGCTTACACTATCAAAAAGAAGTGGCAAATCTTTTTTTATTTATTTATTTATTTTTTTTTTATAGAAGTATTTTTTTTTTTTTTTTTGTTGAAGATTGCCTTGAGGCACTGATAAAAATACTCAAAAGTAGAAATATACAAAATAATTTAGATATGTCACTAAAAAAAACGACGCAATCGGTCTTTAAATGGATTATTTATGCTAACATCCAGCAGCTGCAGCATCAATGGCGACTATCATTTTCAGCTGCCGGCACTTGTCTTTCATAGTGTGTGCGAGCATGTCTGTTTGATGCCTGTGCTAGCCTCCCTTCGGATAGGGTTGCCAGAGTTAAAACTATTGCCGTTGGCGAACACAATGCGATCATTTTACGTCATAGCTAACCAAGGTAAGGAATTCTATTGGATAAGCACACATTTAGCACAATTTCATTGGACAGATTATCCTGAAAGTTCTATAGATTGGCAATATTTTTGCCGTTTTGGCAATAAACTCGAGCTTTAAAAGAGTATTTTTTCAATCCGGCTTATAAACGGGTTTGCAATTTTGGGCAAATTTCTGAAGGCAAAAACGTATTCTTGGCTTATATATGGATCGGCTTACATTCGGAAATATACGGTAATTGTAAAAATTTTCATGATAACAATACTTTTTTTTACATAGTAATAGTATACGTTCAGAAAGTAAAATTGATTTAAATGAAATAAATAACAATTTTTAAAGTTTTTGTCCAATTTGAAATAAAAGTTCTTTTCATGCTCAGTGCCAAGATAAATGGCACATTAGCATAGTGATTGTATAATGAAACAGCATCTTTCTAGAAAAAGAAGCATCTTGGTATATGAATATTTTTTCAAACTCATTAGCATAAAAAAATAAATAAATAAAATAAAGTAATATATATATTTTTTTTTTCTAGATCATTTAGTATAAAAGTTTATATAATTACGGAAAAATAAAAAAAGGATAAGTTAATGCCACATTTTTAATTTTAATGACAGCTGTTTTTTAGAGATAGGAAATAGAATTATTAATAACTACATTAACTACCCACGATACATTATAATCAGACAAAAAATCGCATCATGTAGCTCTACTCACCAGACTATGCTTTTAAATCATACATACTATTATAAATGATTAAACAGGGTTCCCACTTTTAAAAAAGAAAAAAATTCAAGGACTTTTCAAGGCCTATTTGAAATTTTTCAAGGACTAGGGGAAAATCGAAGAACGCTAGGCATATATACAAAACTTTAGTAACTACTTCCATTAATAATATTTTTTTAATAATTAGAATAATTTTGCCTGTTTTCACAATACATTTTTGATGGATTGACCAAATTAACTTTTACAAGAGTCAAAAAAACAATTAGTTCAAGATTTGGAATCATTATGATTATCCCAAAGTTTGTAGGTTGGAGTCCTGGTCTAGTCACTTTCTGCTCAAAATTAATGACCAGTCCATCAAACAGGTATGAGACTGGCAAAAAAACAAAAACAAATAAGTTGAAATTATATGCAAAAGCAAGAAAATGAAATAAGAATTTTATGACAAAATCATTATATTAGACAATGGCGTACGCATGTGGAGATGGAGATAGTTTAGCCTTGACAGAATTCGTGCTAAGCCCGTCTATAGGAGTGGAAAATTCAAAGATTTTCAAGGACTTTGCACAAAATTCAAGTACTTTCAAGGGCGCTTGAAAAAGAAAATTAAATTCAAGTACTTCTTAAGGACTTTCAAGGACCGTGGGAACCCTGTTAAAGTTGATTTAAATAACATTTATAAATTCATTAACAACTCCCAGTTAGGGTAGGTACTCCAGTGATAGGAATGCTACAGTAATTGACATCTATCCCAAAATAATTAATAAATAAGAAAAATAATAAAATCATATATTTTACATATAAGAATTTTAACATTTTATGTCAAACACTGGAGAATAGGGTGCTAATAACTGGTAAAATGAAAACTAGCAGTGCCAAACACTGGAACATAGGGTGCCAATTGCTAATAAAAGGAAAAACTGGCTGTGTCAATTACTGGAACATTGAATGGGTGTCAAATAAAAATTCATAAAAAAAAAATATTTGTTATCAAATGTATATATTTTAACATATATGTGGTTCTGAATGTCTTTCATGCCATATGTATTACCGCAATTTCGCGTATAAAACTCGCGGGTAATCTATAAAAAAAAAAAAAAGACTTTGTATGTCTTGCGGGCTATCAATCGCGAACAAGGAGAAAATCAAAGCATCTCTAGTGAAAGTAGCTGAATGTGTATTAACGTTTGGGACTCTATTACTATGAAAACGATAAAATCTGGATTAAAAAAATCTAGATTATTAATGTATAACGACGATGAAATTGAGGACAGTGAAAAGAAATTTGATGAGGAGGACAATAAGGATGATGAAGACGAACTGTTCCAAACAATATTGCAGCATTTTAATTCTGATACAGAAAAATCCGAATTCGATGGATATGAATGAACTTTGTAAATAAATTTATTATTAATCTATAATTTTCTTATAAATTGAATAAAGGTGTTAATCATTAGAAGTTACTCCAGTTTATAGTAATTTATATAGAGACAAAGATTAATAATAAGTTATGAATATTTGCTCTTTCATTATAGGTAAGTAAATTTATTTGTTTATTACTTATATTTATTTGTATATTTGTTTATTATTTGTATCTTTTTCTACTTATTACTAAAATAATTGCAATTGGTATTGAAATTACAAACGGCTATAGCCGACCATGTGGTTTTAGAAGTGTGGGCTATCTTCTAGTGCGGGCTATCTTTCGGTTATAATTATTTTTAGATAAATTTTTTATGTTGCGGATTACCTTCTGCCACGGGTTATATACGCGAAATTACGGTAACTTAAGATTTCTAAAAATATTTTCCGATGACTATAACATTAAAAACATCAGAGATTGCTCTAAAAGTGTCAATCACTGGTGCACTTACCCTATTACTTTTTTTTTTTTTTTTGGAAAAATTTGTTTTTAATCATTATGTAAACCTTAAATGTGCCATTTTTATAAAATAATGAACAACGTCTTGAATGCCAAAGGAAATAATAAACTCAGTAGCATTTAGCATATCATCAGTGCATAAAAGACATTGTTCTTTTAAGCACTGATGTACAGGGGTCGATCCAAGTTTTAATTTTTAGGACCCTTTTTTATGAAAATCAAAATATTTTTTTGAAGACATAAAATAGTGAACCAGACTTTCTTTTGTGTAAAACTTTCCATTTTTATAGTCATTATTTATAATGTTCAATATCAAGTTAATAGAGTTTCGTTGAGCTAAATTAAAGCATTAATTAAAAGTAATATTGAAAACATAGAGACATTTTATAAAAGGATCATTTTTGTAAAATAAAATCTTGTGATAGGGTTTTTTATAAACTTGAATTTTGTGAAGGGTCCCTTTTTATAGATTTGAATTTTGTGAAGGGTCCCTTTTTATGGATTTGAATTTTGTAAAGGGTCTCTTTTTATGGATTTGAATTTTGTGAAGGGTCCTTTTTTATGGATTTAAATTTTGTGAAGAGTCCCTTTTTATGAATTTGAATTTTGTGATGGGGTCCAAGAGGGACTCAAATTTTGCCTCGATCGAGCCCTGCTGATGTGGTACACTAAATGCTACCAAAACAGTAGTCTGCTAATTTATGATTTCCTTTGGTATTCAAACCATTGTTTATTATTCCTATGTTTAGCATAAAATCTCCTGTTAATAAACATAATAATAGTCGTATGATAATAATAAACTATTAAAAAAATGGTAGATACTTTCCTTTTATAGCGGACTCTAGGCACGTGCATACACTTTCAGCTGCTCTGGGTGAAAGATAAGCCTAAGAAAGATTTAGCCTCTGTACCCAATAATTTCAAAAAAGTATTGCACAACCATGGGAAGTAAGAAACTTCGCCTATGGCTCATATTGAACTTTTTGTTTTCTGACTGTTTTGTGGAAGAAGCAGATTTCAATTTTTGCATGAAGGCATGTTGAAAGTATTTTAAGTCTTAAAACATAAACATATAAATGCAGGACAAATAAAATTATACCCTAGATTTTTTTTTTTTTGCCTGACAGCCAATTTAACAAGACCAAATTTTCTGCTGCATTTCATAATTTTTAGCCGCCCTGAATGACCACCCAGTTGACAGTTGCCCCCCTTTCCCTAAAGCACGGACCTGGAGGCTTCATGAGGCTGCTATAACAGAAAAGTACTATGAAGGTACAAATACTGTAACTTGTACTAGTATCATAGTACTTACTGGTAGCTATGATACTAGCACTATAAAAGTACATTATAAAAAGTACTAGTGACTCTATAGGCCGCTACAAGAGAAAAGTACCCAAATAAGCCAAGGGTGGATCCAGGTTTTTATTTTTTGGGCACATTTTTGTGAATGAATTATTATTATTGTACTTTATATAATGTTAAGAAGTCACTCAATATAATGTTTCCTGGTGTTTCGTTGAATCAAATAAAGAAAATAATTTGAAATAATATTGAAAACATGGAAATTTTTTATAAAATGAGATTTTATGAAAGTCATATTTATTATTTTAAATTTTGTGAAAGGGCCTATTTTATAGGTTTAAATCTTATAAGGGAGTAGTACACTTTATAGTTTTAATTTTGCAAAAAAGCCCATTTTATAGATTTGAATTTTTTGATGGGGCACATTTTATAAAATTGAATTCTGTGAAGGTGCATCTAAAGAGCCTCAATGTTTGCCTGGATCAGCCCCTGCAAGTACAACACTTTTTAACACATTCAAACAACAAAATAACTTATTATTTTTTATTAAGTGAATGTGGATAGCATTAAAAACAAATAAATAAGTAAAAAATAATTATAAATAATAAGATTTTTCAAAAATTATAAGCATAGTTGAAACACTAAAACATAAAATGTCAAACCTTGAGCACCAAGAATAACAACTTTGGCTTCTGCTATGCGCATTGTGATTCTATATTAAACATGCTGTGACATGCAAACTACTTGCTACAAAATAAAAAATTAAATTAAAAATCTACAAAAGTAAATTCTGAGAAACAAATCAGTTACAGAGTATATTTACTTAATTCAAAAACAAAATAATAAAATTAAATAAGAGATGCAAATTATAACATAGCACTTTTTAACAAGACATATTTGATTTTATTCACAATCAATATTTACTTGGAACATAAATTTTATTAACATAAATAATATCAATATATAACATTCTATTACTGGTGTTATATCTATTTTAGAAGTGTTGAAACAATATGCATGCTATAAAGTGAATGAAAATGCATAGAGTGAAACACAATAAAATGCATTGGTGATGATAAGAAAATGCTTACTTTCATTTAAGCTAAAACGTCAAAAAGTAACGTCACAGAAAACAGCATTCCAAACTAGATTCATATGTGCAATCATGCTTAACTGACACGCTCTTTAGTTTATATTTTAAAGATTTAAATTTTTTTTTTTAATATTCATGAATATACTTACTTTTCTGCAGATCGATATATCTTCAATTTAATTTGATACTTAAACAGCGTACCATATATTATGATACTAAAATGATTACAATTTTATAAGAATTTACTACAGTACCATAACCATGAAGTGAACTCATGTTTGTTTTGTTTGTTTACAATAGATTGCGCATTGATGCCAGGGAGTCTATAAAGTGATGAGATGTGCATAATTTTATGTAAACCCTCGGATGCAACAACAGCAACTAGCTAAACAAAATAATTTTCATCTTTTAAAAAGAAAATCTATATAATAATCGTGGTGATTTTGATTTTCATAATTAGCAGAGGCCTTTTCCTTCCTTTTCAGATTCTAGAATTTGTTCACAACAATTTCTTTCTCTTGAGTGGCATTTCCGGTATTTCATTTTCGCCATTTAATTCTGATGTTTATAGTTTTGTGCTGCAAAGTATGTCTTTCAGAAGAAAATTAGAAGCTGTTGGTTATACAAAAATTGACGACTTTAATGTATTTTCCGATGACCAATTTCGTACTTTAGTCGTTTTTCTCGAAGATCAGGCTATTCGACATTATGCTATAGAAGCCAGAGCTCCTCTCCGTAAAATAAATGCTCCTGAATGGGAAGGGGCATTTAAAAAATATTTAATAGATATTTGCTGCCCCTTTACCGACAGAGAGGAAGTTGCTGACTGGCTTTTGGGTCTAGCTGTTCGTTTAGAGTACGGAGATAATGTTAACCAATATAAAGAGATAACTGCAGAAAGTATAAGCCAAACTAATACTAATGTCCCTCAGGTATATTAAGAATGAAAGTCTTTATTTTTATTTAATTATATTTGTAAATATGAAGGGTTGTCTCCACCCTTATTTTTTCCACCGCTGTTTTTATATAGAAATTTGTAAACATTACTTTTTATTTTAGACTTTAGATTGCAGGGTTGGTACAGCACCTGGAATTCAGGAAAACTCAGGGAATTAAAATATTTATTGCAAAAACAGGGAATTTTGAAAATTTTTGGAAAAATGGAATCATCTTTTCATAATTTTAGTGCTTTAAAAAGAAGAAAAAGTCAAATGATTCCCCCACCCCCAACTATAAGTTAACCCCTTGAACTGAAATGACGAGTCCAGCTCGTTATGAATTTCCCGAAACTAATTATGTTCTTATATGTATATATAACAATAAACATTCATATAAATGTGTGAAACAAATATTTTTAATAATAACAAATTAAATTGACTGCATGAGCAGTGCTGACTGAAAATAAATTGCTGTTCAAGGAGTTAATAAAATTAATATACCTACCCTAATTGTGTTCAATTAACTTGTAAACATGTTAGATTCTAATACTGCATGATTATGTGTCATGTATTTTACTTATAAAAGAGACAGGGAAAACTCAAGGAATTTTTTCTCTTGATTTGTGTAGCAACCCTAGATTGTCAATTCTGTTTTTTACTGTCTTACAAAATCCTATTAATTGTGTTTTAAATTGTTATAAAGCTTAAAAATGGGTGCAGACAGAATTTTTGAAAAGCAATAAGAGCAGGGTTGGCTAGAGCTAGAGTTTGATCGACCCGGTTTTTTCAATAGAATTCACTTGAAAAAATCGGGGTTTTTTCAAAATCTTTATTTAAAATTTCATTTTTATCTAACTTCTAACAAAAATATAAATGTAAAACAAATAGTATAATGCACATTATTTTAAAATAGACAAAGTATTTTCCACAATATTACAGGTGCTCGGATTGCTCTATAGAACAAAATCTTGAAAGAATCCCATTGAAAAATAATTTATAATATCTTATTAAAATATGATGAAAAAATTTTATAACCAAACAAATAACAATAAAGAACAAAGTTGTTTGTCAGTATAAAGAAAATTGTTGGATTCATGAATTGTACAATATAATTAAAATTTTAAAAAATATCTGAAAACTTTAACAGTGAAATGCTAATATGTAATAGAATAACAATAATTCAAAATATTTCATGAAAATCTATTGAATAAGAAAAATTTAATAAAGCAATTCTAAATAACCATTTATTTATTTTTTGTAGATAAACAGAATTTTAGAATATTTAAAGTATAAATTTAATTAAAAAAAGAAATCCTGATAGCTTAAAGGATTTTAGAATTTTGATTTTAATGAAAAACACATTTGATTTTTAAAAAATCATCTCAATATATTTCATATTACAAAAAAAAGATGAAATATTTCTCACTGAAAATCAAGAAAAAGCCTGGTAAAACACAAAAAAACCCTGAATAAGAGTATTTTTCATTGCTTAAATTAATCGGATACTTTTTACATGATGATAATATAAGATTAAGTTTTTGTTAAGCGACCGGCCACTAAGAAAAACTTGATCTGAACTGATCACTTCTGTCTGGTAGTATTGTTGCAAGATTTAGTCTTTTCACTTCTACAATTGCATTTGAGAATCTAAGATTGATTGTGACCATATGCAAGTACTCAGAAATATGTCATGTCATCTTCATTTTTGAAAAAGTTTGAAAATTGCGATTCTCCCGCACTATAAAACACGTGACATCTTAATTGGTTACAATCATTTCCTTTTACATCTCAGACAGTCGACTGGCAGTTGACAGGGGTGGCGCCAGCTAGGGGGCCGGGGGGGCACAGGCCCCCCCGTCGGGGAGTCTGTGATGCCCCACCGGGGCATACTCCTAAAATCTCTCGGGGGGGGGGGGGGGGGGGGGGGGGGAAGGGGGGAATACAAAACTTTCAGTTTTTCTACTTTTGGTAGCATTTTTCTTTCCTTGTACAAATGTGGAGAATTCCAGTTTTTCCATTCTGTATCCAACTGAAGAAAGTATTGGATTCGTAAAAATTTTTCAGCTTCCAGTTTTCCGTAATATTCACGTTTTGAAAGGTCCAGAACACGTTTTGACCACGATATTTTTAGAAAATGTCTGTCTGTGGCACGATGATCTCCAAAACCACGTGGAGTACTAACAAATGGAATGGTACAAATATTAACAGTACTAATATTATTAACAGTATTGCAGTTTTTGATAAATACTTATATAATAAACTCTATGTAGTGCCCTCCTATCGGGGAGGCGTTGTCCCCCCGTCGGGGAATTTCTGGTGGCACTACTGGCAGTTGAAATTATGTTGCCACCTAATTTTCATACTTTAGTTAATTTTAAAAAATCTAATTGTTGTAACAATAAGCAGTTTGTAGTTTGTACTCTTAGATTCAGAAAAATCACCTTTCATTTTGTACCAAATTCGTAACAATCAGGCTAATATTTCTAATTTATTTTCCACTTTTTCTGCTTTTAACTCAGTTAAAATATATCTATTTTTATGCAATCGTAGTGAACTCTCAATCATTGAGATCGCTTTTTGATTAGACATAGTTCAACATTTTAATATCTCCATAACTAAAATTAATATAAATTGAAAAACCTTGACATTACTTTGTGCGTCATTGTTTAAGTTTTTTGGCCGAGTACCCATCCCTCCTCAGAACGACATCCTCTGTGGAGGACTTGAGCTTGACTCACGATGATCTTTTCTTTCACCATAAGGTGGTGTCACACATGGTCGAGTACCTCTGCGCCGCTGTCGTTATATGCCTCTCTATTGGTTGTAATTTCTATTGACTCGCAAAACATCGCGTAATAATAATCATCGTAGTTACACAAAGTAATGCCAAGGTTTTTCAATTTATATTAATTTAAGTTAAATACTTTGTTTTTATTTATTATGATTGAAGTCTCCATAATTAATTAAAATTTTTAAACTCTTTTTTTCACTATCCCTTCGGGAAGGCTTCTGAGCACCTGTATGTCAAATTTTGTACTTCTACGTTCAGTAGGGGCTGAATGTATAGATGCTCAGACAGAGAGATAGACAGACTTCTTCTTTTATTATTATAGACTAGCCGCCTTCGGCAACTAGCTGGTTCGCGATCCTTGAAATATCCGACTTTACAAAACTCTCACTCGGTGGTGCCTTTTTCCGGTTTCAGGTCTTACAACAGCTTATTGACATATAGTCAAAATAGCTGTATTGAAAAATTTAATTGCAGTAAATTCCCGCTCGGTAATGCCTGCGGCACCCTTTTCCCATTTCAATATCTGAAACAGCCTGTTCACTCACCATGTTATAATCTTTCAAATTTCTGACATTAGCAAAGTCCCTCTTAGTGGCCCCTGCACCACCTTTTCCTGGTTTAGATCTTACAATACCTTCCTCGCTCATTAGAATTTGAAAATTTAAAATATTACAGCACCATCTGGCGGTAGAAATTTCCATAATCTACTGTTCAATTCCAAATCAACAAAGCTTTCAAATAATGTATTGCTTATGAAATTATTTTAATTAGTAGCTGAGATACAAAAGAAAACCTAATCAGGATACCTTAAAACATGTAAATCAGGGAAAATCTCAAATTCCACTTTCGATAATATAAAAGTACTTTAAAATATCTTTTGAATGATGTATTAAAAATAATTTAATGATAATTAGAATTTGAAATATTGAAAATTTAAAATATTACAGCGCCAATTAAAATGTAATTTTTTTTTTTATTGATCGAAATCGATGAAATTTGAACTGCAAGTTTCTCTTGTGATGTGATTGCTGTAGAGTAAGTTTTGTGTGCAACAAAGGAAAATTGAATTTGGAAATTTTTAATCGCAGTCAGAAAACGCGTGACCTCAATCAGTAAAAGATGTTTTTCTCCACTTTCGAAATATCGTCAGCAAAATTAAGAGTTGCCATAGCCGTGGTAACCAATCAGTGGCGAGGCGTCCAGTCATCTAGAGATTCGCTGATGACTACAGAAATTTGTGAACAACATAATTAAAATCAATATTTTATTTATTTACTTATTCATTTTTATTTTATATATTTTTTTCTTTCTTACTTTTTTTTTCCCCGATGTGCGATTAAAATATTTGGTGCTGCCATCTATTGACACAATGACAAACCACCCAAAAGCACTTTCGACTCCCCGCTTGAAAAAACGAGTCTTCTGCAAGCTTGCGGAAGGATGAAAACCCAGGTGCTTATCTTCGCCAACCAATAAAATCGCGTAAACATCTTTGAAAATACGGCGCTAGTCATCTGGAATTTTAACGATTCCAACTTTTAGCTTCAGTCTTCCAGCGTTTGTTTGGAGTTTGAAGAATGATCTGATAGGTATGTGCTTTCTCTTAACTGTTTATTTTTATTTCTATGTCAAAATGTCGGTATTATAGAAACGTATTTTTTGAAGTATAATTTTTTATTTATTTCCAAAATAATATTATGAGTATCTTGGATAAATATTTTTAGAATCGAGAATCTTTAATGACGGCGAACATGAAAAGAGTTATTTTGTGTACCAGCACAAATAGAAGTGTTTCATTTAAGTTCAGGTTACATTCTCAACTTTCTTCTTTCTATATAAATAAATAATAATAATTTTAGAAAATTCTTTTATTATTCAATTAATGTGTTCTTTTATAATGAACACGAATATGCTTTCAATAACTTATTGTACTTTTAATGCACTATACGTACTTATTTCTGCAAAGTTAAGTTTTGATCTAATATAAACTGTTATGTCAATACGCTTTAGCACATGCATAAGATCTGAAAATAAGTTTTATTTATTTATTTTTTAATATATATATATATGTAGAGTGGTGCCAACTTTTGGAAAGGATTGGGTGGGCTCAAATATTTTTCGGTAAAAGGAACAATGCTATAAAGATTTTTATTTTTCAAACATACTATGTAAGGAAAGTATTGTAATCTTGACAAAAATTTTAATTCGAGATTTGGGTGTAGCTATACGTTTTGAAGTCCTCTGAGTTCATTTTTGCTAATTTTACGGTGATATATGAATCCGTTCCGTGTGTGTATATGTTCGTGCGTGAACACGATAGCGTCTAAATGCTTTGTTCCAATGAGCTGGAAATTGGTACATATGTTATAGGTTTGTAGATCATCGTAACATGGACCTTATTGATTTTGGTGAATCTAGCACTTATATATATATATATATATATTTTTTTTTTTTCAAGGGACATAACAAAAAAATCTTTAACATTATGGTCTATGGGTTCAAATTATTTAAAGCGCGGTAATATCTAAACTCCTTATTCAAATGAACTGAAAATTTTTGCATAATGTTACAGGTCACTCTCACACGAACGGTACAGATTTTGGTTTTTACAGGCACACAACAAAAATTCTTTATCATTATAGTCTATGGGCTGAAATTAGTTAAAGTGCGATATTATCTAAACGCCTTACCCAACTGAGCTGAAATTTATGTACATGTTATAAACCACCAACGAATGAACTGTATAATTTTGAGGACTCTAGCACTTATAGATTTGTACGCAAGAAAACATTGTTTATCATTATGGCCTACGGGTTTCAATTATTTGAAATGCGATAGCGTCAAAACGCCTTATTCAAGTGAACTGGGAATTCAATTTACACTACATGTTACAGGTCCCCGACACACGAACTGTATAAATTTTAGAGAATATAGCATTTATAGTTTTTTACAAATACACAACGAAAAAATTTAGGTTTATGGGCTCAAATTTTCCAAAGTGCAATAGAGACTTAGACGATAGTGTTTTATCTAATTCACCTGAAAGTTTATATACATGTTATAGGTCAATATCGCACGAAATGCATAGATTTTAGAGAATTTAGGTTCTATATATTTTTACAGGGAAAGAACGAAATATTCTATTATCATCTATGGACTCAAATTATTTGAAGGGCAATGGTAAATTCTACCAAATTTCAATATTTATTTTTAATTTAATTAATTTAATTTTTTTTTTCATACCAAAGTAGTAAATTTTATTAAATATCTTTATATTCTTTCAAATATTTTCATTCTGGAAACTGATTTTTCTTCCAATTTATATGCATTCAGTACAAATACCGATGATGATGTTGGTGTTGAGGTTACGACTAACTGACTGCACTTCAGTCCTAACACTAGGAGATATGCCTTCCGTATGTGTGTGTGTGTGTTGGGGGGGGGGGGGGATTTTTATAGGTCATAAACACCATTTGTGTATGTTTCGGAGAAAATTTTGAAAACTCTGAATGGCTAGGCCGACGAGCACGATTTGGAATCGAATCCGACATCTCACGGCTGCCAGCTTCGAGAACTTAAATTCTCGGCCACTGGTGGATCATGGTAAATGACAATCATAAAGAGCAACAGTACTCTATAAAATCCATTCTTGAACAAAAACGGTTATTTGTAGCATCTAGTGCCATATAATGACATTAAAGTGAGGTACATGCGTTTCTTTAAAACTATCTAGGTCCACCAGCGGTGGAGCGGGCTTTCGCTCAGAGCTGGTAGACGTGAGGTGCCGGGTTCGATCCCAGGTCACGCTCGTCGGCTTAACCGTTCAGAGTTTTCCGTTCTTTTCTCCGAAACGTGTATAAAAAAATGGACTGGGTCCCCTTTGAAAGACCTCCAAGGAAGGCACTCCCCCTCAGGCCTAGGACCCTAGAGCAGTCAATCGGCCTTATTTCCAAAACATCAAACACCTTAAAAATATCTTTGACATTTCATCTTTGATTTTATATGCTTTTTAAGCTATTGGTATTTTAAAGTAATATCGGTAAATAAAGGATTAATCGATGATATTTTCAAATCTAAGATCTATATATTAAAAAAAATAATAAATAAATAAACATAAAATTCTTATTATTTAAACTTGTTATTTCTATTTCTCTATTTTAAAAGTAAATGTTATATATTTTACATTACAGCCATGAATGAGCCAGATGTTATAAATCAGCTAAAAGCAAAGCCATTTGGATCTCTTCGATTTGAGGATAAACTTTTAATTGTGAAGAATGGACGCCCTTGTCCAAAACTACCAAATTTGATTACAGTTGTTAAAGATAGAAATAAATCATATACGAGACATTTTATGACATCTAACTATGAAAGTCATAACTGGATGTGTGGAAGTCATGATTTACAAAAACTGTTTTGTTGGCCATGTCTGCTTTTTTCAAAGCCTAATAATAACATTTGGGTGTCACCTGGATTTTGCAATCTGAGCGGTCTCTCTAAATCAGCTAAAGCTCATGAGAATTCAGAAAGTCATCTACGATGTGTAATGGACTTATACAACTTCGGAAAACAAAGAGTGGATGAAGCATTAGACAAAACACTCAAAGTGAATAACAGTCGCCACAATCAAAAGGTAAAAAAAAATCGTGAAATTCTAAAACGCTTAATTGATGTAACATGCTTATTGGCAAAGCAAGAACTGTCATTTCGTGGTCATGATGAAAGAGAAACCTCATTTAATAAAGGGAATTATATAGAAACTGTAAATCTTTTAATGCGCTATGACCCAGTTCTTGAAGAACATTTTGAAAGTGCTACAGTTTTCAAAGGAACTTCCAGTGACATACAAAACGACATTATTTCTGCTATAAGCGAAGTTTTAAATGATGCCATTGTACAGGAAATAAAAGAAGCAGATTTTATTGCGATTATGTTAGATGAAACATCTGACATTAAATGTAGATCCCAGTTATCAACTGTTTTGAGGTACGTTCATAAGACTGATAACTGTATCAAAGAAAGATTTTTAAAATTCACAGATGTCAGTGCTGATCGAACAGCGGATAGACTTTTTCTACATGTAAAGAATATCGTTAATGAATACCAATTATCGGAAAAACTCATTGCGCAAACCTATGATGGCGCAGCTGTTATGGCAGGTCACTTATCGGGCTTACAAAAAAAAGTTCAAGATGAATATCCTAAAGCCTTATACACACATTGCTATGCTCATGTATTGAATTTGGTATTGGCTCAGGGTATGAATGAAATTCCTGAATGTAATATATTTTTCTCTACTTTGAATGGAATATCTACATTTTCATCTCATTCAAGTAAAAGATCTTTTGCAGTACAGGAATATCTAAAAAAAAGTATTCCATCTTTTGCTCCGACCCAATGGTCATTTACTTCACGACTCGTAAATACTGTAAATAATTTCTTACTACTGATTGTGGAATTTTTCACAAATATTTTAGAAAGTCCTGATGATAAGTGGAATGGGCCAGACAGGTGTGTAGCACGAGGATATGTTGATTTCTTAAACAAATTTGAAACAGTTTTCTTACTAAATATATTTTCACCTGTATTTTCTCAATCAGATATTCTGTTTAATATTTTACAAACAGAAAATATCGATATTATGGAATGCCTCAACTATGTGAAAGATTTTCATGAGTTTTTAAAAGATTTGAGACAAGGCTTTAAATATTGTCAAGATTGCCAAAAAAAAGTATTGAATGAAAAAATTCCAGAAACTGAGAAATGTGAAGTATGTGAAATTGTAGGTTTTCAAAAAATATGGGAAAAAACTGTGTCAACTGTAGGTTTGCCCCCCACAAACAAACGACGTGAAGTTTCAGATGATCCACAAAAAAGATATCGAAGATTATATTTCTCTGTGATAGACAATCTGACAAGCCATTTAACTGCCCGATTTTCTTCACTTCAAAAGTTGGCATTTTTTGAAATTTTAAATCCGAGAAAATTTGTGACATATTCATCAAAAGAAAATTTTCCAGTCTTACTAATAGACGATTTAGGCAAAATTTATCCAAAAGTTTTTGATTTATGCGGACTCAAGAATGAATTAGCGGTATTATATTGTACATCCACTTTTCGGGGAAAATCTCCCCACGAATTAATGAAATTTTTGAAAGAAGAAAATTTAAGCAGTGCATTCAAACAAGTTTTTCAACTGGCAAAAGTGATTGCAACAATACCAGCGACAACAGCCTCAGTTGAAAGAAGTTTTTCGGCTTTAAAAAGAATACACACATGCAAAAGATCTACCCAAAATGAAAGCCGTATGAACAATCTTTCCTTATTATCCATTGAAAAAGAATTATTAGAGTCATTGCGAGAAAAGGAAAATTTTTATAACATAGTGATAGAAAAATTTGCCACAAAAACACGAAGACTGGATTATATTTACAAATAAAGTGTAATGTTTCATTTTAAAAAATGATGGTTATAAAATGTATGCTTGAAATAAAAATAAATAAAATATCCTCCTTAATTGTTGTTTTATAAATTTATTTGTAGATCATTTGCGTCATAATTTAAATTTCGGAATGATATCGACATTGGGGGGGGGGGGGGGGGGAACAAGCGATGACCGCTATAAAATCTCACGCCTCGCCACTGTAACCAATATACCAACCCGCAAACGTGATAAGCTCGATTCAGAAATTTATGAAAAAGTACACAGATGCAGAAAATAAAAAAATTTATAACTGATTCAGTTTTTGAAATAAACTCTCAATCTTTTGAGATCTGATTCGTCTAATTGAGATCTATATAAAAAAAAAAAAAAAAAAAAAAAGATTTATCTCTAAAAGATTTTGAGTTATAAAATGTTTTGTAAAAAAAATTGATGTTTCGTAAAGTCTAAAAATATGGATTGCTAATCCATATTTTGTTAAAATTTTTATATGGTTTGAAAGAGGATTAAATGACCTTTCAAAATATACTGGATGTTAAAAAATGGGACAATTAGTCTTTCGTAGAGGGCGGTTAAAAAAAAGACGATAAAAAAAACAAGAGAAATTTTGGACCTTTTTTAAAAAATATAAAAAATCCGTATTTTTCAAAAAAATTGCATCGTAAGAATCGGTAATAAATGCTCTTTCTCGTGGTACAGGCTGATTTTCAATATCTTGAATCGTTGAGCAGGGATCGCTTTGCAAAAACACGTGAAATTTTCCCTCTGTGCTGCTTCTTTTGAAGAACACACTGAATTGGGGAAAAATATGATCCGCTGGCTTTTTAATTAGACACAGGTTGATGTTTTAATTAATATATCTGGAACTAATTAAAATTTTTAAATTCTGTTTTAAGGAGCCCCTCGAGAAGGCTCCTGAGCACCCGTATGTCAAATTTTGTACTTCTACGTTCAGTAGGGGCTGAACGTATAGATGCTCAGACAGAGAGACAGACTTCTTCTTTTATTATTATAGACTAGCTGCCATCGGCGACCAGTTGGTTCGTGATCCTTTAAAAATCCGACTCTACAAAACTCCCACTCGGTGGCGCCTTTTTCCCGTTTCAGGTCTTACAACATCTTATTGATATATAGTCAAAATAGCTTTATTGAAAAATTTAATCGCAGTAAATTCCAGCTCGGTATCGCCTGCGGTACTCTCTTCCCGTTTCAATATCTGAAACAGTCTGTTCAATCACCATGTTATAATCTTTCAAATTTCTGACTTTAGCAAAGTCCCTCTTAGTGGCGCCTGCGGCACCTTATCCCTGTTTTAGAACTTGCAACACCTTCCTCACTCATTAGAATTTGAAATATTGAAATTTTAAAATATTACAGTGCCATCTGGCAGTAGAAATTTCTGTAATCTACTGTTCAATTCCAAATCAATAAAGCTTTCAAATTATGTATTACTTATGAAATTATTTTAATTAGTAGCTGAGATACAAAAGAAAACCTAATCGGGACACCTTAAAACATGTAAATCAGGGGAAATCTCGAATTCCACTTTCGATAATATAAAAGTACTTTAAAATATCTTTTGAATGATGTATTAAGAATAATTTAATGATAATTAGAATTTGAAATATTTAAAATTTAAAATATTACAGTGCCAATTCAAATGTAAATTTTTTTTTTTATTGACCGAAATCGATGAAATTTGAACTGCAAGTTTGTCTTGTGATGTGATTGCTGTATAGTAAGTTTTGTGTGCGACAAAGGAAAATTGAATTTTGAAATTTTTAATTACAGTCAAAAAATGCGTGGCCTCAATCCGTAAAGGATGTTTTTATTTCGCTCCACTTTCGAAATATCGTTTGCAAAGTTAAAAGAGAGTTGCCATGGTAACCAATATACCAACCTGCAAATACTATAAGCTCGATTCAGAATTTTATGAAAAAGTACACAGATGCAGAAAATTAAAAAATTCACAACTGATTCAGTTTTTGAAATAAACTCTCAATCTTTTGAAATCTGATTCGTCTAATTGAGATCTATATACATAAAAAAAAATGATTTATCTCTAAAAGATTTTGAGTTATAAAATGTTTTGCGAAAAAATTGATGTTTCGTAAAATCTAAAAATATGGATTGCTAATCCGTATTTTGTTAAAATTTTTATATGGTTCGAAAGAGGATTAAATGGCCTTTCAAAATATACCGGTTGTTAAAAAATGGGACAATTAGTCTTTCGTAGAGGGCGGTTCAAAAAAGATGATCGAAAAAAAAAGAAATTTTGGACCGTTTTTAAAAGTTTTTTAACCCTTTCAGCGTTAGCTGTTTTTCGGTATATCTGTTTAATGATTCATAAAATTAATACTATGCACAATATAAATATGAGAATTTAATACTGTATACTACACATGTTTATTAATCATATTTTCTTGAAAAAAGTTGCACATGTTCCAAAATTTAGCTACACCAGCCTTTTATTTTGACTATGCATGCCGGAAAAAGACGGGCTTAAGGCTTATAGGGTTAAAAAAATATAAAAAATCCGTATTTAAAAAAAAAAAAATTGTAATAATCGATAATAAATACTCTTTCTCGTGGTACAGGCTGATTTTCAATATCTCGAATCGTTGAGCAGGGATCGCTTTACAAAAATGCATGAAATTTTTACTCTGTGCTTCTTTTGAGGGACGCGCTGAATTGGTGAAAAATACGATCTGCTGGCTTTTTAATTAGACATAGGTTGACATTTTAATTAATATCTCTGGAACTAATTAAAATTTTTAAATTCTGTTTCAGGAGCTCCTTGGGAAGGCTCCTGAGCACCCGTATGTCAAATTTTGTACTTCTACGTTCAGTAGCTGAACGTGTAGATGCACAGACAGAGAGACAGACATCTTTCTTTATTATTATATAAATACACATACTTGCCAACTTTTCCGGTTTTCCCAGAAGACTTCTGGTTTTTTAACGTATCTTCCGGACAGATGATGAAATATTCCGTTTTTAAAAAAGTCGCGTATATCGTTCGTTTTAAAAAGAAACCCCAAATGTCCTACAAAAACTCCTGATTCCCAATCTTTCTCTATCCATAACATAAATGTCAGTATTCATTTCAAACTTGCTTTATGATATTCTAGAGCATGTAAAGAAATAGAATTGTTAAATATTTCCTACTGATTTAATTATTTTTTGCCCCTCCACCCCTTTTATTTATCTCCAACTAGTGATCAGCAATCATGTTCCGCAGAAGTCTTTTGTTTCCTAATCTTTATCCATCTGCAACATAAATGATATTAATTTTAAACTTCTTTCATTAGATTCTAGAAGTAGAGTTGATATTTTAAATAATATTAAACCATGAAGTAACTTTTTTAAAAATCTTAAAAATACAACCTTTTACTTTCTTCATGCCTTCATTCCATCAGACTAGTTTCGCTTGGGGTGCCCTAGCTTGGTCTCTGACATCTCGGTGTTCGAAGTTGTACGAAACTGATGAATTTATTTAAGAAACGATTAAAATGTTTAAATAAGATTAATAATTTTCAAAAGCTACAACTTAAATACACCACTTCAATTCCTTATGACCGCGGAGTATCAAATAAAATTAAAAAAGTTGCAGCAAAACACAATATAAACGTACCTATAAAGCCAAACCCCAATATTTTTCAGCTAATCAGAAGTGATAAAGATAAAATAAACCCTTTGGAAACCGCAGGAATATATAAAATACCATATACTAATAAGCAAGATAGAGAAATGTGTTATATAGGAAAAACAAAAAGAAAAATAAAGACGCGTATTAATGAACATAGTCACGATATAACAACCGGTAAAATAACTGCTTTAACTCAAGTAAACAAAATGAAGAGATTAATATAAAATTTGAACAAGTAAAAAAGTTGGCCAACTATCACAACCACGGTTACGCAGCAATCAGGGAGTCAATCGAAATTTTAACAAGTTTAAACAATTGCAATGGCAACGATGGGGCTATGATCAATCGTCAATGGCGCAGAATCTTTAAAAGTGGAAGGAGGCATGAAACTTCAGTTTCGTACAACTTCGAACACCGAGATGTCAGAGACCAAGCTGGGGCGCCCCAAGCGAAACTAGTCTGATGGAATGAAGACATGAAGAAAGTAAAAGGTTGTATTTTTAAGATTTTTAAATTAGAGTTGATATTACTCTGTTAGCATTTTTGTATCTCTCCCCCCCCCCCCCCCCCAGCTTCCCCAGATTGTGATCAGTGGCCAATTCTAGAAACAATAAAGCAATGGAAGTGCTCAATATTTCTCACGTATGTAATTATTTTTAGATCTTTATTGCTGAATTTAATGAATCTGTTTATTTTTCCTCAATTAAATTAAATATTTGTATGTCACATTTATACCAAATGTGTAAACATGGGGGAAAAAAAAAAATGAAGAATAATTTTTTCAGTTCAGGTAGGAAAATTTTTCCCAAATCAATTTAAGAAAATTGATACTCAGTTGGTTTTATGCACGTTTGAAACTGATAATTAGCTACTGCTACTTTTTTTATATGTATGATTAATGTACATACATAAAAAATCATATTCTATATTTGTTTAAAAAATTAGTTATACTTTAACTTAACTAAGTTTTTTGTCTATTGTTAAATAAATTTCTTACAGATTCTGTTTTGTAGATATTTATATGTTGAAGAGGAATAACTTCATTTAAAACTTTTATATTTTTAGTACAATCAATCTATAGTAAAACGTTTTTGTAGCTTGCTTCAAAATATTAAAACTGTAAAACAGTATTGTTTAACACATCAAAGAAAAAAAAAAATCTTCCCTTTTTTTATGAAATCTTCTGGTTTTTCAACAAAAATCTTCCCTTTTTTTATTAAAATTGGTTGGCAAGTATGTATACATATATTCTAAATTTTTGATTTACTAATAGTTTCACATTATTTTATGTAGATAAGGCCAAAAAATCCTTTGGATAACTTGGACTTTGAAAGTGCTGAGTTCAAAGGTCACGTGAAATCCCTTGCTCAACTGCTTGGTATATCTCCACACCCTGATCATCTAGAGACTTTAAGTGCGTGTTGTACTGTGATACAGAATTCCTTTTCTAAAGAAGCTTTAGAAAATAAGCAAAACAAAAAGAAAGAGGGCAAGCCTTCTCCGATCATGGAATTGCCTTTAGGATTTGAAACCAATGACCCAGTACTTGATAAAGCTGCCAAAGTCTTGAGATTGTGCTTCATTCATGATTTGCGTGATCTTCAAACTAAAATAAATGAAATTATTGTTGCTGTTCAAACTATTACAGCTAATCCAAAAACTGATACTCGTCTTGGTAAGGTCGGAAGATAATTGTGCCAAAATTCTTTTTTGGATTGTAATGTCAGAAAATAAGTACATGTAATGTTTATGCTAATAAAAATCTATCTCTAAGATGGAAGATTTGTGTATTTTTTGTGTTAAAAGAATGAAATTTACTTTAAGTACATCTTACTTGTACCTAGAACTTTAGTCAAGATTTTTGTACTTATTTTGTCTTGTTGTTTATGTAAGAAAATAGTTTAGCAATAATCATTTTACAATAGCAAAATAGTAACAAGAATATCAAAAATCAATAACATCTTAAATGTTTATTGGAATACACTTTCTTTTTGTTTATCTACTTAAGAAAGTTTAGTTAAAGTTAAGTTTATCTACTTAACTTTGTCTACTTTCTTACTTTTGTTTATCTACATTAGCCATACTGATAATATGTGTGTAAAAGGAAGAACAGATTGACAATATTGTGTGTAGCAAATAATTAAAAGTTGCTGTAAAAAAAAAAAAATTTAAAAGTTGTGTAGTGCATTAGAACCAAACAGCAGGACTTAATATTTTTGCTTATCTTACAGATATGCGATATTGTGGAACTGATTTGAAGAAAATTTTAAAAGAAATACTTCTGATTATGTTGTTAATAATTATTCTAATGTGTTATTATACATGATTTTATTCAAACCTGTGTAATATTACACAACTTTGAAAGAAAAAAAAAAATCTTTAAAAAATTTTTGTTGAACTTTTTTTTTTTTTTTTTTTAAATGTTGAATGCAAAAATGACATCCATTTCTGCCAATCACATACCTTATATATATATATACTATATAGTAGTATGGGTTAATAATAAAGAATCACTAAATTTATTAATTGAAACTAAACATATTCTTTCTTATAATTAAATGAACAGTTTCTCCACTATAACATTCTGTGTTCACTCTTTTTGCATCTGAAACCTTTTTTTTTTTTCTTTTTAATGCCCTTCTCAACCAGGGTTTAAACTGCCGTTAGTTTTTTTTTTTTTTGCATTTTAAGAATAGGATATCCTATTTTGCTAAAATATGTCAACAAGAATTTTGCTAAAAAGGAAAAACCAGATAATTTTGTAAAAAAAAAAAAAAAAAAAAAACTGTATATAATAATCTCTAATTTTTATTCAAATATTCATAGGCAAAAATTAAGAAAACACTGAAAAATAAGAAATTGTTTTTTATTTAGCTTATTAGGATTTAATTTTGACTTTTAATATGTAAATTTAAATGTAAAAATATTTAAACATAATATCAGAATTCAGAATCTGCTATGTAGAAGTGTTCACAGTACTAGTATTGCACAATGATCTATCCCTACCTGTTACCACCTACTATCTTTTTAAATAACTTTTTTCATTTTGCACATGTGACATAGTTTTTCTATCGATAAACACAAAAACAAAGTTTCATTAAAACCATCAGTAAAGCAGAAATTGAAAACTAAACTGAAAATAACCATATTAAGAAAGAGAAATCAATTAAAGAATCAAATTAACTTTCGAAAAGCTTATTGGATATTTTAACCAAAATGCTAAAGAAACTTTTTTGCCAGGTTAAACCTTGTTCTGAATACTCTTTCAAAAAACTAGATATGATAAAACTTAACTATTGTTTTTGGTTTTAGTGCGTAAAATTTGAAAGAATCAGTAAACAAATTCTAAACATAACTTTTTCGCCACAGACTTGTGTTATATCCTTAATAATGATGTTAGTCCTTTTTAGGACTTTTCTTTTTGTAGGAAATATTCTATAAGAAATCTTTCCTTGGATTGGAATGATTCACGTTTGTTCTTTTTTGGAACAGATGATAAATAATTGTTTACTGTTGTTCCCACTGATCTACCTGAAGAATTAGCATTTTCTATGTTTAATTTACTCAAAACTAAGAAATAATTTGGTTAGTGAAAAAAAAAAAAAAAATAGAAATTAGTCTTTTGATACAGTGTGTGTACATTCAATGCTTTGAAAAATAAATGTTGTATTTACCTGAAGCAAGTGATCTGAAAGTCACAGAAAAAATAAAATATATATTATTCAAAAAGTATTGATCGTAGCACAATATGCTTTTTCCCCTGAAATGCACAGAGACATGGGATTTTTTTAGGTAACAAAAGATTTATTAGCAAATTAGTTTAAATTTTCTTCATCAGGTACACTTTAATTGTAAAATTACATTTTTTTTTACAATGGCACAGCTTATTCAACAATGTAACTAGGATTATAAATGCTTAGTGTGATGTCTGTCATTCACTGGAATGATCGTCAGATGTTGCACATTGGAAATTCTAAAAGAAGCTTCTGTAATTGCAATATGGCGTCATTTGATTAGGTGGATCTGTTTAAAATGCGAGAGGATATTGCAAATACAGCTGTATGGGTAAAAATGCAATTAATATTTTTTTTTATATATAAAAATACTATTCTTATCTAATTTTTATCTATAAATTTCTGTGAAAACTGCTTAGAGGTTACAGTCAATACTTTTTGAATAACATTTTTTTTTTTTTTTTTTTTTGTGACTTTAAGATCAGATTTGCGTTCTTAATTACAAATATTATTCTCTAATCATAATAATATACCTTTAACAAGCTTATACAATCCTAATCAATTTTCAGTTTTTTTTTTAGTGTTTTATTGGTTTTGAAATGACAATTTAGACAATTTTACACAAAGTTAAATTTTATAACTTTTTTTTTTTCTTAAACTTTTAATTAAAAAAAAAAAAAAAAAAAAAAAAATCTTGATATTGGATGTTTAGGGTTGCCACGCTACCTGGAGGACCTAGAAAAAGGGAATTCAAAAACTGACTATAAAAGTCAGGGAATTTGAATATTTTAGCCAGAATCTGGAAAAGTCAGGGAATTTTATATGATGATTGCTAACGAAAAAACAATTTTTCTGCCATTTTTTTTTTAAATATCCCCAGCTTTCCTTTCAGCTCATGAAAGAAATGTCTTATCTCATTTATAAGCGACAGATATGCTATCACTGTATGTAACTTTTGTCATATGTACTTTTTGTGTTTTCAAGTAGTACCGTAATTATTTTGCCCTCAGCACAGCCAATGCTCAATATATGGTTAGACTGGAATTTTCTCAGAACATACCTGGAAAAGTCAGGGAATTTCATTCTCCTGTTTGAGTGGCAACCCTACGTTACGCTTGAAATAAATTGTTTTCATCTATGTATATGCAATCGATTCCCATTAATTCGAATTTACATGTTTAAAAATATTTTTTATTTAATCCCCAAAAAGCTATGTTTAAAGTTAAATGGTTTGGTTACAAATAATTTGTGCTTCCTTGGAGTATGAAATATATAGATTATTTATACAGGATTACTTCATAAATAAAATTTTGACTTAAACATGCAAATTTAGCACGTCATTTTCTAAATTTAAATGTAGGTATACATAAGCAATAATGAATGACGAGAAACAAAGTTTTCAAAATTGTATGATTTTTAACTCTAATTCTTTTTAATTGCAATAAGTAAAATGTATTGAATTTCTTAAAGTTTTGCATGTGTGTGAATATTTTATTAGTATATAAGAAATAAATTCTTTTCAAAGAACATTTTCTTAAATGTGCAGATGCAATGGATTCTTTATTTCAAACTTTAAACAAACACATATAAAATATTAAAATTATTAACTTTAAGTGAATTAAACCATAAGTAAAAAATATCGTTATACAGGGTAATTACAGTAGACTCTCGTATAACGCGGGGATATGTTCCACGTAATAGAAAATCGCGTTATAGGAGACATACATTGAGCAGACGATTTCATTCCGCAATGAGACCAAAAGCATTGGGTGTTGGCATAGTAACGGAGCAATCCTTCCTTGAACAGGTTGAAAGTAGAAAAGATGTCGTCACATGCTTCCTTTATTTCACGTGTTATATGAGACTTTTTATCGCATTGAATGAGTAATAGTCACAGATTTTTCGTCGCGTTGTACGAGATTCTACTGTATAATCAGTTAAAGAGTACCTGTTTGTTTTTTATGTTATCCACATCTTTAATGTATGCAGCAAGACTTTCAATACCATAACTTGTTTAATATGTCTGTATTTAAATTTCTAAATTTAAAAACTAATTTTTTTAATTTACATAAACATAATAATTGATCCAATTCTACTCATATGGCTCAAGTTTTCTTCTTACAACATTATTTTTTTTACATTTGAAATTGGAGAATTGAATTAAAAATTAATAATGATATTTATGTGAATTTATTTTCAATAAGTTTTCACATTTAGAAAGTGAAACAAAATACCTACGCATTGAATCTACATAAATAAAGCAAAGAGTTTGTCAGGGACACATCCGGGTGGACCACTTCTATTTTTCATTGGTCTAGACTTACCTACTTTGGTGATGAAGTTGGCCATTTTTTTTTAGTAAAAACTAATGAATTTTTTTAACAGATACTGCATAGATGTTATACAAAGAGCTCTAAAAACTGTTCATTTTTTGTGTGGACACTACATATATCAAGTTATTAAAAATATTACGTTGCAAAGTTTTCTTTTAATTAATTAAAATATGAAAATAAATATTAGTTATAATTTAATAGTTGCCAAAAAAAAAAAAAAAAAAAAAATACGAGCTCATTTTCTTTTGACATAAAAATAAACACATTTAATTAAATGTGAACATTAAAAATTTGTAAAAAGTAAAATTATGCATCTCACAAAAATTGACGTCATTATCGCTTTAAAAATTTTCTACACATTGATAAAGTGCTAATGTACTTCTATAGCTATAAGATTCAGCAGAAAATTTTAAAATGTGGTATATAAAAAGTTTCTTTTTTGTCTTATAATTTATAATTTTGTTGTCATTTCGGTGATGAGTTGATATGGGTATTGCAAATGCATAAGTAAACATGCTGGTGAGAAACGTCCGAGCTACTACAGTGCCAAATTTCAAATTCCGCTAAGAGGTCCAAGCTGTTTCAATGCTTTTGCACAATTTTTCTCAATTTTATTTTAAATGTTTTTGTAATGCGAGTGGGAAAAAAAGGAAAAGCATTTTTTAAAAATTGGTCTAATTATACAAAATATCACCATGTAAAATATTATGCGTTTTCCGTTCTGTTTATTATCAAAAATAAAATAACTAATGCAGTTTTTCCTGTATTATTCACATTTCTATAAATTAAATTATCCAGTACCAAGACGTTGCGGTGAAGAAGTCTCTGCCGAAGTCATCAAGGGCCCGAAGCAAAGTTTTTAAGCAATTTCAATGTATTTTTTTTTAGTTTTAATTTGTAGAATGGTATAAAAAATATTGATTCTTTTTTAAATTCATTTAAATATAGTGACCAGCGAAGCGGGCAAAGCCTGCTAGTATAAAATATAATTAGGTTATGGTGTTAGATTTTTCTTGCCTACATTAGAAATGTGAGTAATACAAAAAACAAATGAGTAAGTACTCTTTTAAATTGATCGCTTCATAGATGTAGTAGTGAAAACAGTAAATAGCTTCAGCAATACTGCTTTTATGCCTGACTTGTGCCTACTTTTTTCATGTGATGAAGGATCATGCTTATTATTGCCACATGAAAAAATTGTTGCCAGTTTTTACAATTTTGTGTTTGCTCACAAAGTTTATTTTGATGCAAAAAAATGTTTGGGGTTGAAATAATTAAAACTTTATCTTTAATCAGTGCATGGATCAAATGAATATTTTATAATGAATTATTTTGATCTAGTTGTTTTACAGTATACAAATATTTTTTCATTTTGCATATGAAGTAGTGATGCATATGGGCACAGTCTCAAGTACAACAGTTGTCAAAAACAAATACATTCCATTCTACTTTAATCAATACCTCATTTTTTGTAGCAATTTACTTTTAGGAGACAAGGAACAGTGAAAATTGTCAAAATCAATACAGTTAAAAACATCTAAATTATTGTTATTAAATACGTAAAGCTGTATCATACTCTTAAACCCCTCAAACAATATTTAAAAGATTTTACAAAATTTTAAATTTATTTTTCTTGGGTTCCAAATTTTGGAAAATATCAGTTACTTATAATGATCTATGTCAATTTGTTTTTATCCAATCCTTTTAAAAATTTGTATGAATGTTAAACATGTATTTTTGTCACAAAAATGGGTATTCATTTTGAAATTAAAAAAAAAATAATTATCTTTATTATGAACTCTCAATTCAATCGCAAAACAAAAAATTATGAAGATTTCAAGTTTAAAATTTTTTCTGTTTGTAAGTAATTCTGTAATTGAGATATGAAAAATTAAATGCCTAGATAAGTTCAGTTACATACAAAAAAAAAAAAAAAAAAAAAAAAAAAACATACCAATAGTAAAAAAAAAAAAAAAAAAAGAAATGGAAATTTAAAATTTGCATGGAGTATTTTGAAATTAGGTATTATTTTGTATTGTTTTCCCCCATAAAAGAGGCCAACAATTTCTAAAATTACTATCCTTTAAAACAGGGCCTGTCCAACCAAAAATGTATGGTGGGCCGCATTGGGAACCTACTTTATTCAGGTGGGCCGCACCTTATGTATATGTGTACATATGTTTGTGAGTGTATGAATCGTATGCATATGCACTTTCGGGGAAGGCTGGTATGAATATTCAGAAGAGAATGCATTAATTTAACTTGTTTACAGTCATAAAATAACAATAGTATCAAAAAATTTCTGACATATGTATTAATAACTATTATAAAAAGAATTAATGTTCTAATAATATTTCATAACAACAATGTGATTCTTTGGCTACCATAATCGTTGAAAGGTATTTATTTTCACTTCAAAAAGTCAGAACGTATTTATTTATTTTTAATGTGTTAACCAAAGTTGTCAAACATTAAATATTGTTAGTCTCCTCACGGGCTGCATGCAGTCTGGGGGTTGGCCACCCCTGCTTTAAAATATGATTTATGGATAAAAAATAATAGATTCCATGACGTACATTAATTTAAGAAGCAATAGAATGTAAAATAAAATAATTAATTTCAACGTCCCTTGTTGTCTTCATAATTTTATTATTTAAATGTCAGAATACCAATTTTAAACTGTTTCTATGGTAAAAATGGTGCCTCTTACAAAAATACTGAACTTATAGAATTAAGTTCAATAATAATAATAATTACAAAAAACAGAACCTTAAACTAGCGGCAAAGCTTAAAGGAATCTATTAGTTAAAGTTGTAGTCATATAGGCACAGTTTTATGGTTTGTTTTTAGGCCTTAATAACTTACCTTTTAAAAATTTTATTTGCATAATTTCTTCTTGTTTGGATATGGATTTAGTATAAACATTTTCAAGAGTTTTAAGAGTTGTCCTACCCCCCCCCCCCCACACACACACACGCACAAATTAAAATATATCATTAAATATATCGTCCAGTATTAATACATCTTGCTTATTATGTATGTGTCAATTCCTATTATGTGTGGTATATCAATTCAGTGAGGCTGCTGTTTTCCCATAATATACTTAGTTAAAATTACATAATTATGAATTTTAGTTTATGTTTTTTAGTATAATGGTCATGTGTGTGAAAGTAATAACGTTCATCTTCAAATGCATAGTTAAAATAGCCTTTATTTTAGTAGATTATAAAATTTTTACAGTGCAAAACAACATCACAGTTTTGTTCCATTTTAAATCAGTCAATGGATTAGAGAAAGGGGAAAAAACTAATACAAAAAATTTATTTTTCTTTGTTTACATAATACATGTGTGTATGTTTCAATCAAACTAAAAATACACTCCAAGTTTCCACAAAGTGTTTTTAAATATCTACATGAGTTGAATGGGGCAGAAAAAAAAAAAAAAAAAAAAACTTTAAAATATGTTATTTAATTATCTGTTTTGTTGAATTTCTTCCAAAGATATTGTCATGTCACCAAACCTGTGCTTAAATTTTGCAAAGTTAGCAGCAGATAATATAACTTCTAAGATTAAATAATTCTGGTTTTTGATATCTACAACTGCATCTCTGATTGTACCTTCTTTCATCAGCCATCTGCAAAGAAATAAAAGACATTTATTTATAGAATTATTTTAAAATGTGTTGCATAATTTAACATACAATGAATAAGTGGATAAGAATAACATTCAGAATATTTTTTAAAAGTTAAATTCATATAATTTTGGTAATACGATATAACTACAGATAGTGCATGTTAGAAATAACTTAACTAGCTCAATTGGCAGACTAGTACCTTTAAGATTGCACATCAGTCAAATTCTTATTCCTTCCCATGTCATTCTATGGGATTTTTTTTGTTTCTTTTTATAAGGATATCTCCTTCAAAAAGTGAAATTTTTTTAATTCTTTTTAATAAATGGCAAAAACCTTACTTTAGGCTCCATCTTTAGTTATAGTTCACCTTTCACGAGATGGCCCTTCGCCCCTCCTCTTTTTAGAAGAGTTTACTTTAAAGAAGGGGCGCGCAATTTGAAAAGAATGAATGGGTGGGGAAAAAGAAAGGTTGCTATGAGAATAGTATCAAGCCAACAGTTTTTACTTCTCGCCAGATGAAATCCCGTTTTTCCTGTTAAAAAGAACATGTGTTAACATTTAAAAATTAATGACATAATAGATAATAACAACAAACCTCCACTTACGCTTGTATTTTCGATAGGCAATAATACCTTATTTAAATAAAGGTGTTGTTAGCAATGCATTTAAACAAGAAAGAAAAATCGTGCTGCTAATTTAGATTATAAATTACTGGTGGTCTACTCCCTTTAATTTCTATTTCAGAGAAAGAGACTTTAATAGCCTTACTTTTAAAGATAAAGTACAAATTAGAATGCATTTCTGCAATCCCGTTGTTCCGTATAGTGTCTAAGAAAATATATGCATCATGTATAGCGCATTAACTATTAAAGATATAGGTAAATAATAATAATAAATTACAGCTGAAAATGTTTCGAACAATTTTCACACTTCCATCGCATAATGTATTTGAATTTATTGACTCCCCACTAGCAGCTGTGAAGTTCAGTATTCAGAGTTGGAATGTACTGAGATCGAATCCATTGTCAACAGATATTCTCTTATAACAGTTACAAATTTCGAGGTATTTACACTAAAGTAGTTGTTAAAATGCACTTAAAAGGTTTTTTTTCATTAAGTATAATTTAATGCCCTGCAGTAATGTATCAAATCAAATTTATGATTACCCAAGCATATTTAGGAAAGTTATCTTTAGGACTAATAGACAGATGACACCAAGCCATTAATACTTCTTAATTTTGTTTGAAAAGATTTAAAAAATAAAAATTGGGGGGGGGGGATACTTTTTTTTTAATTAAGAAAAACATTTTTTAAAATATTGAATGAACAAATGGGGAAATTTATTAAAATAAATTGCGCTGTAGACATAATTTACAGTATTATGTACAATAGCTCTCAGAATATTTGCATTCACATCAATTATAAATAAATGAGATAATTTCTTATATTATTGTTATGATGGCTTTAAATTTCTATGTATTCGGTCTAAATATTAAAAAAAGAAAAGAAAAAATCAAATTTCCTTGAAATCTAATTATTGGAGTGTAATTCTTTATTCGATTTTTAATTTCTTCTTTTTTTTTTTTTTAAATAATGATTTAAAAAAGAGAAAAATAAAAATGAAGAAATATTACTTTTATAATATAACATACTAGAAAGTCCAGAAGTTCTCTTAATTTGTAAATAAATAGATAAATAACAATTAAAAAAAATCGCCAAAATGTCGCAAAACTTGTAAAGATAGCAGACGACCTCCCTCAACCGATTTCAAGGTAATAGAATCGTCGCTGCCTACGTCACGCATGATTGACAGGTGCCAACTCATGAAAGTCGAACTATACTTTCATTGGAGGCCCCCAGCATTATCAAAGGTGCAACTTTAGCACTAGCACTTCTGGTACTATGCTTCATATTCTTTAAAATTTAAAGTTTTTAATTCTGTTTTTTTTTTAGTATTCAAATTTTTTCAAAAAAAGGGCAGGGCATATTTATCGAAAAGGGCACTTTTTTGTGAGTAAAAGGGCACATATTGATAGTTGAAAGGGCACTTTCTTCACCACTCACTAAATGGTTTATAAAATGTACAGTCCACAAAATAAAATAAATACAAATAAAAGAAGAACCGATTTTGCATCAGATAAAAATATATTATAAATCTATGTTTCTCAGCGAAAACAGTAAAATATCTTTAAAAAATAACGATATAGCAGATGGGGAAATACAGGGCATATTTTCATTTAGAAAAATTGAAAGGTGCATTTTCACTTGAAAAAATGGGGCATGGCGCATTTTTCACTTCAAAAAAGATCAGGGCGCAGCACCCACTAAAAAACACATAACATGAACACTATTTTACTTTTTTTTTTTTTAATATTACACTTTAAACATGTTGCCTTTTGGCTTAGTGAGTAATTTTTTGAAAAAAATTAATTTAAATACTTTATTTCATTAAGTAAATTTATGACTGAGTTTCAATCTCTAAACGAAATATTTAAATTTATTTTTTCAAAAAATTGCTCACTAAGCTAAAAGACAACCTATTCAAAGAGTAATATTAAAAAAAAAAAATAATAATAATAATAATAATAATAATTAAAAAAACTTTATTTTTGAATAAGATATTTTTATAAAACGAAGCAATGAAAATCCTATTGGATAACATGGGAAGTAAGAAAGACAGAATCTGACTGATGTACCGCCTTAAGTTAAAGGATCTAGATTTGATTCTGGCCATTTTTCTCTCTTGTAAAAATTAATTTTGCTTTTCCATCAAATATCTGTAATATATAAATATTTGAAGTTGCTATCCTAATAATAATAATTACTTCAAAAGGTAAAGCAGCGATCATTATGGGAATTAACAACATTCATTTCTTCTTTAAAATACTATTTAAAATTACATATGCATATTATGTTTAAAGAAAAATTGCATTACATACTTGATTCTAGCAGAGGGGTATCAATGAATTCTGTCACACACATAAAAAATTATTTGATATGATTTGTATGAAATCTCACAGTCTCTATGAAATTTGTATCTTAGCCAGATTGGCTGTTTTCTAGTTGAATTTCACCAAGAATCTTAAAAAACTCTGTTTTTTTATTATTATTATTATTTTTTTTTTGGTAAATAAATATTCTCAATGCAATAACTTGAGGAATAATTTTATGTTCTGATGTTAATACATTGTGCAATTAAAAGGATTCTTATTTTTATATTTTGTTAATTTCTCCCAAATTTTTAACTTTACATTTTCCTTCCTTCCTTTCTTCTTTCTTTCTTTCTTTTTTTTTTTTTTTGTTTGTGTATGTTAACAAAGTCGACAAAAAAAATTGAGACATTTCTGCCTATCAGTATAGTTTTTTGAATTGCAGTGGTTTGGTGTAGCATTTTACACAAAGGGTGCAATATACACAAAATTAAGGAACATATGTAATAGTTAATAGAAATCACGGAAATCTTTTCTGAATTTCTGTAGTCACCCTGAAATGGTTAAGGCATAAGATGACGCATTTAATATGGTAAGGATTTTAATAAAAAAAAAAAAAAAATGTTTTTTTTTTTTTTTAAATCTATCTGTAAACAACCTTGGAAATAACTATTCAGTCTTTAGCTGAGACCTTCTGACCAACACTGTGGTGTTCTTTTATTATCTACTGGATATATGAGTACACTCTCTCCAGCCCCCCCCCCCCCCCAAGCTCTTATCATATGACATCTTAAGGGCCCACTTCACTCACTGCCGCCGGTAGCCGAAGCTAATGTTATTCTATGGCAAATTTTTCTTTGCAAATAACTTATTAACTAATACATATTTTTTAATTCTGTTTTCACATTCTGAAAATTCCCAGCTGTTAAATTGACGGACCTTTTTAAAAAAATTATTTTTTTAATTTTTTATACTTTATTTTGAAGTAGCAAAATATGAATTTTCAATATGTGAATTTTTTTCATTTTGCTATTTCAAAATAAAATATTAAAAATAAAAAATAAAATACATTTTTAAAAAAGGTCCATCAATTTAACAGTTGGGAATTTTCTGAATGTGAAAACAGAATTTAAAAATATGTATTAATTAATAAGTTATTTGTGAAGAAAATTTCCCCATAGAATAACACTGGCTTGGGCTTCCGGCGACGGTGAGTGAAGAGGGCCGTTAAGTCAATTTCTGTTTGCTCTGTGTCAAGATATCTAAAAAAGAAAAAAAATTAAATAATAATAATAATAACTAAAAATTTATCCTTAAATATTGGGTGCGTAATTATTATAATATACTTTATATATATTTTAACAAATCTCTCTCTCCCCCCCGAAGGCAAAAAGGACATCAGTGAAAAATTTCAGAAAAACAGAATGTTTGGGATCACCCTGTAAAATGTAATGCCTTAAATGTATTGTAGCATGTCATTATGAGGCTTTTAATTATTTGTATTCATTTGTACCTGATTAGCATGTATGGATACATAAATGTTTCTTAAGGAATTAAGAGAGAGGGAGAGAAAAAAGAAAGCCTAGTTTTAAATAGAGCATTTTTCAACACATAATAAACAGTAAAGGGGTGCAGAATATGTTCAAATGCCTAAACAAGGTTCAGGGGAAATTTTGTCTCACTGGGAACATTTTTAATATTTTCTTAATAAATAAATAAAAATGTAAGTCTAAATAACAATCTGGTAAAAAACAAACCTTGTAATGCTTATAATATATACTAGAAAAACAAACCTTGTAATTTGAAATTTTTATTTCCAATCAGTTGATTGTGTGATTTTAATAAAAACCTTGTAATGCTTATAATGGAAAATAGAAAAACAAAACTTGTAATGCTAGTAATATAAACTAACAGCAATGTTTTTATTTTATTTTACAGTGTATACCTATTCTCTTAAACACTTATTTCATAGAACAAATGGCTTTAACAAAATATATTCTTGCATTATTGAGGGAAATTTAGAATGTGTTTTGGTGAAATTTCAGAGGTCTCAACATTTTCTGCATCTCTGCTACTCTATTTGAATTCATGGACCAAACTATTAAAGTAGGTAAAACACATATAAAAACTCAATTTTAGTACAGCAATATGAGGTCAGAAATGAAAAGTGTATAGTGGAAAAACGAGAAATGCACCACACTTTAAAATGAAATAAAAGGGGGAAAGATTAAAAAAAAAAATCCATAAAAAAAGAAGGAAATAGAAAAAAAAAAAAAAAAAAAAAAACAGTGAGAAAATAAAAGAAAAATAGACATACTGGTTGGTCATAAAGAAAGGTCAGTCTGGGGGTCAACTGAAAATTTTCATTTTTGACCCATTATTCCTGTATAAAAAATACTTTATTTTATCTAACTTTAAATTTTGGCCCATGAATTCAGGACACTCTGTATAATATTAATACAAAAATATTAAAAATAGTAGAAGCAAAAATTAAAGACCTTTTAAGGAAATAATGTGAAGTATTAATAGAGTATAAATTACACACTAAATACAGGACAGCAATAAAAACTAGTATGTTGTGGCCACCACAAGACTTTCTTCTATATTTTCCTATAGAAATTCACTCAGTAACAATTAAAAAAAAAAAAGTAAAAAAATTCTTTAAAAGTAAAAAAAATCGATAACCTTGTTTTAAATTATCACAGATTTATAGTTCAACCACTCGTTTTAAAGGTATTGATGAGACCTTTCGAAAGATACCCATCTTGAAAATTTATCCCCCAAGGGGGGAACAGATGCCCCCACATGCACATTTTTTTTCCTATTTAACTACTACTATTATCAATAATTCATATTAATTTCACAATCACAAGTTTAAAATAACTCTCGTTATGCACATTTATACGAAATTTTGTCCTATACTGCCATGTTAAAAGTTTACAAAAAATGCGATCACAGCGCCATCTGTTGAGCGATTGATCCCCAAATCTAATCAGCACCAGTTTATGTTAGGGTGCAACTAAATACCAAGTTTGGTTAAATTTCATTCATTGGTTCGTAAGATACAGCGTCCAAAAAAATCGTGACACACACAGACAGACAGACATTTTCTAAAAACTATCAATTCGTGTTCAGGGCATCCCAAAACGTGTAAATCCATCAAAAAACGGAGGTTGAAAATTTTCACAAATCCAATACTTTCTTTATATTACATATAGAAGAAAGTAAAAAAAAGAGAGAAAAAAGATTTAAAAAGCAACAGTTTAAAACAAATAAATGTTAATTACCTATGTTCTTCCCCTCCACTTGGTACCCGTATTAATGATACAGAGCAATCTGTATTCTGAAGCAACTTTTCTTCCATTAATTCTTGTAGTTTAGCAAGGCCAATTCCTTCAGTAGCAGAAATATATACAATATCTGAATCACAGTCTGATGGAATGCTACATATAAATAAAAAATAAAAAACTGATTAAAAAAAAAGTTATGTAAACTAATTGTCTTTATTAAGAGTTCACTTTAAAAGTAATACAGCCGATTTGCATCACAATGACCCCATTGGAACTACCTTGTTTGGGTCATTGTTTGAAATGGTCACTATATCGAATAGCTAAAAAATAATCTTTGAAATAATGCATTTTTTGTTAAAATTGATTTGATAATGGTTGCAAGAACAAGGTGTCTACTGACTTGACAGAAAAAAAATTCATGACCTGAAAAAAATTTTCATGACCTTTTTAATCGACATATCCAAACTTTCTTTTTAAATTAACATATTCTTTTTCTTTTTTTTACTAATATACCACCTTGCTTTATTTAAATTATTGTTTAACAACAGTATTAGCTGTTAAAAAAAGAAAGAAAACAACTAAATTTTTTTTTTTTATTAACAATCTAAATAAATAGTAATGAAATCAATCTAAAACAGACACATATAAGTACATACATATGTACACTATTTGTGCAATGTTATAATATTGTAACTATTAGTTTTTTGGGGGATTTGGAAATTGTCATTTATTTTTCTTGCATTAAGGAGAGGAATATATGCATTAAATTTTTTTTCAAATCTACAAACATTTTTTTTTTCCCCACGAAAAGACTTAGAAGAATAGAATGATTAAACTAAAGTCAGAGATGAGAGCGGGAAATAGGCAAAAAGTCTGAAAGTATCAGCAAAACTCAAAGGTAATTTAATTTTAGTAATAAAAGAAGATACACAAAATCATACTTTTTATATACTTGCCAAACATCTCATTATGAACCGTACAATTTTTAGTACCCGCCTTTTTTTTTTTATAACACCAATCACTTTTTAGAGTAATTTTTGTCTTGTTTAATTATAACAACATTTGGAGAGAATTACTCTAAAAATATAGTGGTGTGAGAAAAGGGGCGTTTTTTCAGGGGGCGTTAACAATTGTATGGTTATTAATGAGATGGTTGGCAAGTATGTTTCTATAAGCAAAAAATGGAGAATATATGAAAATAAGTTGTTTAGAAATAGTCAAAAGAAAGAAAATTGAACAAAAATAAGAATATTTAGAACAAAAAACCTGAAAATTGCTTTAAAAAAATTAAGGAAAGTCTGAAATTTCTCATCCCTGTAAAGTATATAACTATACATCTCAAACTTTGCATTTCAATGTCTTTCCTATACTTCAAAATAGAATGCATTCTGAATTAGAAAAAAAAGTAGTTCATTCAGTTATACATTAATACTGTTTTGATTAACAAAATATTTTGAGCATATATATATTTTAGAAAATTTAAATATTAAGTAAAAAAATTAAAAAATTATTAATACACTATTATTTAATTTTATTATTATTTCTTGGTGGTGGGGGAGGGGGCAACAAAAGTTAGAATGCCTGTAGATTTTCATAGAAGACAATACAGGGTGTTTATAAAGTCCCGGACCCATTTTGATGTTTAATAACTCATAAAATAATGAAGATATAAACAAACTTATGGCATTTATTGATGGAATAACTCATATATTTTCTTTTCAGGTTTGAATATCTTTACTTTCTTAAATATTGTCTGCGTGTGTGGTTAATTTCAGATAATTTCATTTTCCAGTCTAAATATCTATACTTTTCTAAATATCGTCTGCTTATTAATTGCATTTTTCTCTCTTTTGTTTTTGGCAACTATTGCAATGTTATGTTTACTTTTGATGTGTTTGTTCTATGTAGTACTTTTATATGTGATGTTTTATTTGAGCTGATATTAAGGAGAATGCATACACCACAAGAGAAAGCACAGATTTTATGGTGGTACATAGAAACGAAATCGATAGTGCAAGCACAGAGAAATTGCAGAAGAATTTACCAAAAAGATCCTCCATCCAAAAGCAGCATCTTGCGGTGGAAAAATAATTTTCTAGAAACTGGAAGTATCGCAGATAAGATACGTTCCGGACGTCCCTGCACAAGTGATTTTGATGTTGACCATGTCAGAGAGACATTTTTACACAATCCTAGAAGATCTGTGAGATCAATGGCAAGAGAATTGGATATGCCAATTTCAACAGTGTACAAGGTTATTAAGAAAAAAATTAAGACTGCATGTATAGTGTTGAAATCCATCACCGACAAATGATTTGTTTGAATCAATTCATCTTGTTGTTGCTTGGAGTGTTGTGCCGCTAAACAAAAATTTACAAGTCTTGAAAATTTAACACACTTTTATTATATTTGTTAAAAGGACTCACATCATTGATCAATACAGGTTCGTATTTAAAAAATATTGTTCAGGAAACAAACTCCAGATAAATTCCGAGGAACAAGGGAGAGAGAGAGGGCAGCGAAAAAACTTACGTCTACTCTAAACCGTGAAAAAAACAAAAACTGAGGGTCTGCTCTTTTCGATCGTACGGGAGAACCATCTGGAAGGGAAGTCACATGACTGCATTATCATTATTTTCGCCAAAATGAAAGCCAACTTCAGTTCTTTGTTTTAGATATTATACTAATGTTAATTTTTTGAATTTGTAATGACGGTTTATAATTGTATTAACCTTTTAATCGCCAATTTTTATGCCAAGCGACCTTTCGACTAGAGAAAATGACCGTTATGAACTGAAATCATTAATATTGGGTAATTTAAAATAAATTATATCGGGTGTTGCAATAATATAAATTCTGACAATGAGTTTTCTTTTTTTTATGACTATTTGAGAACACTTTTTTTTATAATTACGTTTAATGTCAGAATTTTCGTTAGATATTATTTCTTTTATTTTCTTTTTATCCCATAAAATAAAGTACTTTTCTATTTAAAAAGATAAACACTTATTTATGATTTAGATATAAAAGATATACAATTTAGATTTCTGAATGATGTGTGTTATTGTTTTATGTTAATAAATAGTGTAGGTCGTATGTATAATTAAAATTGTGTAATTCTTAACGACATTTAAAAATAATTCTTTTTTTTAAATGCTTAAGAACAAATTACGTAAATATAATATTTCACTTAAAATTTAATTATTTTTTTTTATTAGAATAATGCATTCCTTTATCATTAGATTTTATTTTATTTAAAAATTCAATTAAAATTTAACCAAATATATGTGAACACCTTCACATATTTCTCCCGGCGACCCAGAAAAATAAAAAAATCTCTCTCACTCCCTAGTATGTCACATAATCACAATGAAAAACAAATAATACAAGAAACCTGCATAAGTCCAAAAAAAAAATGTATATCAATGCAATATTCAATTGTAAATATACGTATGCACATTATAAATTTGTTTCATCATGAAACATATTGGCATATGACGAATTTGCATCATTCTAAATACCATTGTGGGCACCACATTTGAAGAGTTCTGTTTTCTTTTAGAGTCTGGATCCAGATTTAATCGTCAAGAAAGCTTTCAAAATAATACTGTTCATTTTTATTTCTTTATAAAAATTTTCTTTTCAATGTTCTTATATGTGTATAGAAATATGATGTTATACTTTAAAGTTATTTCATATTACACTGTAAACAATACTGAATGTGCATATAATACTGCAACATATCAAATAACATCAATGTTAAACATAGAAAAAAAAACAACACATGAGTACAAGTAAATTAAAAAAAGAATATAAAATGAGAGGAAAAAAAAAATATATATATATAAATGTATATACAAATAATAGAAAATATCACAAAAGTGAGAAAAAAAAAATTTGTTCGTACAATTCCACACAGGAGAGATTCAAAAACGACGCCCATTGGACAGTCAAAAAAAAATATCTCCCCTTAATCTTGTATGTAGCAACAAGTATATCGACTTTGGCTTATGGCCATTGTCCTAGCGGGATAGGGCTTGTAGAAAGACCTGACCTGTTAGGGACAGGCCTCCGTCCCCCATCAAAGTCAAAGACTTCTGTAGGGACACCTCGCAAAACTGGGTATATATATGTCAATTGAATTGTATTAAACAATTTTCAAAAGAAGTGTGGGGGTCTCATCACAATAAAATGCTACTCTCCCGGGTAAATTTTGAACGAGTTAGCATTATCATAGAGGGTAAAATTAAAAATGACAAAAAAAAATATATTTAATTAAAATTCTTAGTACTAACAAAATTTAGTGTGATGAGATAAAGACCACCAAAACAACTCACCAAACCCAATGAAGCATTTAAAAATAATATAGCATAATAACAATAATAATAAGGTAATTGCCACATATTCGAATTTTGAGATTTTAACTTTAAGTCATTGCACTATTGAAAAGTTTTGTGTATAGTATGTCAATAAACAGTATTGTAATTATCTGTTAAACTTATGATATATTAATATTTATCAAAATGTAAATATTGTTAAACAAGATTTTTTTTTTTTTTTAACTGAATTATAATAAATTTTATTAAATTTGTTGTTAAGAAAACTGTAATAATAAGAACTAGAAAAGAGAAAAAAAAAATTATGTAATATTTCACATAGTGTTGTGTCATCCATTGTAATTAAAAAAAAGAGAAAAAAAATGCAGAGTATATATATTGGTCCAGCCAATTACCTGCATACAACGAATGACAGAACCAAAATAAACATAAAAAGAAACTTATGCATTGAGCGCTCTTCATATTATGCACAAGCCCTTGCAAAACATTACATAATATGATATTAAAATTTAATTCCTGTTTCTTAAATTATAATTGTGGCTTTGTCTTGAATTATAATTAACATTTCTATTATGACTTGCTTCATCAAGTAAGTGGCTGTATCTAGGTGGTGCAATAATAAGTCTGTCAATATGGACTCTAAATGACAATCTATCAGGCGCTTGTAGTCTTTTAATTGTAAATGAAACCGGTGAGTGTTTTTGTAGAATAATAAAAGGTCCTGTGTACTTTGGTTTAAACTTATCAACGGATTTTAAATAAACAATGTCATGTACAGCAACAGGTCTTAATTTAGCATGTCTGTGAAAGTGTTGATATCTCTTATTTTGATTATCTTTTATGTTAGAGTAAGCTTTAAGGTAAATTTTATTTAAATCTTCTAATAATTTATGTGTATCAACATTTTTGTCGAGAAAAGGTTGATTCATCTGTTGCTCAAAAGTGTCAAAAATTAATGAAATTTCTCTTCCAAAATGTAATAAGTTAGGTGAGTACAAAGTAGATGAATGTTTAGAGCCATTATACAATGATTTATGTATAAACAAAGAGTTTTCAAATGTATGGCCTTCAGACATTAAAATGTTTACTGAATATTTAATGGATTTATTGATCCTTTCGGACAAAGTGTTTGATTGTGGATGTGCTACAGAAGAATGTGTAATTTTTATACCAAGAGTATCATTAAAAGTGTTGTAAACATTGGATGTAAATTGAGGACCAAGATCCGAGAGGATAACTGAAGGTCTACCAAAGGTGGTAATATAACTAAACAAACATTTAACTATTTTTTCTGCTGATGTATCCTTTAATGGATAAAGTTCCATATGGCGTGAGAAAATGTCCAACACTGTGAGTACTGAGTGACCATTATTAAATGGTCCTACTAAATCAACACTGATGGTATGTCCAGGATGTGTGGGTGTGTATGTAGGTTGTAATGGAGCTGGAAGAGTGTTATGATGTTTAGCCTGTATGCATCGTGTACATGAAGCGACAAAGTTTAATGTATCTGTGTAGATTCCTTTCCAAAAGTATTTGTTTGATAGGAAATTATATGTTTTATTTAATCCAAAATGAGATAAATGTGAAATTGTTAATGTCTTAGCTTTTAGTGAATTAGGAACAATAATAAGATATGAGAATGTTGAGCTATTGGGACATTGCTTTTTATACATCAGTACCTTTGTGTCTGGATGATGGTTGGTTGGTTGTAGGATTTAAGGCCGATTGACTCCTGATGTGTCCTAGGCCTAGAGGGGGAATGCCCTCCGTGGGGGTCTTTCTAAGGGGTCCTAGCCCGTATTTACGCAAGTTTCGGAGGAAACCACGGAAAACTCCGAACGGCTAGGTCGATGAGCGCGACCTGGGATCGAACCCGGCACCTCCCATCTACCAGCTTTGAGCGCAGAACCGCTCGGCCGCTGGTGGGCCCTTGTGTCTGGATGAATAAAATAGTTTGGGTATTTTCTTGAAAAACCTTTCTTTAGAATTTCTGTGTAAATTTTTGACAATACAGGATCCTTTATTTGTTCATTTACAAAAGTATTATTAGAGATTTCTAAAAGTGGGTCTTTATTGTTCGAATCTCCAGAAATTAAGCAATTAGTGTATTGTTGTTTGATTTTGTTACAATTGTTATCATTAAAGTGATTAACAACATTACTATTATCACGTACTACAGGTAGAGGTTGTTTTTCAAAAATTAATTCAGGATTAGAGTTCAAATCTTGTTGATTGTTAGTGAAGTCACATCTCGAAAAATAATCTGCTAAAATATTTGATGAACCAGGAATGTGTTCAAAATCAAATGAATAATCTGAAATTTCCATTAACCATTTTGTGGTAAGGTCTGTAGGATTAGTTGTTTTTTTGTATCTTTTTAATGGAGCACTGTCAGATAAAATTGTGAATTTTCTGTTATACAAATAGTATTTAAATGCAATTATTGATTTGTAGATAGCCATTAATTCCAGTTTTAGTGCAGGGTAGCGTTTTTCAGATGGCTTCAATGATTTAGAAAAGAAGGCTATTGGAAGTAATTTATTATCATGTTTCTGCATTAGTACCCCAGCAATGGAAATATTTGAAGCATCTGTATTAAGGTAGAAATCTCCCAATCCGGTAGTCTGACCACTGGTGATTCAAAGAAAATTTTTTGAATTTTGTGAAAAATCTGTTGATGTTCAGTAGTCCAATGAAATTTTGATTTTGGTTTAGTCAGATCAATTAAAGGTTGTATTAGTTTAGAAAAGTTGGGTACAAGGGATTTATAAAATGTTACAACACCAATAAATTTTTTTAATTGCCTTTTAGTTGACGGTGTAGGAAAAGAATTAATTTTGACAATATTTGATTGTATTGGGGAAATACAATGATTTTGAATATGAAATCCAAGATAATTTACATCAGTTTTGTGAAAAGTGCACTTGTTAGGTGCAAGAGTTAAGTTGTACTTTATCAAAATTTGTAAGATTCTACTTAATTTAGTGCATGTTTCCTCAAAGCTATTCGAGCCAAAAATGAGGTCATCTTGATAGGCATGTATTCCCTCTAAATCAATTTCATCAATAATTGTGTCCATTAAAGCTTGATATTGAGAAGCAGCATTTTTCAATCCAAAGCATAGTCTTTTGTATTTAAAACTACCAAACATAGAAGTAAATGTTAATTTATCTTGTAAATCTTCAGGAAGTGCAATCTGGTGGTAAGCCTGTTGAAAATCTAAACATGTGAAGTACTTGTAGGCTGATAAGTCAGCAATAATTGTTTGTATTTTGGGTAAAGGGTATGAAGATCCTTGAATTATTGAATTAAGCATTCTAAGGTCCATTGCAATTCTATATTTTTGTTTACCTTCTGCGTCAAGTTTTTTTTTAACTAAAAGAATGGGGCAAGCCCATTCTGAACAATTTCTTTCAATAATTCCAGCTTCTACAAGTTGATTTATTTGACTTTTAGCTTCTTGTTGTAATGATTGTGGTATTGGAAAAGGTAATGTTTTAATTGGGAATTCAGTGATGAATTTTAAATTTGGTATAACTTTGTCTGTATGCCCTAAAGTTTTCATAGATTTAGAAAAGGCTGCAAAATTTGTTAACAAAATATTCTTTAATTTCTTTTCTTGGTCTCCTTGGAGATGTTTGACATCAAAATCCAAAGGAGAGAGTTCCTTTCTTCTTAAATTTAATATTTCATCAGAAGCTTGAATGTAATTCAAAATTTGTGTAGTTGAATCAGTAACAATTTTATTGTTGTTATCAATTTCTGTTTCCTGTGGAATAATTTCATCAATTTCTGTTAGGGTGCCCATTTTTGTACCTTTATTTATGTGAATACTTTCTTTAGTTAGATTTTTAACATAAATTTGAAATTGGCCTCTATTACAATTATTATCATTATCCAGCATTTTTGAAGTACTACTATTTATTACTGAATCTAGACACAATATATTTGCATTATTTTCTGTATTTTCAAACAAATAGTTCCTGTCAGACAAAAAAATTGTATTCACATCTATAAATGTTTCCTCTTCAGGTTCTAAAAATATTTTCTGAGAAGCCCTAACTGTCATTTGTTTACATTTTTGGGAAAGATTTTGATTTTTTTTCTGAGTTTCAGTATTTTTCGCAACACTACAATTGTTTAAGTTTTCATCTTCTACAAGTGTATTTGCAATGGGAATGCTTATATCTTTAAGTTTGATATTGTTTTTAAACAAGTCTATTATTACATTATTTTGTTGAATAAAGTCCCATCCAAGTATGGCCTGAAACGTTGATTCATTAGGGATGTCAACTATAAAAAACTTCTGTGAGAAAAATGTGTTATTTATTTTGAAAGAAGTTTGAATACATGAAGAGAATTGTACGTTCGAATTTACAGTCTTAATCGTTACTGGTGAAGACAAGTGTTTATAAGTTAATTTCTCTTTTAAAGATTTAAAAGTGCTTTCAGAAAGCAATGATATCGAACTCCCTGTATCGATTAAACCGGTGATAGCATTTTTAGCTAAGTTAATTTCAATTAAGGGTAGTGTAGGTGAAATTTTATTTACATTAAAAATATATTCATTTTGAATTTCTGTAGTTTGTGTGTATTTGTTATCAGAAATATTTATTTTATTCACAGTTTGTGAGGCAATTGAATTTACTTTTCTTGTACTAGATAGTTTCATAGTGTCACTTAGATTTGAGAAATCAAAATTAGGATTAGGTGCTGATGTTGTCTGGTGTAGTTGAGATGCAAGGCCATCAGCTATTCTACATCTCGATTGTAGTTTAAATGCCTATTGTCATTTCTCTTGAAAAATCTTCCTCTCGAAAAATTATTGTTTTGGGTTTGGCTTCTTTGCCATTTATAACATTTATTAGCTACATGGCCTTTACGGTTGCAAAGCTGACAAACACTATGAAAACCCTGTTGTTGTGATCCCCTAGCCTTATGTGTTTTAAATTTTTTTTTATAATCATTGTGTCGACTTCGTGCAACATGAGCATTTTGTGAATCTGATAAACTGTTTACTTCCTCTTTTTTTTCTTTTTGTCCAAACGACAAAGCATCTACTTTTTCCGTTAGTTCAATTAATTTTTCCGATAAAGTGTTGACAAATACACTATCATTTTGTTTGAGGAGAATACTTTCATTCATGTTAATCTCTTGTAATTTTTGAGCGCGATTTACAGCTAATTTATAATCCGAAATTCCTTCTTCCATTATTTTTATACGTATGTTAGATGGAATGGAGGAGATAAACCTTGTAAATTTAATATTATCAAGTGCGCTAGTGTCCGTGATCTTTTCGTAAATAATGTTTGCGAGAATGTTCAATCTGTGTGCGAAATTTTTTATGGATTCTTGAGGGAGCAAATTCAGGTTGTTAAATTCTACAAGTGCTTGAGTGGAACTCATGGGAGTAAAAAAGGTTTTAAATTCTTCCTTAAGGAAGTCTAAATCATTTGATTTATACAACTGGGGGGATTGTGTTAAATATTTTAATGCCGCCCCAGACAATTTTCCTTTCATGACTGCCACTGCTTCTTCAGCTGACAGCCTATTTATTTTGGCATATGTGGACACTTGTTCGAAAAAAAAATCTACTAAAGATGGTTCCCCATCAAAATTCATTAACTGAATGTTGACTGTTTTGGCTTTCGCCATAATTAATTTTGCCTAACCAAATTAAAATATTGTAAATAAACTATCTAATAAATATTTTATGTGACACAAAACAAAAATTGTTAATACCAAGCATTCTTGTTTTTTTTATTTATTTTTATTTTTTTTATTTATTTATCTATTAATTATTTTGGCATATAACTTTATTGTATTGTATGCCACTTTCGTAAACAAGAATACTTAGTTCTATATGCTCATGTATTATTATCCAACAAGAAAAAATAGATGAGCATACAAATGATAAATATTGTGTAAAAATATAAAAATATCGTGAAATCAAATAAAATGTATTGAAAATAAAGAATTATGAATGAAATAAACCAATATTATGAATGAAAAATGTTAGAATTTGTACCAAGCATTTCTGCTGCTCTGATTTATTTATTTATTTGTTTTAATTAAATTTTTAGTTGATATCAAAAGCAATAAAAATATTGCATGACAAATCTCAGCAAAAATACTTAGTCTCTCTATATATATGCAATAATAAAATAAATATTTGTGTTCATGCCATGAATTATAAAATAAATATTTGTGTAAAAATGTAGTGATAATTATGCACTATAAATGAGAAAAATTGTGTTTATGAAAAATAAACATATGAATAAATAAAGTTTCAAACATAGCAAGCAGTTTTGCACAATTTATTTCAATTTGCAATTAATATCATAATTATTATTGTTATTATTTTAAATCAATAGATTCAAACTATTACCCAAAATAATCGGCAAAACTACTTAGCTAAATGTATATTTAAATATATATATAAAGTATTATGCAGTTAAAAAAAATATTAAAATTGAAATTACTTCATAGTCATTTATTGAATAACTAATTTATCAGTCTCCAAATTATGAAACTTTCAAATAAAAAAATTACTTACTTTTTTTTTTATTATTATTATTCAATATTTATTATGACCTTAGTTTTGAAAGATATTTTATTAAAAATTTACCAGAGTAGCAATGTTTATATCGTTTATCAATAGTTCTAAGACTACGATATTATCTCACAAAACTGTTTTCTTTATAATAAGAGTTACGCAGAAAACTTAGGTATTTGATACGTGCATGGCTTTTCCTCTGTATGAAATCACTAAACATTTGAAATAACCATTTTACATAAAAATTTCACATACGTTTGGTTTTTCTCCTGTATGAATGCGTAGAAATTATTTATGAATTCTTTATGATACATTCTATAATATATTCGCTTTCCTTCGTGTGAATAATGATGAAAAAGAACGGTCCATCTTTGAAAGATGTCAAATCATATGATCTCAGAATGGGACGATAATAGTCACAGCATTTCCAAAGATTTCCTAAACCAGGCGCCGATCTGTTTTCTTTTTTTACACTTACCGGATACCCAGCTAGTTTCTAAAACACCAGCTAAACGTTTTGATGACAGCCGTAAAGGTCTTCGGGATTCAAAGAAATACGAGGAACTGCAAGCAAAGCCATAAAATCTCAACGAGAATAGTAGCCGAATGGAATTCTAAGTGCAGGAATATAGGCAAATGAAAGTTCTTGTTTTGCATAGCCGACAGCTCCGAGCAAAGGAGATAAGCATAAAAATGTCACTGATTTCAGGATAATCTTCTCGATTTTCTCTATTCAAAGCGATTCACATTAATCATAAAGTTCTTTTAGTTGATATGTGAAAGATTCATTTTAAAAAATGTTCGCATCGTCCCTCTTTCTATTCACTGAAAGTTCGAACTAGTGAGTGTCAATAGAATTTCGTCGACCCCGCTCTACAGAGTTCGAGAGAAGGGAAAATCCAACAGCATGATTCAGTCGGCCCCCCCCTCTCTCTCCATCGATGCATTCTCGGAAACCGGCCTTGAGCACCAAGTTCTATAGTGTTGAAATCCATCACCGACAAATGATTTGTTTGAATCAATTCATCTTGTTGTTGCTTGGAGTGTTGTGCCGCTAAACAAAAATTTACAAGTCTTGAAAATTTAACACACTTTTATTATATTTGTTAAAAGGACTCACATCATTGATCAATACAGGTTCGTATTTAAAAAATATTGTTCAGGAAACAAACTCCAGATAAATTCCGAGGAACAAGGGAGAGAGAGAGGGCAGCGAAAAAACTTACGTCTACTCTAAACCGTGAAAAAAACAAAAACTGAGGGTCTGCTCTTTTCGATCGTACGGGAGAACCATCTGGAAGGGAAGTCACATGACTGCATTATCATTATTTTCGCCAAAATGAAAGCCAACTTCAGTTCTTTGTTTTAGATATTATACTAATGTTAATTTTTTGAATTTGTAATGACTGTTTATAATTGTATTAACCTTTTAATCGCCAATTTTTATGCCAAGCGACCTTTCGACTAGAGAAAATGACCGTTATGAACTGAAATCATTAATATTGGGTAATTTAAAATAAATTATATCGGGTGTTGCAATAATATAAATTCTGACAATGAGTTTTCTTTTTTTTATGACTATTTGAGAACATTTTTTTTTATAATTACGTTTAATGTCAGAATTTTCGTTAGATATTATTTCTTTTATTTTCTTTTTATCCCATAAAATAAAGTACTTTTCTATTTAAAAAGATAAACACTTATTTATGATTTAGATATAAAAGATATACAATTTAGATTTCTGAATGATGTGTGTTATTGTTTTATGTTAATAAATAGTGTAGGTCGTATGTATAATTAAAATTGTGTAATTCTTAACGACATTTAAAAATAATTCTTTTTTTTAAATGCTTAAGAACAAATTACGTAAATATAATATTTCACTTAAAATTTAATTATTTTTTTTTATTAGAATAATGCATTCATTTATCATTAGATTTTATTTTATTTAAAAATTCAATTAAAATTTAACCAAATATATGTGAACACCTTCACAGCATGCATACAAAGTTCAGATTGTTCAATTTTTGGAACCGGACGATAGACCTAGGAGGATGGCCTTTGCAACAGATATGATAAGGAAGATAGAAGATGATGCTGATTTTCTGAAGCGCATAATGTTCTCCGATGAAGCATCCTTTCATGTTTCTGGCATTGTTAATCGCCATAATGTGTGCATATGGGGATCTGAAAACCCCCATGAATATCGTGAGGAACAAAAGGATTCCCCAAAGGTTAATGTGTGGTGTGGACTAATGCACGACCGAGTCATTGGGCCTTTCTTTTTTACAGAAAAGACGGTCTTATCAGTTGTATACTTAGACATGTTGGAAAACTTCGTAATTCCACAACTAGAAGAGCTTCATCCACATGTCTTTTTGCAACAAGATGGTGCACACCTCATTGGGGTACCATCGTTCGTAGTTCTTTGAATGACCATTTTCCAGGAAGATGGATTGGGCGAGGAGGTCCAATTCCTTGACAACCCAGATCACCTGATATAACGCCGCTGGACTTTTTCCTTTGGGGATTTGTAAAGGACAATGTTTACAGGAGGAGAGTGTCGAACATTGATGACCTAAACGTCAGAATTACAACCGCAATAGCCTCTGTGGATGCCGACATGCTTGCCGCTACCTGGCGTTAAATTGACTATCGACTTTATATTCTAAGTGCAACGAAGGGGGCACACATGGAAGTTCATTGACAAGGGTCATGAAACTTTTTGAGTCTATCTAACCATTTATGTTATTAATTTTAATCTATCTTTATTATTTTATGAGTTATTAAACATCAAAATGGGTTCGGGACTTTATAAACACCCTGTATTGTTTTTTAAAGATATAAATGACTATACTAGGTTTATAATCATGCTTATATATTTACACTACTAAATAATAGTAAGCTGAAAATCGACCTGAACTCACAATAGAGAATTTTAATGTCCCACACCTGACTCAAAACCTAAAATGAAAGTTAATAATTCAGCTAAAAATCTTTAAATTTAAGCTATAAATTTTTATTGCTATACAACTAGTAAATAATTTAAAATGTAATTACTAATGCACCAAGTTAAAAGTTTTAAAATATGAAAAATGGATAAAGAATAATTTTTAAACATTTAGGTAAGTTGTGTACTTCAACTGTACAAAATGTGCTTCAAGTTTAGTAATAAGTACAAAACTTTGAATAAACACCATGCAATAAACTCACAACAATTGTTTCGGGTTGAAGAAACACAATCATTCATCAGGCAAACAAAGTGGGCACGAGTGCTACAAGCAAAGCGACAATGCACCAAAGCATTGGTCGCCAACCGGTAGTCTGTGAGAAAATTTTAGTGGTCCGCAGAAACATCTTGACTTAATTTGTATTTTTTAATATACTTTTAGGAATTATACTGGCATTAATTTTAACTTGATTTTCTGAATCTCTCTTCCTCACTACAGAATTTTGTAAATGAGAGAGAGTGTGAATAGAATTATTTTTTATCACAAAAATTTTAATCTCTATCAACAAGCATAGTTATCGGTTTGAATTACTCATCTGTATTCGATACTTAACTATGAAATTACTCAAATTTGTCAAAGGTTTAAAATGTACATCAAAAATATAATTTCCCATTGAATTTTTAAAATTTAACAGTATAATATACATATTATTTGGTTTAGTAAATACAGTTATAAACATTGAAATAACAATGTATCACTATTAATTTGAGCTTTTATAATATGGAAGCTATAAAAAGATGTTCATGTTCTTCCCCTATAATTCTTTTATTTAAATCGAACAACCTTTACGCTTCCGTTCTTGACACATTTTACTATTTTTTTTTTCTACCAGAAAATTTTAATAGAAATTTTTATTTTATTTTATCACTGAAATCTGTTACAGAAATATATAAAAATTCCTATTTTCCCACACCAAAAAGCGTAAAAATTGGTAGCTATACGCATTGAGCTTATGATTAAATAAGTGTGCATTTAAGATTTTATAATAATAAAATAAGGATTTGTAATGTTTTACATTAAAAAAAAGTATACTTGTCACGTAGCAGAAAATAGGTTACGTGGCCGTGAAGATTAGATGAAGGAATGAATGAATGATTGTCCTAACGCGGACTTTAGATACTGCTAGTGACTTAAATTAGAGTTCATCATAATGCGGTATATCGTGGGATATAGCTAAAGATAGGTTCTTAAAAGTTCAAAGCCTTGAAAAGTAAAATTGTGATCGTAACGGTCGAACATAATGACAAGAAACAAATACGTTGTTTGGCAATATCCCCTTCTGCTTGAGCAGGACTCGCTGTGGTATGCCTACTAACGATGCATATTAAAAAGTAATAAAAGTTCTTACCGTGAAGGATTGATGTAAAACAAACAGAGACCAGGAAATACCATTCAAGGTGTTTATTAAGACCATTTTCCAGGACTGGGATCAGGATCCGTGTATCGACGTCTCCGCTAGCTTCCAGGCTGCTCCACAAGGTTAGACACAAGTGATAATTACAATCCGAATGCATCCTCACGATGATCGTACTAAATTCTATGCTGGTCTCAGCAATTGATTAACCGATAGATGTTGTTTCAAAATATAGAATTAATTCATTAAAATTTAATCTATTTTAAAATAACAATCGGCTTATTAGGTAGTTGGATACTTCCATGCGGCAACTCCGCGATAACGGCACGTGGTGCGTGCAAAGCGCGACCACAGGAGATGTAACGTCTTCACTAGTCCACAGCAAGTGTCCTTCTCCAAGTTAGAACTTCCCGGCAGACGCTAACCAGCTTCTCAAAACGTCATGGCGTTGTTCAGCCAATCGGAGCGAACGATCATGAGAAGGAATGCTGAAACCTGTACCTTACCGGGAGGAGGAGGAGAGAAGAACCAAGAGAGAATTTTGAGCGTTGCTGTGAAGCAAACGTGCAGGGGGAAAACGGGATGAACAGACTTAGGGAAAATTTAGCCTGAATATCAATTTAATGAAAGAGTGATTAAAATTAAATAAACACGATGTCGTGTTTCACGACACACTCCCCGAAAAAGGGATTGAAAAAAAATATTTGCACAGGGTGGAAAAGCAAAATCAGGAGCAACCAAGAAGACGGGTCAGACGGTCACGGATGAGCCCATACAAAGGGTTACAAGGAGACACACAGTGTGTCTAAAAAATTTGACATATGTTGAAGTTACAGAAAGGGCTGTTACGTGACAGCATATAGGTAAGTATACCTTTTTACTAAAGTTTGCATTGGTATACAATAAAATTATTTTTCTTAAGTTGTCTTGTGTTATTGCTGTTAAAAAAACATTTACATACCAGTAAACTTTTGGTATTCACTTTTATACAAAAACACAGATTGTAGTTGAAAATTTTAAAGTTCACTAATATGTACTACAATCTTACTGAAGATTCACAGAAATTGAAAAAATTTATATATGTGATCAAAAAAATGTTGACCTGTAAAGGTAAGTATGTTATTGCATATTTTGAATCTTAAATTGTACAAAAAAAATTTAAAAGCTTCATCTGTGATTACAAATATCATGTTAAGCTGAAAAAAAATATAAACACAAAAAAATGACAAATAATATGGAAGGCATCTCTTCAATTCGGGAATGGGGTCTAGAATATTCCCAGATTGGAGACGCTGCACGGAGACGGCAATCATCAGGACTACATCCCTGCAGAAGATGCAATCCCGATACAACCGCAAAAAGGGATTAAAGGTAAGTACAACTATTACTATTTTTTTTTTTATAAAAATAGATCAGTTTCACAAAATAAGGCAATGAAATCACATAAAACCTGAAAAGTGAATAGATACCAAAAGGCATAAATAAATAAACACATGATTATATGTATATAAACACAAGCGTATACCATCATGACGAGTTTTTTATAGCTGCATGAATTTTCGTCATTTCTGTAATTGTCAAATATTTTAAAAATAGACACAAACATAAGGACAGTGCCTTGTTTGATATCCACCTGCCATTTAAAAAAACACACAAATTTTATATGACATGCAATCAACAATTGCTAAATTGGCAGTAGAGTAATTATATATGTATAACATAGTAATGTGTAGACAGAACACACCTGTATTCGATTATTGATGAACACAAACAAAAAAAAATTCATTTTCATAATGTGTGAAAGTAATTGAGAACTTAAAGATAAAAATTTTGAAAAAATTGATCTGTATATTGATAAGAATAGTATGAAACAATGGTAAAATAAAACCATTTCTTAAGTAAGGTGTAAACATCTAAATATAAGGCACACTTGAATGATTTGGTAATGAAAAGTGAAAAAAAATAATGTCACATTTTTAAAAAAAAACCTATCGGTTATAAATTTGGGTTATACCTTATGACGTGTAACTAACCCAATGTAAAAATGAAATGTGTAAGTGTAACTAGAGATTGTGTAACCATAGTATACTAATGAATATAGCATAAGAGTAGAAAAGTGAATTGAATAAAAATATAGAGCACAAAAACAAATAAAATGTGTTTACGTCAGTGAATTGTAAACAAAAAAATTTTCAAGAAAACATGAAGATTTATGTGTCTGTTAACAAAAAATATAAGTGTAAGGTAACATGTGAATAGTTGTAATTAAAGTGAATAAAAAAAATTGTCACATAACATGAATAAATCTATTGAGTATGAGTAAATGACATAGTATACGAATGTGTGAAGTGTAAACAAATGAACACCATCTCAAAAATAAAATTAGAAGGTGTGTCTGTGTAAATGTGAAAATCATGTAAAAACAGCATAGTATGAAAAATGAAAAATACAAAAATGAATTAATCAAGTTGACTCAACCGTGGAAATGCAAACGAACAAAAATGTAGAGTAAGTATAACTATTGAAGAGTGTAACTGGTAATGAAAATGTGTGAGGAAAACAAACAAAACAATTTGAACATTGCAAATCACATATGAATCAAACAAGAGAAAATTTAAATGCATATAGCAAGTAAATAAAACAACTATTGAATATGTGAATAGGAATGTGTAAGTAGAAAGGAAAATAATGAAATTTAATTTACCTATTGATTAAATATAGACACAAGCAAATCAAGAGCCATAAAAGAAAAAAAAATCAACCCGTAACTACATATGCAATCTCACCACCAAATGTCTGCACCAAAACAGTTGGTGAATGTGAGTGAAAAAGTGTAAAATGTGAAAAGGTACAGACGTTTACACCACCAAATAAACGCTGACCAGGCATGTGAGTAAAACTATTGAAACATAGTTGCGTAAGGTGAAATTTAAATTCTAACAGAGAACCAAAAATGCTTAAGTCTAAAAGTGTAAAAGTAATGAACACAATAAATAAATGTAAATAAATGTGAATAATTGTGAATAAAAATATATTGAGAACTCCTAACCCAATGCATTAGAATGTGCAGGTTATATGGATATTTTGAAAAGAATGAAATGAAGTTTGGAAAATGAAAAAGATTTTTGAAGTTATGTGACACTAAACACAATATTGAAAAAGGGTTACTATGTGAAAAAAACAAATAAGTTTTATATGAAAACACATGTGTAAAAATGAGAACGAATCTATTGAGTTATGATATAAAAATTCTGAATGAAAGTGAGTGACATTAATCTAAGAAAAAAAAATCCAAGTGAATGTGTTATGCATATCGACTTGATATACATACAAAACAAAAAAAAACTCTAAATGAATGTACAAAAATAAACTATATCTGTTCAATATTTCATACAGAGACATTCTATTAATATGTATATAAATATAAACAGTGAGAAAGACCTGTTTGTGTAATTGGATTTGATTTGTAAATGAAGGGAAAAGTAAAAAAAAAAAAAAAACTGTATTTGGCATAACATAAAATTTATGTATAAAACTACCTATCCCTCTGATGAGATGAATTATAGTGTAAGGTAATCAATTCATATATGTACATAAATATGATAAATGAGAAAAAGACTATATGAACTAATATTCACACTTTGTGAACTATTAAAAATGAAAAAAAAAATATGAAAATTAGGAAATTAAAAATAAATGTATATATATTCATTGGTACAGGTGATACTAATAACTGCACAGTACCTCTGTAAATAAGGCAGAATAAATCAACACAATAAAAAAAACTTATAAATAACACATATTAGGTATGAAAATTAAGAAATAAAACAATTTTATATATGTGAAAGTTAAACTCTATATGAGTCACTATAGGTATATAAGGTCCATTCGTATTGAGCTGATTCTAAAAAAAATTCACAACTCATGAATTATAAAATAATGACTGCATATTAACTAGGCTAATACTGACAATAAATAAAAAGAAATAGATAAGCATGTATATATATATATCATATAAAAAGGTTAGTTGGCCAAACATCCTTCTATGGATAAAAACATAAATGCATAAAAATTGGTATATAATAATAATGAGTCATTGAATTTTGTATCTATATAATTTGACTTCTAAAAGTAGGACTTCTATTATAGGTAAACTGGCTATCTCCATACATCTAATTATTGTAAGAGACAAAACGAAAAAAAAAAAAAAAAAAAAAAAAACTGCCTAACATCCACAATTTGTGAATTGTTAAATAAATAAAGTATATAAACCATAGAAATTAGAAAATTTTAAAATATATATATATATTTATCTGCACACATTAATAATGAAAAAATACACAATAATTCAATAAAGGTATATCATGTATCAATGTTAAATAAATAAAAAAATGTCACCAGAGTTTGTGAACGGTTCTAATTCTGGGGAAAAAAAACACATAAAAAGTATTTACAAAAAGGTTTGACCAAACACTTAAAAAAACAAATACTCCACTGCATAATGTGATAGAATTTTTGCATATGTATACATAAAAAAAACAACACACAAAAGTAAATAAAAACTGAATATTTCAAGTTATTGTAAGAAAAAAATAACCCTTAAAGCAGACGTCTATAAAGTAAGGCGTCTAAAAAAAAAATTATTATTAATTATAGCTAGAAAAAAAAAAAAAAACTGCACACCCGCTGTATTAATTTTTTTTTTGTATTGTATAGTTCCATAGTCTCTTGTATTGAGGGAAAAATGACTGGTTATTAATGCTATTAAATCAACAAAGGATACAGGATTAACTATATTATTCTCAGGGTCGGATTCACCAGGCGCCCATCTGGGTGTTAACTGCTCACTACTTGCTGAAGATCTGACTGGCAGTCCTAAACAGGGTAGAGAGAGCTCCACGGATGTGTAATCGCATCCAATTATCTTCCTTGAAGGCACTCAAATGGTCGACGGCGGTATTAAAAATTTTAACGGAACTTCTGACAATCCTGACATCATGTTGAATCAGGCTAGAATCATTAATTTATAATTTCTTGTAGACTGGATAAAGAAAGTATATCGGTGTGGGGATCGCTAAAAAAATTAACAGAAAATGCAGCATTGTTCCAACAAGGATACAGTCAATTTTTGTTTTTCCTTTTTTTTTATACTTTTTTTCTTTTTTTTTTTTTTTATGCATTATCTTCTTTCTATAAATAGTTCTGAAATAGTAATTTCAATGGATTTTCGACGATTCTCATATAAATATTGCTGTATAGTCGGCACATCATGCGAAAAAGTCACATGCACCACGTGTCACGTAGCAGAAAAATGGCTACGTGTATAGTTACATGGCCGCTAAGATTAGATGAAGGAATGAATGAATGATTGTCCTAACACGGACTTTAGATACTGCTAGTGACTTAAATTAGAGTTCATCATAATGCGGTATATCGTGGGATATAGCTAAAGATAGGTTCTTAAAAGTTCAAAGCCTTGAAAAGTAAAATTGTGATCGTAACGGTCGAACATAACGACAAGAAACAAATACGTTGTTTGGCAATATCCCCTTCTGCTTGAGCAGGACTCGCTGTGATATGCCTACTAACGATGCATATTAAAAAGTAATAAAAGTTCTTACCGTGAAGGATTGATGTAAAACAAACAGAGACCAGGAAATACCATTCAAGGTGTTTATTAAGACCATTTTCCAGGACTGGGATCAGGATCCGTGTATCGACGTCTCCGCTAGCTTCCAGGCTGCTCCACAAGGTTAGACACAATCCGAATGCATCCTCACGATGATCGTACTAAATTCTATGCTGGTCTCAGCAATTGATTAACCGATAGATGCTGTTTCGAAATATAGAATTAATTCATTAAAATTTAATCTATTTTAAAATAACAATCGGCTTATTAGGTAGTTGGATACTTCCATGCGGCAACTCCGCAATAACGGCACGTGGTGCGTGCAAAGCGCGACCACAGGAGATGTAACATCTTCACTAGTCCATAGCAAGTGTCCTTCTCCAAGTTAGAACTTCCCGGCAAACGCTAACCAGCTTCTCAAAACGTCATGGCGTTGTTCAGCCAATCGGAGCGAACAATCGCGAGAAGGAAGGCTGAAACCTGTACCTTACCGGGAGGAGGAGGAGAGAAGAACCAAGAGAGAATTTTGAGCGTTGCTGTGAAGCAAACGTGCAGGGGGAAAATGGGATGAACAGACTTAGGGAAAATTTAACCTGAATATTGAATAATAATTTGATTTTGATAAATTTAATGAAAGAGTGATTAAAATTAAATAAACACGATGTCGTGTTTCATGACAATACTTAACATTTATAAAAAGGGCATGTTTACGCATAGTATGTGTCCATTAATGGTTAGAGTATATTTACATTTCTAAAAATTATACACCACTTTTTAATTGCTTGAAAATCATTCTGGCTCATATATGTAAAAATGAGGCTTCATTAGAAATCTGTATTAATTTGCACCAGATTAGCACATATATTCGTGGTGATATAAAGGTTTCTCAAAACAATTCCCCCTTTTTCATTATAACATCCCTAACAGCACATTTATTCACAGTACATCTCAGGATGTTTCTGGGATGTCTTTTCATCCTGAGAACATTTTGAAGATACCTTGGGAAGAAGATGCGCTGTTAGGGGTGTAGGATATTAAACCCAACGCAAAGCCGTTTTAAAAAAACTTGACATCTGCTACATTAGAGAAAACAAATACTACAGAGTATAAAAATAATAAATATCTAATGAAATATGAATATTTTTACTATATAGTTTTTAATCGCGCATAAGCAAGCAATTATGAAATTTCATTTGCTTAATTCATTAGCCAAATGTATTGAGCTACTTTTTTTAAAACCTCAAGCAAATATTGTGAAAATTCAAAAAGTTATTGCCAATAGAATGAATTTCAGCTCTTCTCAAAGAGAAAAATAAAATGATAGGGGGGGGGGGGTTCTTTCAATATTTATTTGCAATCAGTAAAAATTATTTTACCTTTGACTGAGTTAAAATAAAAAGTTAAGTAGGACTCCTTACAGTTTTGCTTTTTTTGTGAGAAACCAGTTCATTCTATCGACAACAACTCTTTGAATTTTTTACTTTATTTACCTGGGACTCTGATATAAGTAACTTAACACCTTTGGCTAATGAATTATGCAAATGAAAACTCATGAACACTTGCACATTCGCAACTAAATTCATTTAGCAAAAACGGTCATATTTCATCAGATTTAGATTTTTTTTTTTTTTTTCTAATTGTAGTATGTTGTGTCAAATGCTGTATATGTCAAGTTTTCTAAAAATGACTTTGGATTGGGTTTAATATCCTTCAAGATGTAACAAAAAAGGGCAATTTATTTATTTATTTTTTAATTATCATGTCTCTATGAATATATGCGCTAGTCTCACACAAACAAACAGAAATAATTAAAAGAAATTTCATAGTCACATGCTACGGCCAGAACGCACTTCAAGCATTTCAGTCGAGTGATCCCAAATATTCTGTTTTTCTATGATTTTTTGTTGGACCACATTTTACCTTTTGGGAAAAATATCCACTCAAATATAAACAGTATAACATGTTCTTTACACTTTCCAAAGTTAATAGCTGAATTGTTAAATACTTTTTGAGATATTTAACAGAAAGTCTGAAATCGGAAATATATGTTAATCTATAGAAAGATAGAGTGTTAGTGGTCCGCAGGATTTTAAATTGTGAATTTAGTGGTCCGTGAAGTCGAAAAGGTTGGCGACCGCTGCACCAAAAGACACGTTGCCGATATTATGGTTTTGAAATTATGTTAAAGAAATTATTTTGAAAGATATTCTCAAGTCAAACTGACTCATAGGAAAAAAAATTCAATCAACTCAACCAGAACTGCAATAGAAAAAAATTGTTCGACCCGACCGGTGAAATTGGGTTACCTGAACCAATATGTGACTCAAACCGACCGCTGAATTCCATGACCTGTTCTTGACTTTCATGACCTATTGCCAAATTTCATGACCTCTTCATGACTTTCATGACCCATTGTTGATTTTCATGACCTTTTCATGATTTTCATGACCTAGTAAACACCCTGAAGTAACACTATGAGTAAAAAATTAATTATATAAGAATTTCTAATTAAAAAAAGAAGTTAGAAATTAAAAATATTAACACATGAAAAACCTTACAATTTATGAGTACTATAAAGTACAAATGGTACTATAAGAAATTTTAAATGAAAAAATGATTTTACTCTAATAGAATTAAAAAAAAAAAAAAAAAAAAAAAAAAAGAAGGAATATGAATAATATACATACTGTACAAAAATCAAGTATGCTATAGGTTTAATGTTATGTAGAACTATTTAACTTAAAAAAAAAAAAAAAAAAGTTATTGAATTTTGATTACACTGAAAAAAAGCATTTGTTTAAACGGTTGATATTTTAAATTATCCTTTTCCATTACCTTGATTTTGAAAAGCATCTCATGCAGTTATAAAATTAACATTAAACTGGAACTTATTTTCCTGAAGATAAAAAAAAAAAAATGTTGTATAATTGTTTCGAGTTTTTTAAAACTAAAGATCACACTTCAGTTTATAGGTTGAAGTACAAGTCGTTTTGCAGGTCGTTACATTGTGTCTCGGACATTTCCTAGCCCTTATATCAAATACGAAATAGCATTAACTTAACCACTTTACCAGCCATCCCGAGATAACTCGGGGGGGGGGGGGGGGGGGGGGGATGTAGCCTTCTACACAATACAGTGGCTGGTGAAGTGGTTAAATGAAAGACAACCAGTACATTTATTTTGTGTTGGGTTGTTATAATGCGAGTCAAGTGTACAATATACTTAATTTAGACCAATAAATTAAAAGGTTCTTTCTGAATTTTAAAACAATAATACAGCAGAATCTAAATAGTTTCAGCTTACCATAAATTCAAATTTATGAAAAAAAAAAAAAAAAGAAACCCTATCTTATTCTTCATCTAATACTTATATTTATCTTTTTGGTTCATTGAAGTAGTATAATAGCTGCATGTGAATGGATAATGCACAATATTGAGCAGCAATTTGCATCTGACATTCAGTTAGTTAATTGCTGGCACAATGTTACTGCAAATTTCGAAAAAACAGCTAAGCTTCCACGAACAAATATGTTGTTCTGTACATATAATTTTGTATAATTTTATTTTCTTCTTTATGAAGAGGTTTATAGGTAAGTTCACAATAAAAGACAAACATTGTTGACAAATTTCATTTTGTTTAATTTTTTTCTGAATTCGAAAGTCTAGATTTTTCGATAGTTTCAGAAGGCTTTTCCAGTCTTTTGTTTAACTATTGAAACTCAATTGTATTGTAGTATAACAATAAAAGTGTTTGTTTATTTATCTGATACAATGATAGAAAAATTTAACAATAATACAGAATTTGAATCAAAGATAAATCAGAGTTTCTTAAAAAGGAAAAAAAAAAAAAGTACTTTAAAAAAGTTTTATTTTTAAAGATTCAATTAAAAATTCTAACCCCCATCCCTCCGGTTATTTATGTCCTTATTCCTAAAGAAAATAACACTGCAAATAATATGACACCAAAAAAAAGAGTGGATTTATTTTTAAAAATTATGATTTCAATAGTTTAAAATTATTTTCTAAAACTGTATCTAATTTTTTATATTTTATTAACTTATAATAGTTGAAAATTTCTTAATTATAATAGCTTTTATTTTTTGCTAAAATCAGTTGAAAGCATTTCATCAAAACTTAAAATTGGAATACTAAGGGATATCGAGTAACAGTCATTCAATGCATCAGAACAAGAAAGAGTAAAATAGATATTATTAGAAACAACTACATAGAAAAATATTTATTCTTAATAATAAGGTGAGAAATTTCAATTACGATTCCGAAACAAAAGAGTGATTTTACCACTAGAAAGCTTCTGATAATGATACAAAACAAAATACAAATTTAAAAGATAATATCTCTTTAAAACGTCAACCAGTAATTCTTAATTAACTAGCTCGACTGTTAGCAAGTGAATGAAACAGCTTTTCTCCAATAGCTAGAACTTTCCTTGAGTTTTCCAGGTTTTCCCTGAATATTAAATACAGCAGCAACCCTATATCAGCCTTCAAATTTGCACATTTATGCTTATGCCATTATCAGGGTTCCCACTCTTAAAAAAGAAAAAAATCAAGGACTTTTCAAGGACTAGGGGAAAATCGCAGAGTGCTAGGCATATACACAAAACTTTAGTAACTACTTTCATTAGTAATATTTTTTTATAATTAGAATAACTTTGCCTGTTTTCACAATACATTTTTGATGGATTGACTAAATTAACTTTTACAAGAGTCAAAAAACGATTAGTTCAAGATTTGGAATCATTATGATTATTCCAAAGTTTTTAGGTTTGAGTCCTGGTCTAGTCACTTTCTGCTCAAAATTAATGACCAGTCCATCAAACAGGTATGAGACTGGCAAAAAAAAAAAAAAAAAAAAAAAAAAAGTTGAAACTATATGCAAAAGCAAGACAATGAAATAAGAATTTTATGACAAAATCATTATATTAGACAATGGCGTGCGCATGTGGAGATGGAGATAGTTTAGCCTTGACAGAATTCGCGCTAAGCCCGTCTATTGGAGTGGAAAATTCAAAGATTTTCAAGGACTTTGCACAAAATTCAAGTACTTTCAAGGGCCCTTGAAAAAGAAAATGAAATTCAAGTACTTCTTAAGGACTTTCAAGGACCGTGGGAACCCTGATTATATTTTAGCAATTTTGAAATGTCAAAGATGCATTGTAGAAATATATTGATATAAATGTTTACCTTTCCAGTAAATCAGCTTTATTCCTAGCTTCTAAAATAGAACTTATTAGGTTTTGTGGCAGTGCTAATTCTTCTAAGGTTTTTAAAACTGTTTGTTTCTGATTTTCAGCGTCAGGATGACTGATATCTCTCACATGGATGACAAGATCCTAAAGATAGAATATATTTTAATATTTAAGGAAAATTTAGAAAAATAATATATAAATATGTAATAACGTTAGAACATTTGGTCAGTTTTTAAACTTATTACTGAATCTATAATTTTATATGAAGCACTGTTTATAAACACAGTTTAACAATTTCGAATAAAAATAAATAAATAAGAACAAAATTTACAGTCTTTTAGGAGCTGAATGCCATCATAAATTAGAAATTTATGCAGAATTTTTCATTTTTCTTCCTTCTTCTCCGTTTTTTTTTTTTTTTTTTTTTTTTTTTTTGCAGCAACATAATAACAGCATGGGTAATTGTGACTCAAAGATAAAAACCCTGAAGATTAGAGCCTCAAATAAAAAAAAGAACCCTGGAACAGCATAAAATACTCAAATTATTCAAAGCAGAAGCCCTCAATCTCTTTAGAATTTGTTTACATATCACTTGGATTATAAATGAACAACCAATGAAAACAAAAGATAACTTTATAGGAAATATGAAAACACAGATGGATTAGATTTAAAACCCTGAAATCAGGTGTAGCCCAGCCCAGCAACACAAACATCCCTGTAAGAGCATAGAAAATAGTTTAAAGTAATATAAAAGCATCTTACTCATGACAAAATAACAAATGAAAAATAATTAAGTATCAGAAAAATACATGACCAGCAATTTATAAAATAATGACAAATGAAAAGGTAAAATTCATAAAAAATTATGATATTAGAAACAAATTTTTAATATCAATGAAGATAAACAATTAAATGCATTTACCAAAAAATATACTTTTACAGTAAATTTGGCAAACTGAAGATACTCTAGAAAGAGAAAAACCAAAACCATCAATTTGAATAGTTTATATCTTTAATATAACGATATAGGGTAAGTGCACCAGTGACTGACACTTTTAGAGCAATCTCTGATGTTTTTAATGTTCTAGTCATGAGAAAATATGTTTAGAAATCTTAAGTTAGTACATATGGCATGAAAGACATTCAGAACCACATATATGTTAAAAATATATACATTTGATAACAATTATTATTTTTTTTTTATGAATTTTTATTTGACACCCATTCAATGTTCCAGTAATTGACACTGCCAGTTATTCATTTTACTAGTTATTAGCACCCTATGCTCAAGTGTTTGGCATAAAATATTAAAATTCTTATATGTAAAATAAATGATTTTCTTATTTTTCTTATTTATTAATTATTTTGGGATAGATGTCCATTACTGGAGTATGCCAATCACTGGAGCACTTACCCTGTAGCAGGAAAAAAAAAAAAAAAAAAACACAAGATGGCTGGTGTTGAGAAGTAATACCATGACCCTTCATCAAGCAAACAAGTAGCTACAACACAACTACAGCAAACTAATAAGTGCATTGCCACCTTGTTTGCTGCACCCGTACTTACCTTTGTTCACCTGAGGTAAAAAAAAAAAAAAAAAAGGAAAAAAGGTTGTTGTTTTATTTTGACTTGAAATAATTATTAAGATTTATTATTATAATTATTTGCAATTTATAGATAATTATTAAGATTTATTATTATAATTATTTGCAATTTATAGTGTAACATACAAAGTTTTTTTATTTTATTTATTAAGAGTTTAAATGTTTTATCTTTACTATAACTTTTAAATCTGTAAACCTCAAAACATAACACTTACAGCTAAAGTTATTTCTTCCAATGTAGACTTGAATGATTGAATGAGACCTGTAGGAACATTTGATATGAATCCTACAGTATCAATAAAGAGTACTTGCTGACTAGATGGAAGTCTTCCAGCATGAAGTGTTACATCTAATGTTGCAAACAACTTATTCTCAGGGCATAAACGTTCATCTTTTGTCAAAGCTTTGATAAGTGTGGTTTTGCCTGAAAAAGGAATCGGAATAAATTAAAAAAAAAGCTATACATAAAATTAGTATTTTACAGAAATCTACTGTTATTATTCCTAATTATTTAAAATGAGGAATGCTGCAATAAAGAACAAAAATGGAAAAGAACCTTTAAAGAGAAATCCTATTACAACTGTCAAAATGAAAAATAAATATTTAAACACTATACATTTTTTTTTTTTAAACTCTGTTCAGAAGAAATAAAAGGGTGTTGGGAACCCTTCAATGACACACTTGCAGTTTGAGATACTTAAGTTGACTAAATAAAAACAATAGAATACATACAAATTGTGATAATAAAATTACCTATTTTAGCCTTTAATATGTTTAAAATTAAAAACACACTAATTATTGATACATTAATTATATATTATTTTACAATATTTACAAAATAATAATAATAATAAATAAATAAATACAGAAAATTGAGAAAAGGCAATGAATGTCAAGTCACCTAAAACAAAGTTACATGCAATTAAAATTCTATATTTTTCAATTATTATTTTTTTTTTTTCTTTTAATTTCCCTTGTAGCTAACATGGTAGCCAACTCATTGGGAAAATTATTCTCTACTTGTCATACATATACAACTCTCATAACATTGTTAACACAAACATTTTCACAGCATAAAAAGAATCAATTTTATATTCAATCATATCAGGGTTATTCAAACTGATGCATGGTATTTTAAAAGACTGTAAAAAAATTATTTCTAAACAGAGTTACACCTAAACAGATTTAAAAGCAAGGACATTTTAAATATTTTCTTTTTCCTGTGGCCTTTGAAATATGGAAGCTGTGGTAATGTTGTGATAAATAGAAGGAAAAATGGTGCCTCTCTAGGAAGAGAAAGTATTTTGCATATTGCAGTAGAGAAATCAGAACCTGTAACTTTTAGTCTAACATGCATTTTGTAGGCAGTTTGGAAAAGATAGTACCATTGACAAAAGCATTTGAAAGTGGTATCACTAATTTAAAGAAAGAGGCTGTCATTCATAGAGGTAAAAGTACAGGGAAGCGTAGTGAGAATGTGAAAAAGATAAGAGCAATAATTCTATACATATATCTATCCTGTGCTTTTGCCTTTACAAAGACAGCTTCTTTCTTTAAATTAGTGATATTATTTTAGAATGCTTTTTTGCCAGTCAGGCTATCTTTCCCAAATTGTCTACAAAATGCATATTGGACTAAAATTATAGGTTTCCATTTTGCATACTGCAGCAGCTTCTCTTTCTTAGATGCTATTTTTAGTTCTAACTATCACTGCACCACTACAGCATCCATACTCAACACAGGCCATGGAGAAAAGAAAATATTTGAGTTGTCTTTCCTTATAAATTCATTCTGGTAAATCCCTGTTTTAAAAAGAATTTATTACAGTCTTTTAAAAAACCATATATCATTTTGAATGACCCTGTATTACCAAAATTAAATAAGCTGAAATTATATAACTGAAAAATAAATCAGATTTCAAATTCAAAAATATGTATTGATAAACAAATATTATAATAACAGAAAAATAAATGATGTTATGAACAATTCTTATTTATACTCCACTTAACATTAACAAACTGTCACTTGCACTTCAAACGTGGAAAATAATAAATATAGAAATGAATTAAACTTGGGTGCTTAGAAATGGATCAATCACAATCATACCACAGTTTGTATATCCAACAACAGCAACTACAGGAAGCTTAGTTCGTCTTTCAGTATTTCTCAGTATTTCACGTTGTTTTTTAACTTTTTCTATTGCCTTCTTTATTTTAATTTCTCTATCCTAAAATTTAAATAAATAATCAATAAATAAATAAAGCAGTTACTGATTTTTGAGATTGCAAAACAATATATATATATATATATAAGCAATCTCAAAGCATTTAAATTAAAATAATTATTAAAATCTGACTAGAAGAAAAAAAAAAAAAAATGTATTACAATGTATTATGTAACAGCACTGCAGTTAAATTTACCAAAACTGGTTGTCATGCAGTCACTGCAGAAATTGTATATGAAAATAAATAAATAAATAAATGAGAGTATCATCATTATGAACAGTCATATTCTTATGCATTGTTTATATTTATATTTATTAAAAAAACTTCAGCCTCATAATATCTGCATTTTCATTCTATTTAATTTCTTTCCTCATTTGTTTAATAATTCCACACAACTCTAATAAATTTAATCTAGAATTATAATTTTTTTTATAATTCTTTATTTATTTTTTCTGATAATGTCATCTTCTTTTTCATATTTAATCTAATTGTTACTTTTTTAATATTCACAATGGAGTAAATTATTTAAATATATTTCTACTTTTTTTTTTACCCATATATGGTAGAAAAAGCATTGTTTTAGGAGACAATTTTCAAAATTGAATTTTTGCTATATTTATAAGTTTTGAGGTCTCCTGAATCTGAAAATAAGTTTATGGCAATTGGTCTGTGGGTCTGTCTCTCTGTGAGTCTGTTATCAGTATAACTCAAGAATAAGTATCAAATGAAAAATCAAATTTTATATTCTAAACCTGTATCTCAAGTGGATGCTACTTGAAATTTTTTGATTAAAATCACACGAATGGTTTGTGTACAGGGACATTCAAAAGTATAGAAGTACATTAGGTTTTTTGGCAAAATTTTGGAAGGTACAATTTTACATTGCACTAAACAAAATAAAATCAACATATAATTTCTATATATACAAAAGCATGTCTTAAGTAAAATACAGTATGAAAATTATTTACTTTTTGTTTATAGGGCCAATATATTAGTACTATGCTTAACAGGGCCCGACTTAAGCAAATTGGAACTTGGGGCATATACTTCTTCAGGGGCCCCTTACACTTATTCATAAAAACTTAAAACCAAAAAAGGCATTGAAATAAGTTTTAAATTTGATTTTCTGGTTCTATTTAGCAAAGTGGATTGGGACGATTGTCCCACATGGTCTTTTTTTAGCCAGACTCTTTGTGCAGAAATGGCTCAAAAAGCATTTCAAGTTAAATCATTCATTTTGTTTTCTGTGCTATGTATGCACGTGCTGTGTTTAGTGTGTATGTAACTTATAGATAATATACAGGGCTACTCAAAATTAATCCAATAAGTTTCAGAGACTGGAATAATTTTGGAATAAATTTCAAAATTTAATAAAAGACTTAAAATATTTTATCAATGTAGCTACAACATTCAAACAAGGAGAAATTATTGGGAAATAAGATTGTTTTGAATTGTTGTTTAAAATGTACTAGAAATATTCTGACAACAAGACCTCGTGCATTACACCTCAAATTGTAATGATACACAGTACGAAGCCGAAAATCCAGACTCCAAAAATCTGGAATCGCCAAAAACCCAGACAATTTCGGCGGCGTTAATCATCATCATCATCAACGGCATTTTTTTTTTTTTTTTTTTTTTTTTTTTAAAGCATAAATATATCTAAATAAAGAACTAAAAAAGCATTTTATTTCTTAGTAATCATCAAAAATGGCATTTGCAATGTTTGAAAGAGGAGGGAGAAGAAGATTATAATAATAGTAACAGTTCTTAAACTTTTATCTAATTGAGAACTAAATCTATATTCTATTTCAATTATGCTCAAACTTTTAATTAAAAAAACCTAAAGTACTTAAAAGAAAAAAAAAAAAAAAAAATCACAGAAATGTTTTAAAAATTGCATGTTTTTCTTATTTATTTTCTTTTATTGTAATTTGTACTAATTTTTGTACACAAATATTTCAGTAAATCTGTTTTGTTTTTCAAGTTTAATTTTTAATTTAATTTAATTTTTATTTATGTAGTGTTAAAGTTGATAAAAGGACAGAATATGTTTAAAAATCGTAATATATTATTGTTTACTTGCATTTGCATATTATCCAAGAACTAAAATCATAATATTATATTTTTTAGACATGAACAAAAATCCGGTATCACTGCGGTCCCGACGATTCCGGATTTTCGGCTTTGTACTGTAGCAATGTAGGGTAAGAGAATGTAATGCAAGTGGCACACTAGATTATTTCAATTAATTATACAATTTCTTCTAGCTATTTGCTTTGTAACGGAATTTTAAATGCACTTGATCGTTTAGTATATCCTGACATTAATACATCACTTTCTTTTTGTCTATTTATTTATTTTTTAATGTATGATTTTTTAATTATTTTAACGTTTGTCTTTCTCTCTTGTAATGTTATCTATTTTTTTATGATAAATATTATAATGTTGTTTTCTTCTACTTATATTTTTTAACTTCATAAGTAAATAAATATATTCAATGTATAAATAAATAAATAAAAATAAATATTTAATTCCCCTCTCTTAACAGTTGTAAATTTTGTATTGTTTGTTTGCTTTGACTATTTGTCGGCTCATTTATAATAAATTATTATTATTATTATTTTTTTTTAATTCATTTTTTTTTTTTTTTTTTTAATTTCTGCAAGATGAAAACTTTAATTTTAGTAATTATTTCAAACAAATAAATTACTCATGATAAATTTATAATATTTAAAGTCAAATACACAGAAAAAAAAGGGCAGTGAAAGATGAAGAAAGTAAGAAAACATTATAAATTTTAAATACATGCGACAATTGTTTCGATTTGAAATAATTAAATACGACTTTTCATCAGGAAAAAAAAAATAATAAAGATAAGAGGAGGTATGAATGCAGTATGAGAGCAACAATGCAATGTAACAATCTGAAAGCAGCCTTAATCAACTCAAACAGAACCTCAAAGTCGACTATCAATTTATCAATGATATGTATCAAACAAACAATGAAAATTGGAGTTAGAAGTTACTTTAAGACCTTGTACCTTCATTTTTTATAAGTATGGAAATATAATTAATTTCTACCTTTTGGAAAACGTAAATGAAAATAGCAAAAAATAAGTAAAAAAAAAAAAAAAAATTATGGACAAATCTATCAACCAATCAATTTATCTTTTGTTTGGAAATGATTTTGCGGCAGAAGTTGATGACCTGACAAGAATTATCACTATGTTGTCATGTTATCATAAAGTCTAATCATATAAGTATTAAATTATCAAGTAAATGAAGAAAAAGTACAGTTATTTTAAATTATTTTTTACTTTGGATAGCTAAAAATAAAGGTTTGATTATAATACTAGTAAAATTCTTCTCCGTTTCTCCATAAATGTTTCACCATCACCTCCAACATGATGTATTCCACTGAAATTCGTAGAATCCTTAGTGTGAGAAAAGCCAGCCAATTTGACTCTGAAAAGAACAAAAATAAAAGAAAATTTTGAACTTGATAACAACAACATACAACTGAAAGAGACAAACATTCATATGTTTATATTTATAAATACAAATAATATCATAGTTTTGAAAATTTAAAGAACATGCTTTTATAGAAATGTGAACTAAAAAGCACAAAATATCTATCTTAGTATTAAAATGCAGGATAAGAGAAAATCGTGTGAGTGACACACCATAATATTTACATACATTTAAATCATTAATTAAAATAATTTAGAATTAAACAAAAACCATTTTTAAAAAATCTCCCCTGACTGGGCTAGAACGCTAGACCTTTAGGTTCGTAGAGCAGAGCTTTACCTCACAACCACAGCGTTCACGTAAGGAAAGTCTTTTTTTACAATATAGATTTTTTGTTTGCTCCCAGAGCTGTTACAAACATACATACAGGTGAAGCTAATAAAAGCCTGTTAAAAACTTGCAAGTACAGAATTATAGGTTTCATTGAAAAATACTGGTACAATTTCAAGGTATGGTTGGTTGGTTGTAGGATTTTAAGGCCGATTGACTCCTGATGTGTCCTAGGCCAAGAGGGGGAATGCCCTCCGTGGGGGTCTTTCTAAGGGGTCCTAGCCCGTATTTACGCAAGTTTCGGAGGAAACCACGGAAAACTCTGAACGGCTAGGTCGATGAGCGCGACCTGGGATCGAACCCGGCACCTCCCATCTACCAGCTTTGAGCGCAGAACCGCTCGGCCGCTGGTGGGCTTCAAGGTATGGTATACAGCTTTTTTTTTTTTTTTTTTTTAAAAAAAAAAAGCTCATCTTTATACTTTTCTATTTGATTGCATAGTTTTAGTCCATATTTAAAGATTTAACAACATATAAAGTAAATTGAAAGAAAAAAAAATCCCATAAATTAGAATATGTGTATGATTGCAAATTACACAGAATTAAATAACATTTATTAATCTTAATTCCAAGTTTACATAAATAAATTGTTCAATTTTTGTTATTGCTTAGCTAAAACTCATTATCATATTAACACTTAAATATATATTTTGATCATGTTCCAAGACTTACACTAAAAAGGAAGACAATGGATGGTAAAGTATTTTCATAAACCTTTAAAAATCCAACTCAAGATTTATATGAATAAAAAAAACTAGTTTTATGATATGATCTGCATATCAAAACATTCAAAAGTCTATTGCTACTATACATGGCCTTCAATACTGTCAGTGTCTCTAGTTTCAAGTCTTCTTGTCTCTTAGTCTCAATTTTTCTGTAGAGATTTTTTTTTTTTTTTTTTAATCCTTTTAATTCTTACCACGAGAAGTCTGCAGATATATAAATATACACATGACCAAATATCATCGAAAGATTTAAAGGTATTTTCTATTTATATATAAAAAAAATTCTAAATCAAAACTAAATAACTTTAAATATGTACAACATACATAGAACTTACGTAGTTCTAACAAGATTTATATAACTGTAAAAACCTTTATTTTAGGAAAAACTAATTTGTTTTGTTGATTGTGTGCTAATAGAAAAGTAAAGATTTAACAGCCCTCTTCACTTACTGTCGCCGGAAGCCTGAGCCAATGTTATTCTGTGGGGAAATTTCTTTACAAATAACTTATTAACTAATACATATTTTAAAATTCTGTTTTCACATTCAGAAAATTCCCAATTGTTAAATTGACAGAACTTTTTTAAAAATGTATTTTTTTAATTATTAATATTTTATTTTGAAATTGCAAAATGAAAAAATTTCACACACTGAAAATTCGTATTTTGCAGCTTCAAAATAAAATATAAAAAATAATTTTTTAAAAAAGGTTCGTCAATTTACAGTGATTATAGTGATTAGAAACACAGTTCATTTAAAATAAACTAAACATGCATTCACATTATTTTGCGAACGATAAAATCAAGAAAAATAAAACGTATAAGATCATTTGATTAATTGAAATTAATATTTAAATAATAAGTAAATCAAAATCAAAATTTTAAAGCTATTATGACATCACTTTAACAAAAAATTTTAATGACACAGCTTTAACCTTTCATTTTTTTTTATTCTCATGTCTGAAATTATTATTATTATTTTAAATGTACAAATAAATTAATTAATAAATAAAAAGTTGTACACATTTTATTTTTGGTGGCATCTTCTTGAAATTACAACTCAAAGTGAAATGCCATGGGAAAAAAAAACATAAAAATCAATATAGGGATTTATCATAATTAGAAAATTGTCATATACTGCAGACCACAATTAGCAGATATATATATTAGCAAAATCTGATAAGGTTTCCATGAATAGTTTTTGAGTCTCTAAAACTTTTATAACTGAAATGTTTTGTGCTACTTCAACATTAAATATCACCTAAAATAATGCTTTGATGTATAAATAGATTGCTTCATCATGTTTATCATACATTTCTGTACAAAACTGCCAAATTTCCTGTTTTTATCTGAAACAGTTTTTACAGTATAAGCTAAGAAAGTGGAAAAGACACAACAAATTGAAAATCATATACTATATTTTTTAAATTGAGAGATTATATTAATAGTGCATAATTAGTTCATTTTTCAGATGAAAAATTACTTTTCAAAAGAATTTAGAAATCAAATTCAAAGTTAGTTTATTCAAATTCTGATATCCTCTGCTGTAAATAACTACTAATTAGATTGTATGTTGCAGCAAAATAAGTAATAATATAAGATAGCTTTTACATATTCAGTGTAAATAGATTATATTTTTAATCTATGTACCACTTCACCTAGAATTGATCTTTTTTCTTCTTTTGCCAACACACTAATGTGAATGTTCATCATTTGCATTATGTTAATTTTAACCAATAACTGTGTGTTGTAAAGAAAACTTTAAAGAAAATGTAATTATTATTGATATGGGAAATTTTTGATAGTCTGGGATTTATCTACTAGGTGTGGTTGATATACCATACAGTTTTAATCTTCAGCAGAGGAGATTGAATTCTAAAACTTTTTAAAAAGAAAATCTTAACTGAAAATAGCATATTAATTATACATATATATATATATATATTTTTTTTTTTTCAAATTATTTTGTTGCCCCTAGCTATGAGGGGTTCTAGGCTAAGGTCAGGTTGGCTTGTGCAATAATCAGGCTTTTGATCACTTATTTATGCTATCTTATTATTAAAGAGATCTTATTGAAATGTTTACTTTATAAATATTATTAAGGAGTTTATTTATTGTGTAATTTTGCTTTTGATTGATGTTTTGTATAATTAAAAAGTAATTTATAGGCTGAAGAATTTAAATAATATTATTTCTTTGTAAATAGAAACTTAATTTATTTTAAATTTTATTTTCCCTAATAGTAATAATGGTAAAATTTTAATTTAAGAAAATTAATTAATAATAATAATAAAGAGAGAACTCATAATGGTTCTAGAGAAAATTCCAATATTTTTATTCCAAATAATTTTTGAAAATTAATTTAAAAGAATGTCAATATACATAATTATAATTAGTTCTTCTAAATACCAATACATTGTTTCTGTTCATGAAATATGTTTTATAAATAAACCACATATATTGAACTAATAATAATACTCCATTTTGCTAACAAGTACCTTTGAATTACAACTACACTTCTTAATAATTATAATCAAAGTAGAGGAGGGATCTATTCTATTTAGCTGAAATTTTAATTAATAAATTTTTTCTTTTTTCTGATTTACTTGTTGCTGCTGGCTTTATTATTAGTCATCTGTACACTGAATGCATAAATTTTGCCCACCATTGATAATTACTTTAATATTTCTGCGTAAAAAAAAAAAAAAAAAAAAAAAACTGAATATGCAAGTTGATGCATTAGATTTATATATCCAATGCATTTTTAATTAATTTGAATCCTAATGTAATTACAGCTTTAGAGAGATTTAAAAAAAAAAAAAAAAAAAAAAATGCTAAACAAAATAATAATATAGATTATAATGCTTTACTATAAATAAGTCTAGTAGAAAAAATAATTAAAATTTGCTTTGGTATTTTTTAAAGTTTATAACAGGATTCCCACTCAATTTCAAAATTAAAATTCTCTATGTTTTCCAGGTCTATTTTTAGAAAATTCCAGTCACAAAATTTGGTTCGTGACATAAAAAATAGCTCACAGTATAAAACAGAAAATAACTTGCAACATAAAAGACAATACAGTAACGTGACTTGCGATATAAATTGAATGCTCAAAAAACATTTTCCAGGTTTGTATCATCATTTTTCCAGGTTCTTGAGCAATATTTACCATTTTTCCTGATATTTCCCTGAATTCTTTTTAGCAATTTCAAATTCCCTGACCTGTGCGAACCCTGTTATAAAGATTAAAAATTTCAAAATGATACCACATGTGCTTTGAATATATGTACTGTCAGGGGTCTGTCCAGACTTTTCACACAGGGTCCTGTTTTTGTGATATTGTGAAAATTTCTACATGTAATTTTGTGAATCTAAATTTAGTGTGAAAATAAAGTTCTTCCAAACTTTTCGGCTAGGGTCCTCTTTTTGTGAAATTGTGAAAAATGTAATTTTTCAGAATTAAATTACAATTAAGGTTTCATTTTTGACAATGACAGTTCAGTTTCATAGAATTAAATTCACACATATGCATAGAAGTCCTTTATAAATTGGAAATTGAATATCAGCTTTTCGGGAGAAATACAACAAAAACGTTCGATTATTCAGGCAGTCTGCATTGGTTCCACTGAAGATTAATTTTGAAAATGAGAGATTTATCAAAGGTCTAAGGAGAAAAATTTTGTGAAGGGTTCTTTTTTAGGATAAAAAATTTTGTGAAGGGTCCTGTTTTAGGATAAATAATTTTGTGAAGGGTCCTTTTTTAAGATATAAAATTTTGTGAAAGGTCCTTTAACAGACCCTTCACCTCTGAACAGACCCCTGACTGTCTTGCAAAGATGATACATTTAACCTCATAGGTAAATATAAATGCCATTATCTCACACAGTTTAAAATACAGTGAAACTTGAATAATTCGAACTTGTTTAATTCGAAATTCTGAATAATTCGAATTTTTTGCTCGGTCCCTTGAATTTTATATTAAAGTAATGTTAAAAAATCGTGGATAATTCGAATTCTATTTTGGATAATTCGAATTTTTCATACGATTACCTTTAAAATATTACAGTAAAATTTGTTCCCAAGATTTTTCTCAGCTAAAGTGCATTATATATTTTAACAATCTTTCAAAAGAAGGATAAGGAAATACAAGAGAAACCCCTAGCTAGTGCATCAGAATATATGGTGAATAAGAATATACATGAACTTCGAGATTTTTTTTAATTGAAAGTCATGTGTAATGTAGAAGATTCTATTTTTGTATCAAGTTATATGCTGGGACACTAAGATTGTACTTAAAGAAGAAATAAAAAATATCTGACTATTTTTTAAAAAGCGTTGAATAATTAAGCTAATAAAAAATATTGATTTAATTGGGGGGGGGGGGGTAGCAATATACTTAGATATAAAGTTTATGTGTTAAATCTTTGATCGTAGAGTTTTATTTTTTTAATTTATTTCCTTTTTTTTTTTTTTTTACAAAATAGTATATGTAATTCGAATTTTTGGATATTTTGAATTTTTCTCTGGTCCCTTCAACTTCGAATTACCCAAGTTCTACTGTATTTTTATAGTAGAAAATGAAAAAAAAAGAAATCACATTATGACTGAACAAAAAAATATGAATTGAATGAAGATCATGAACTTTATTTTAAGTATTTAACTATTAAATTAAACATGTTATCTTTTGAATATACAATTTTATAACTACCTTAAATATGGAATTTCTGCTAAAGCAAGTTGTAATTTAGCTTCTTGTGTATGAGCATGATCATGAAAAATTTGAAGAATTATCTGGTACCTGAAAAACAAATAACAGAGAGGAAATAGAAAATGAACAAAATATTATTAAATAACTGATAATTTAACAATTAAATTTAAATTGTTAAATATGCTTTTATTATAAATAGAATTTCTTTTACAGGAATGAGATTGGCAAAAAGACAAAAAATCTGAAACTACAGGGTGGCTACTAAGTATCCGGAAAAATTTTGAGGAGCTTTTATGGACTACTTACTTCATTATAAACACATTTTTGTTGTTGTAATGTTTTATCTTCAAATATTATTTATTAAAATAATTTGCATTTACTCAAGAGGCAGTTTTTGAGTGATCTGGGAAAGCAAAATCTATTTGATAAATGCAAAAATTTTAGTGATTTTTTCAAAGTGCGGCACATGTAAGATATTGTGTGGCCAGATGAGAAAGATTTTACTGTTGAAGTCGCTAAAAACTCTCAAAATCATTGCAAACTTTTGGGTCCAACTCTCAAGAACACCAGAAAATGAAAAAAATGCAACAAGGTCTTTGTATCCAAAAAGTTTGATGGTTTGGGTGGAGATTAGAGCCAATGGGAAGACTCAACTGGATTTTATCGGGAAAAAAAAAAAAAATGTAAAAATTAATAGAAAAGTTTATCAAAAAGAGGTTTTAGGAAAAGCTGTACTTCCATGGAAGTAAAATCACCTGCCTATGATCTTTCAGCAAGTTTGTGCTCTGGCCCATGGAGTCAAATCAACACTTGCTTCAACCGATGTCAAAGTGAAAATGTATCTGACCAAAAATCTGTGTCCTTCTAACTGCTCTGATTTGTATCCAATGGATTTTTCAGTGTGTGGGTTCATAGAAGAATAATTGTGAACACAAAAAATTACACATTTGGATGGACTCAAGAAATCCATGAATAAAATATGGGATTATTTAGATCCAGACTGCTTCTGGCGCACCATCATCTTGAATGATTATAAGGCCAAGGTTAAACTAGTGAAGGATAAACAGCTAAAACTGTGTTAGACTTAAAGTTCTAATAGCATCTTATTATATTAGGTAATAAATAATTCTGTAAAAAAAAAAAAACTTATAGAATAACATGGGCTTTAATCAAACAATTGTACATTTTTAATGTTGATCTACCATTTTGAATAAGGTTTCCATTTTCATAAAAAATTAATTCTTTTATCGTTTCATTGAATACTGTAAAAGCACTTATTTTCACGAAAATGAAGATATCGGTGATTTCACGAGCTGAAAATTTCGCGAATTTTATATGAACAGAACCGAAAACTGAAAAATACTGAAAATACCTAAATATAGAACCCCTTTTTGCATAAGGCATTTTAAGAAACTTTCTTTTGTCCGAAAAGTTCGCCATCGCCTCCCCCCCCCTACTCCTCATCGCTCTAAAAACAACTTATGCTTACAATGGTGCTTATACATCAACTTGGACATTGGAATAATTTTGAATGGCTTCAAAGAATCTGGTATAAATATTGTAAGTGAATAAGCTGTATTCTATTAGTTGTATTATTGTTTTATATTCAAGAAATAATTGTGTAGTATTCAAGAAATAGTTGTAAGAAAGAAAGCCAAGTTGTAAGAAAAAAAGTTGTCATAAAAGAGATTGTAACCGTGCAATAAATCATTAAATTTTGGTAAGTGAAATATTTCTGATTTTTTATTATTATTTGAGGTGAAAAAAAAAAGTATTTTGCGACGCTTAAATTTTCGCGATTACGATGGGCTCGCGAAAATAAGCGCTTTTACAGTATTTTGCTCTGCTAATTGGTGTTTGTGAGTCAGTTGGCTGTATTTTGGTGATTGTACATTGTGTAAAATCCAAACCTTTTGAAAATTAACTTCATAGGCTTTTTCAATCATTGTTGAATAATCATTAATTCTTATAGCTAAATTCTCCTTAAATGGTCCTACCAATAGCAAGCTTTTTTCTTCTTCTTTTTTTTTTTTTTCTTCTTAAAAGACTTCATATGAATTTTTTCATTTCTTCAAACATATTAATATAGTTTGGACTCATTATTTTGATTTTTAATTTCTACCCAGTTTACAATATTGTTTTAAACTGTCAATTTTAATTTGTTAAGGTTTAATACAAGTTACTACCTACATCTCCCTTTTAATCATTGTTAAATAGTCCAATAGTAGTCATAATAGTCCTACCAATAGCAATTTTTTTTCCTTAAAGACTTTATATAATTTTTTTCATTTCTTCAAACATGTTAATTTATTTTGGACTCATTATTTTGATTTTTAATTCCTACCCAGTTTACTATATTGTTTTAAACTGTCATTTTTATTTTGTTAAGGTTTAATTAATACAAGTTACCACCTACATCTCCCTTTTAATCATTGTTAAATAGTCATTGATTCCTATAGCTAAATTCTTCTGATAGGTCCTACCAATAGCATTTTTTTTTTTTTTCTTAAAGACTTTATATAATTTTTTTCATTTCTTCTAACATGTTAATTTTTTCTGACTCATTATTTTGAATTTTAATTCCTACCCAGTTTACAATATTGTTTTTAACTGTCATATTAATTTGTTAAGGTTCAATACAAGTTGCTAAAATTAGAACTTCGCACTTGTCTCCATTATACATGCACACAAATTAAAATTTAATTTTTTTCTTCAAAATTGAATAATAATTAATGTTGTCATTTGTAACTATTAATTCCTTCAGATATTAAACAATATATAACTAAAAATATTTCAATAAAAATTTATAAACAATTTTTAGAGTATCTAAAATTGTGTTATCTGGCTCACATACATCTCCTAAATGGTAACAATAGTCTGGAATTTATTTATATCTGTAGCAAACAATATGGCAGATTTAATAAATAATGATTACCCTCTTAATTGGTTAAAACAAATTTATCGTGAAAAAATTATCTGCTTCCCCTCTCCTTAGTTTCCTCCTGCAATTTCCCCCTCTCCTCCAATGCAAATGAAAAATTCACTAATTAATAAGAACAATTATATATTTCTATGCCATATTTTGATTTTCCTTCAGAATTTATTTCTAAATTACTTAAACCACATAATATTTATACTGCTTTCCGGCCAATTAAACTATTAAAAAACGTCCTTTTTAACTTTAAACCCATAACCCCTTCTCTGGATTTAACTGGAGTAATATATTTAATTCCTTGTAAAAATTGCAAAAATTTTTATATAGGTGAAACTGGCCGTACAGAAAAAATTAGACTACAGGAGCACAGACGATCTTTTAAAAATTGCAACCAAAATTCTAAAATTGTAATCCATTCAATAGAAACCAATCATATTCCTGACTTCGATAATATAAAAATTCTAAATTCTGGTATTGATAATTATAAATCGCGTATTTTCCTTGAGAGCTGGCACACTGCCAAGCATCTCCACACTATCAATGAAACATGCGTACTGGCTCCTCAATATTCGGTACTCCTTTAAATTCCTTGAGTATTCATGTAATGTTTGCATATTTGTTGTCATTACTGATGAGGAAACCCGGATAGGTTTTGAAACGTCTAGATTTTAATTGTTTTTATATGTATATTTTGTTTTTAAATGTATTTTAACTTAAATTTTTGTCTCATAAATAAAACAGTTTTTGTTTTTAATATGGCAGATCATTATGAAAAAAATAAAAGGCCAAAAATAAATATTATAACAGTTAGATAAACAAACATTTTTGTATGTTATGTTGCAAAAAAGAAATTAATCAATATCTATTTTGTAAGGCAGAGGCAATCTCTTGGCCGAAACAGCTTTTCACAATAATTGAAAGATTAATATAACATTTTTGTAATGGTATTTAAAAAATTTTTCAGATGAATTAAGGTAATATTAATAATAGCATAAAAGTAAATGGTTAATAGATATTTATTCAAATTAATATTTTAAGAAAGTATTTTATAAATAATAGATAAATTTATGTATGATTTTTATTAATATCACAATCAACTGATTGGAAGAAAATCATATTTAATGAAATTTTATTTTTCCGACTGAGTGAAAATAATGCCTGGACTGGGAGTCGAACCCCGGATTATTGACTTACAAGGTCAAGGCTCTACCAATTGAGCTATCCAGGCCGACTTGACCTTGTAAGTCAATGATCCGGGGTTCGACTCCCGGTCCAGGCATTATTTTCACTCAGTCGGAAAAATAAAATTTCATTAAAATTTATGTATGGTCTGTGCATTACTTCAAATCTCAGACTTTGGAGAGAAAAAGTAGAAAATCACAGTAAAATATACTTGTAAAATAGAAAATGCACTTTTAAAAAAGGAAATTAGTATTTATTAAATGTAAAATAAGTCACCTATCAAATACAGGTATTCCAAAGTACTTTTCTAAACTGGCATTCTGAAGAGCAGTCATTATATCAACTCCAATAAAGATGGAACTAATGCTGGCATTGGATTGAATGGCATGCTTTATCTTTTCCAAATTTCCAGATCCAAACATAAGCTTTGAGGATAAACTTGTAGTTCCAATAATAACCTTAAAAAATAAATAAATAAATAAATAAATAAAAAAAGGGGTTATTTTTAAATAAATATGTAAGTAAATAAATAAAAGAAATACACTAATGATGACTAGAATAAAAGGGTCATCAGGAAGAATTCAATAGAAAAGGTATTTTTACAGCAAAGTAAATGTAACTCATCAATATTAAAAATACCAAAATAAAAAAAATCAAATTTGCATATTGCATTTTTGGAAGCATTAAGCATACTGCAAGAGCAAAACTATCAAATATACAAAAATCCTAAAACCAGGGCCCGCTTTACCATTAGGCGAACCTAGGCAGTCGCTTAGGGCCACCGAAAAAAGAGAGCCGCCAAAAAATCTAGAACACTGCCCAAAAATTTGAGGGAAAAAATGGATGGAAGGAAAGGAAAAATCATAAAAAATTTTTTGATTTTTTTTTTCTCTTTTAAGGATATGTATATATTCAACTGTAAATTAAAAGTAATCTCCTTTGAGGATTTTAACTTTGTATAAAACCACCTTAACCCTTTCAGAGGCAAGGAAATTTCACTTATTTGAAATAAATCACCACCAGAATTTGTGAACAAGTCTAAAATAGAAGAAATAAATGGAGAATTTTCTTCATGTAATTAAAGTAAAACTTTGTAAAAATTTCCTAGATGAGATTTTGCAATTTAGAATTAACGATAGTTTTATTAAATCTGAAAAATTCGAAGCCTTTTTTCTTGACATCACTAACGCCTTTGACAGTTTCGTATGACAGCCTCATTTTTAAGCTCATCCAGCTTAAAATTACCAAGTCATTATATCAAATTCATCTATAATCAATTAAATAATAGAACTAAGAATAAGAAAATAGAAAAAACACTATTAAATTTATACATATCTAAAAAAAAAAAAAAAAAAATTCTTGAAAGTTTTATACATTTGTGAAAAAGATACCTTCATAAAAAAGTCAGAAAATAATTCAGATTTCATAAAATCTTAAGAATAGATTTTAAACACTCAAAATATATAAATTAAGATTTAAAAATAAATAAGAGTAAATTTAAATTACATAAGGACAATCTTTTCTCGCCTATGGTGTCTAGAAAATCTGTTTCATGCATTGAATTTAGACAGACATTTCCGCAAAAGGTTTTGCCTTCATAGGGAAAAAATGAATGCGACTTCGATTCGTATCACAGGCTCAAGCAGTTCAGCGCTCAAAACTTGTAGATGGGAAGTGCCGGGTTCAATCCTAGGTCACGCTCATCGACCTAGCCGTTCGAAGTTTTCTCCGAAACGTGCATAAATATGGACTAGGACCCCCTTAGAAAGATCCCCAAGGAGGGCATTCCACCTATAGGCCTTGGACTCTAGCGTAGTCAGTCGGCCTAAAACCTACTAATTGATTCATATCACCATATCTAAATAAGAATACCTAATTATGTCGTGTGTTTATGAATGAAAAGGCTTCGTAACTGTGTTTGAAAGTGATTAATTTTCAATTAATAGTAGCCTACATAAAATTTCATCTGATAAATCTATCCACGAATAAATGAATTAATAAAAATTTTATATCACATTTAAAAAACTTTGTACTGCGAAAATCGTATTAAAATCTAGATTTATTATTCATATGGTTAAAAAAAAAAAAAAAAAAAAAAAAGTCTATAGAATATAGTATGTTTAGCATTAAGATTTACTGGATCACACTAAAATATTCAAATACATTATATGAGCTACAATTGGAAATTGCTGGAACTGCATTTCCGCTTATGTTAAGGTTTTTAAAACATTTTACAACAATGGTTTGGAGTGATTATGAGTTCAGGTAGCTTGTCTGTCTGTAATTTTTTCCGTTGTGTGATCATATAGGCAAAGCACATTAAAGGTTAAACAAGGCAACGAGTATATACAGTTGGAAAGTATTAATAGCCTATGCGAATCGAATGATTTTTCGTTCTTGTTTAAAAAATGAAATGAATTCTCGTTATCATCTGTTACAATTGAAAATTATCATTTACTACGGAAGGATTAAAATTATAATAAAAGTAAGAACTAATTTTAAAAAAATAATAGGAATATTTTAATATTATTATTATTCATACTGGAACTTTTTCGGTGGTAAGAATATAGCAACTTGATAAATTCACTCTCCGTTTTGTGATGCGATGCCACAATCTGATAGCTAAGTAATGGTGAAGAAATGACGGTTCCTTTTCTTCTGGCCATGCACAAATTTTCCTTTTCATTCCATTGTAATTGTTTTTACTCAAATTTTCAGCACGTTTATGGTATAATCTGTGCATGGCATATGAGTACAAATACAGATGTATCAGTATTGACGTACAGTAGTTCTATTCTCAACATCAGTACGTGCGAAGTCATGTAGAGAATTGTGATTCATTTAAACAGAAATTTCAAGGCATTTTCCCAATTGAACATTCAGCATAGTCAGGTAGAAAAGCTAAAGGTTTGATTCAATCTGTTTATTTCTTCTTATTTAAAAACATGCCCTGTCCAACTCAATTTTTTCAAGAAAAAAAAAAAAAAAAATACAAATGATATATAAATTTATACTAACTTATAATATTAAAAATAAGTTTAATCTTAATATTTTAGTATTTTCTTTTGTAAGGGAGTGTATGTGTGTGTGTGTGGGGGGGGGGATTATAGTGAGAAAACTTTACTTGGGGTCACATGAAATCTATAAGTTACCCTGGCGTAATATCTATTAGAGGGGGCCGCCAAAAATCTATTGCGTAGGGCCACAAAAATTGTAAAGCGGCCCTTGCTAAAACCTGTTATTTTTATGTAGAATTAATGGCACTAGGAAACTTATTTATATTATAATAAGCGATATTTGGAGAAATTTAAAATATGAAATTTATGTAAAAACAAAATAATTTAATATGAAATTTAGATACAGAAAAATGTTAAAAAATCCTAAATTCAGGGTTAGCCTCTGAAAAGTTTCACCCCTAAAACATCACCAGTGCAGTGCAAGTGGAAGTGGATATGTCATTGTTGGGTTACCTAATGCAGAGCACTTTACACCCGGTCTATAGTAATTGTGTAGCGATTATATGAGTTCAAAAATAAAGGGCAAAACTGGGAAAATCCATTGGTGGCCAGTGGCCACCAGAAGCAGTTTTTGTTACTGGCCACTTTTTTTTTTTTTTTTTTCTTGATAAAGATAGTGATATGTAAAAAAAAAAAAACTTCTGTGCCATCATGCCAGGTCAAAACAATATTTTGTTGCGTGCAGGCATTTAAAAATAATAATAATAATAATATAAAAAAATAAAATAAAAAAAGTATGTTGCATCATTATATTTATCTGTTATATTCCTACTAAATCTAAAATAACAAAATGGTTACTTAGTGTCTAAATATATGCATATTTGCAAAAGGCGGCTTAATGTTACTTGAATGATAAATTAGTAACATCAGCATCCGACAAATGCCCATATAATAATAAACATTAAAACTAGTCATTGATTTCCATATTAATTAATATAAACAAATTTTTGGAAACATAAAATTAGTAGCAACATAAAATAATAAATACATTTACAAAATTATTAAGGTATAATTCCACTGATAACTGACTGACATTCACACGGCAAACAAGATTCTGTTAAGTACTACACAAAAAATACAACTTTCAAACTTAACTGTTTTCTGCTGAATTCAAAAAATACTTTTTAGGTAATTTTATAAAACAGTAAGGCTTCTCAAAATTCTGAAAAGTAGGGTAAAAAAATAAAGTTGATTTGGAAAAAAATAACAATCTCTTAAATTTGAAATGCTAATGAGATGAATAAATTGTTCATAGCAGTTGCAAATTTTTAATGAATAAAAGATAGAACATTCTTCTAAAAATAACTATACATTAATATACAAGTTACAGCCAAAATTATTCAACAATAGGAAACTGAAAAACACTTTTTCAAAACAATGCAAAAGGCAGCCAGAAAAGTAGCCACTGTGGTGGCCACCAAAGGCAGACATATTTGTGGCAACTATTTAGTAGTAAGTGGCCATGTGGTTGGTGGCCAGTGCTAATTTTGTCCTATGCCCAGAAATGAAGTGTAACTACAGTTAATAAAAATTAGCAATTACACTTCATTCCATTCTAAAGCTAACTATATCCTTTCTTTTCTTTTGTGAATATGCAGGATACCTATGACAAAAACTCAGAAGCCTCCACTGACTACAATTCAGCAAAATGTCACCGATTAAATTATAATTTTTGCACGGGTAGATACATTTTAGATTAATTACAGCAATTTATTGTTTATTTTGCACAAATAGCACAATAGATTTCATTTAATCAATTCAATTGTACACAGACCTTTTCTACAACTTTCCATCGATGCAATGTATCAATCAGAGCAACAGCCTCAGAAAGTTTTCTTTCACATTCTTCAGTGCTTTCCCAGTTAGCTTTAGATTTATTTCGAGGTTGAATCACAAGTACATTGTGAAAAATTCCAGGATGTCTGTAACTTCGGTTTGTAAAAGTAATGTATGGATCATCAAAAACAAATTCTTTTTCTTCATCGTCCGAATTATTGTGTTTTTTCATTAAGTATGACACTATAGAAAAATTATTTTTTGAAATATTGATTTTTTTTAATTTGCTTGAATAACTTGAACTTAATTTTGCATAATTATATCGAGAACACGATAAACATTGAGAATAAGGTCTAAACAAAGGGAGCAAATATTTAGTAGATATAAAAAGCTTAAACAATTTCATGATTTGTGTTTATGTATCTTAAATATTGAAATTAACAGTTTTTGCACAGAATCTAAGAGCACGAGAAAAATAATAAAAACATTTAGTAGTCTTAATAAATTTTGCTACTTTTGTTGAATTACAATTATGGGACTTTAAGTGGTTTCAATAATTATAGTTATTTGATTTTACTTGACAACTTTCAGACTTATAGTGATTGACTGAAGTCTGAAATGATCTTTTACACAATTTTTCAATCAATACAATGCACAACTTTAATAATTCATTTTTACAGAACAAAGAACACTTGATTTTTGCCGAAGTTTGGAACGCATGCTTTTGTATTTATTTACATTTTAATCTTTATTTTATTCTCTTGGTTGGTTGGTTGCTGGCTGTGGCTCTGGTTTTTTCGTCTCTAGTAATGGATCGCCGTGGAAGAACAACTAATGTTAATAACTAATTTTTGTCTAATAATTGTTTAAATATTGTTATCTTAAAACATTGAATTGATTTCAATATTTTAGTACCATTCTGTGCCTGTTTTCGCGTTCTTTGTTCTGTACCCCACCCACTACACTACCCAACCAGCTTACCAACCAACAAATCAAAATATTAAACATGTGTCCTCTTTAACAAATTTTTTATTTCACGTAGAATTTTTAAAATCTACAAAATTTTGGAAGTAGTAAGATTAATATAATAAAACGACAAATCCTACCATTAGCTATGTCTGATTTTGCTCGAAAACAACTTGAAAAGTACGGTTGGTCCGAAGGTAATCATACATTCTTGGAAATGTTTTTATAATGTAAATTTAGTATTGTGTTTATTATATAAAATATTCATAAAAATAATTCCTTATTAATTATGGCATATTTGTTCCTTTATCTTTTAACCAAACAAGGTACATTTATCTCTAGTACTGTTGCACAAATAAATAAATGTGTATATATTAATTTAAAGTTAACTTCCAATAGAAATATTTATTCTGTGTCATTACTAATAATATTATTAAGGTTTGAAATGTTAGTTATTATAGTTTATTTTTAGGTAAAGGTCTTGGTAAAGAAGAAAGTGGCATTGTTAATCCTTTAAAACCGAAACTGAAATTTGATAAACAAGGTGTTAGTATATTGTTTTATTTACTTTTATCGGGTGTCAAGCCTGAGAACACTTGTGGTCAATTTTAATGAAATTTACTTATTTTAAAACTATACATATATATATATATATAATATTTTAATGCTACAATCGAATTGATTTCAAAGGTTAAATCTAAATTAGAAATATTGTAATGTTTATAATCTTAACCCTACAAGGCTCAATTTTTTTTTTTAGTGCGCGACAAAAATATATAGGTTGTAATTAGTGATCAGAAGATTGGGAAAACTGATAAAAATAAAACCATATTTTACGGAAAAATCAACTTTTTATTTCAGTTAAACATACGGTACACTGAACCGTAACTAAACTTTTTGGTATTAAACTAGTACAATTGAATTGTTTTGGAAATAGTATTGTATATTGGACACACATACATAGAACAACACAGTATTTTTTTCAAGTCAAAACTGTTCAATAACTATTCTTTTTTTTATTTTTGAATTCAGACGATTCAAATTTCACACTGAGTGCACTATAACAAAAACACAAACGACATCTTTAGGTAAAGATTCGTATTACTAAATTGCTAAATGTCAGTAGCTTCTATCAAGATGTCAAGAGATGTCGCTACTAATAGTTTTATAGCTATACGAACGATTAAAGTCAGTGTTCCACATATCGAACTGGGTGCCTTGTAGGGTTAATATCAGATTCACCTATTATTTAGAAAAAGATTAATTTCTGGCATTCTTTGAAATATAAAGGTAAAGCTAGATTTTGGATAAAACTTTATAATGCGCTGCAATACCATTGGTTTTTATGTATTATTATTTTTTTTTTGGTGCAATTTAGAGTAGTGTAATTAACTATGTTTATCAAGAGATGACTCCCAGTATATGCCAAGAAAGTGGTTGAAGCCAATGATCTCAGATTAGCGCTAATTCTAGGCTAAAGACTAATTAGGCAGAATGTATCACCTAGCGGCCTTCTTTTTTAAAAATACATTTTAGCCCTTAGTTGCTTTCTCCAACATTTTAAGTGGCCAGAGGTCTTTAGATACTTCATTTGACATTCAGCTATCTGAGGATATGTAATCAGTGTAAACCTAGTCTCCATTTATATACCACTCGTATTTATTTGCTTTAGTTATTAATGAAGAAAAAAATTTATAGAGGTCTTTTTTTTTTTTTTTTTTTTCTTTTTTTTAAAGGAAATAGATAAATAAATTTTTATATTTGTAAAATATAACATTAGATCTTCAATTCATTTTATTATCTTCCATTAATGGCTACCTGCCTTCTCGCCCCTCTCTGCATTACCAAAACTACAAAATTTTCTTTATTCTTTCTACATAGTTATCAATAATTTGACAAAACATTAAATTAGTTTTTAATATGGATATCAATTTGAATATGGTATAGTTATAAGATTTTATATAAGCTAATTTTTAATTCTTAAATCAGATGAAAAATTATTCTGTTATTCAGAATTGATAGACTAATAAACCTTCAATGAATCTGTTATAAATGCGTAATTCATTTTGAACGGAGAATTAAAATAAAGCATATTTCCCCTCTACCTCCTCCCCTCTTTTGTTTTTTAGTTTGAAGGAAATTTGTAAATTTTGATTTGTCAGTTCTAGTCATGACATTTTTCGCAATGAATACCTGTTTTTGTTATTATACAAAGTTATTTTGAAAAAAAAAAAAAACTATTTTCCTTCATTTCCTCCCCTCTTTTTTATTTTAAAGATTTATGAATTTTTATTTGACAATTCTAGTCATTTTTTTTTTTTTTTCCCCCACAGTGAATACATGTTTTTGTTATGTAAAGTTATTTTGGAAAAAAAAATCTATCAACCTGCTTCTTTTACTTTTCTTTTCATTCTCTAAAGTCTATTATTCATTTACTTCGATTTTCATTAGATTGGACATGATAATGTTGAGAAGTGGACATCAGCATGGTGGTGTGATATGTTCAATGATGCATCAAAGAGAATAAATGTGAAAAACAGTGAGGTATGAAAACATTGCATACTTTCTTGTTTATTTTTGTTGTTTTTAAATCAGTATTGGCCATAGGATCTTATTGTTTCTGCATTTTTTTTTTTTTTTTTTTTTTTTTTTTTTTACACTTGTATGTTTTATTGCTAATAATTTTCATTTTTCAGCACAGAAATATTTAAAATTTTAAGCACAATTCTTTTATCTGTTTTTTACTAAAAATATTTATTTTTTTAAATTTGTGTAAAACAGAGCCTGTTCTGCTATAAATTGAATGAACTATTAATGATTCTTTTTTTAATTTTTACTTGATTAGTTTATGAACTTAAATAAGAAAATATGTGTGGAAACAAAATCTACACCAAGATTTTAATTGAATCACCAATTAAGAAGAAAACAAGCCCAAAATCAGGATTTTTGTTTAAAAAAAAAAAAAAAAACATAATTTAGTAGAATTAGAAGAGGAAATTTGTTGCATGTTGGATTTTTTTTTTTTTTTTTTTTTTTTTTAATTGAATCATTGCCATGTATTGTTGGGGTGCATGCATTTGGTTGCATTTTCTTATTTTACGTTTTAAAGTTCCAAAATTGAGATCACATTAGAGAAATCAAACTTGTGAATATTTCTGATACCTGTTTTTACATTAAGTAATTGTTTTTGATCCCCTTTTGCCTGGTGTGATAAAATTTATGTTAAGATGCATCTACATACAAATTTATATGCAATTATGTGCAGTAGTTTCCGAGATATAGCCTTTCCTTAAATTGTAGAAATTGCTGTATAGCACCACCACCTGTAGGCTGATATGCATTAAAATTGATTTAGCATAATATCTCATAATGGTCTTCTCAAGTTTTGTTTGATTATACGCAATAGAACCTGAGATATAGCCTCCCCTGAAATTGCAGAAATCACTGGATAATAGCGCCATCTATTGAGCGGTTGACACCAAAAATGGATAGGCATTAATTTAGGTCAAGGTGCATCCACATATAAATTTATATGTAATTCTGAGTGTGATCAACGTAAAGTGAACTGAAAAAAATAAAATAAACTCAATTTTTGATTTTTGGCATTTATTCCCTTTTTCAACCTGGTGATTCAGTTACAACATTAGATTAATGTGGGAAGAAAAGGGAGGGGGTATCAGTGTTATAAATAAGAATTTTGAAACTAGGCGTCAAAATAACGCTTGGATTAAATTTTTTGGCCGTCAAAATGAAAAATCGAGGTGCCATCTATAATTAAATGTGTATGTTAAAAAAATAATAATAAAGCATCAACTTGTAAATAATATATGCAAGATTATATAAAAAATATATTTATGTAATGAATGCAATTACATTGACAATATTAAACGTACATATTTAAAATCACAAATTCATTCTTCATTCAGGAGATACATCATTTCACTGCAGTTTAATAGAATTTTCTGGGCAGAAATCTTCCAATTTAGGGCCTTTTGACTTAATCATTAACAAATCGTCAACTACTTTCATAGAGATACAATTTCTTAAATCAGTTTTTATTAGGTTCAGCTGACTGAAATAGACTTGTTTACAGTCTGATGGGATTGGGAAAATTATTAGATATGATGAGGAAAAAATCCAGGCGTCAAATATGGCACCTATGATTGGAATTCTAGGCGTCAAAATGAAAAAACTGGTCGCAAAATATGACTAACGACTGCTTATTTCTAACCCTGGGGGGGTATATAGGGCAAAATTAACAGTGATGACCAATTACATGGCCACTAAAAATGTGTTATTGATAGTCATCACAGAGGCCATTTCCTGTTGCATTGTTTAAAAATACCTCTATTTGTCAGTTTCCTAGCATTCATCAATTAATTTAAGCTAAAACCTGTATACTGAAATATTTTTTGTAATTTATTCACCTGATCTACTGATTGGATTTAATTATCATCTATTAGTTGAATTCAGAGTATTGAATGCAGGTTCACTTTTATCGATTAATTGAATATTCATGCAAATATTATAAATTAATTGTTAAAAATGGTGTTAAAAATTAAAGCCGCAACCTGTTTTCTCGTTTTCTTCATTTGCGCATAATTTTTAAACATTCAAACACAAAATTTGTATGGCATGTTCGTTATCATATCATTAATCAAATTTTATATAACTTTAGAAAAGTAATAATTTTTAAACTTATAATTATTCAATTTTTCTCACAATTAAGTTTTGGAAAAAAAAAAAAAAAAAAAAGGAAAAATTTCAGCAATTTTAGAAAAGAAAACATAATGAAAAATGGTGTTAAAAATGCATTACAGATAGATGATAACTCACATGCCTTCAAATGTCAAACTCTTATTTTTCTTTTTGTATTTACTTTTCTTTCACTTTTATAACGGAATTTTTGAAAAAATGTAATTACTAATTTATAAACTATGAGCGTTACCAGAATAATAAAAATATCTATAAATAATTTTATATTGAAAACGTGTCATCCAATTTTCATGTTTGTATGTATATTTTAAAAAATGTTATTTACATGCAGAAAAAAAGAAGAAACAGAAAAGTGAATACAGGAGGAAAAATCCGGTTTTAATCTAACACCTGCATGTATGTGCATCTTTACCTGTCTGTAATGCGTCCTTATGAGCATTTTTCCTTTAGTTTTTTTTTCCGCAAATTGTTGAAATTTTTTATTCTTTCTAAAGCTTATTTTTGAGAAAAACTGAATAATTATCAATTTAAAAATTATTACTTACGTTAAAATTATATAAAGTTCAATTAATGATATGATAATGAACATGCCTTCCAAATTTTATGTTTATTTGTTTCAAAGTTATAATCAAAAGAAGAAAATAGGAAAACATGTTGTTGCTGTAATTTTGAACACCAGTGTACTTCTTATTAATATAAGGCAAGAATATTCTTGAAATTTTTATTTTTTTATTTTTCCGACTGAGTGAAAATAATGTCTGGACTGGGAGTTGAACCCCAGATCTTTGACTAGTCAAAGATCTGGGGTTCGACTCCCGGTCCAGGCATTATTTTCACTCAGTCGGAAAAAAAAAAAAAAAAAAAAAAAAATTCAATAAATGATTTTCTTCCCAATCAGTTGATTGTGTGATTTTAATATATAAGAATATTCTTACCTGTAAACGGCTGTTTTCTTCAAAATAAATGTTACTTGTGCAGTTCGGGTTTATCTTTGCAGTATATATAAGAACTATTTACACAAATGTAATCAGTTTTGATGTTTAATTACTGAGCCACCTATTTTCTATTTCTCATTAACAATGGTAGCTCCATATTCTATACTGGGCCAAAAAAGGGCCTGAGAGCATCTTACAATGTCATTTCTAGTTGCTCTCCACACTATGACTGACAACTAGAAAACTAAACTAAAATTAAGTCCCAGGAGAAAACAGAAATGTTTCTCTTCAAACAACGGGACTTCTGGCGTTCTCTAGTGAGGGAAAATGGCACTATAGTTAATCCCTAACAATAATAGTTACTTTCAGAAGGCGGCTCTAACTTTTATTCATTAAAATTTTGCACTTGCTACAAGCAATCTATTCATCACATTAGCATTTTAAATTATAAGATTGTCACAGCCTTTAAAATCAAGTTCTTTATTTTTTTTAGAATCATGTGAAACTCTGATCTACTAACTAATTTTATAAAATTATTTAAAATTTTTTTAAAAAATTCAATTGCACTATTGGATTCAGCTAAAAAAGACAAATGAGAAAAAAAATATTGTGAAAGTTGCATTTTTGTGTAGTATTTAACAAAATACTACACAAAAATGTATTGTTTTGTAAATGTCAGTTAGTTACCCTCTGGAACTGTCCTTTTTTTAATAACTTTTATATAATTTATGAGCATATTTATTTGGATTGTTTAGTTATATATTTTAAAACATATCATTGTCTTTATCATTTTTAACTTGAAAAAAAAAGTGGTTGCTGTTCCAAATAAAATAGTGAGTAAAAAAATTGCTGTTTTAACGATGTCAATGTGTTCAACAAGGTCACTGCTTGTCAATGTGTTTTCTTAGAGGGGGGAGAGGTGGAGGGAAATACCAAGAAATATTTCTTTCTTTCTAAGTTTATGCCATTTAAATTAAAAATTGTATAATACTGCTCAAGTTTATTTGATATTAAATGTGTTATTTTTTTTCTAGAATGATGTTTGCCTTTCAAGTGAAAAAAGAATAACTGACGTACTCTCACCTGTTTTAATACATAAAAATTTTGTTAAAGTAAGTTGCAAGATTTCTTTTTTACTTTCTGAACATACATATGTAAGGATAATATTGTAATCATGATAAAAATTCAATTTGAGATTTCAGTGTATCTATATATTTTGAGGTCCCCTGAATTTGCTATTTTTACGATGAAATGTATGTGTGTGAGAAAGAGAGAGTGAACATGATAGCGTCTAAATATTTTGTTTGAATGAGCTGAAAATTGATATGTATGTTATAGGTCACCATATCACAAACTGTATAGATTTTGGTGAACCAAGGATTTATAGTTTTTTACAGCAACGTAAAGAAAAATTCTTTATCATTATGGTCTATAGGCTCAAATTATTTAAAGTGTGATAGCATCTAAATGCCTTATTTAGTTGAGTTGGAAATTTATATACCTGTTTACCGATGCACAAACTGTATGAGTTTGGTGAATCTAGCACTTATATTTTTTATACAAGAACACAAAGAAAAATTCTTTATCATTATGGCCTATGAAGTGAAATTATTTAAAGTGTGATAGCGTCTAAATGCCTTATTTGATTGAGCTTTATGTATATGTTTGAAGTAGTGCATGTGGCGATAGCTTGTATTCGAACCTGGGACTGTCATGATAGAAATCCTGTGTCATACCTCTGGGCAAAAGGTTAACCCGTTGTCCATCAGTAAGTCAGGATAATCTATCCGAGAATGGTGCCTTTACAGTACTCCCCGCCCCAGTGAGTACGAAATCATATGAGTGATGTTACTCATTTGGGCGGTAGCGGTTGCCAGATATCTGCATGTAAAGTTGATGCAAATGTTCATGTGCGGTGTGACAGGCTTTATGCTGTGAGCATTTCACAGTGTTTCATGCTGCCATCTGTTGTCCCAGATGTGAGTTATTTGTGCCTTTTATTCGTATGTCCATGGTCACAAATGAAGTAAAGCATGTGGCGATAGATTGTATTCGAACCTGGGGCTATCATGATAGAAATCCTGCGTCATACTTTAAATTATTGTGTCATTTTAATTTTGCATTTTAATCTTGCATTTTTTGCACACTGAGGAGATGATTAAACCCTGACGGTTAATCTCCTCAGTATGAGTGTTGTTCCAATGTTTAAATTTTCAATAAGTTCTTTTTGTTTTAGTATAATCTGGATGGATACTTTTGAATTTTCTATGTAATTTCTCTCTCTATTTAATGTTACTTCCCTGTTTAACCATATTATTGTTGAATACTTTATTTTAAGTTACCATATACAACATTTTTCTAGGAATAATGTTTTGGAAACTTTATGGATGTTTTCATATTCTCATTACAACTATTGATAGTTATTATTATTATTATTTTTCATTTTTAAAAATGTCACCAGTCTTTTAATTTAGCTGTTTACAGAGGTTAATCTAGAACAAATTTAGTGCCACAAGGAGGCACTTTCACAAAATCAGTTTTCATCAAAGAGGCATCTTCACAAAGTCAGTTCTCAGCAATATAGCTCCACATTAAAATTTCTATCAGCTTTGCTGCATCAGACACATAAAAATTATTATAATATTTGCTGTATTTAATGGTAAATACAGACATGCCAAGTCTCCTGCTTTTGGCAGGAGTCTCCTGATTTTTGCTTGTTTTTCCATTCTCCTGATTTCCCACTCATTTCTCCTGCTTTTCTGATGCAATTTTAATCCCTCCCTCTTAGCATAATTTATGCTTAAAATTTGTGGGATTGGGTAAAAAAATTTGAAAGAAAATTGAAATTTATCTTGCCCTGCAATTTATCAAGTTCAATTTGAATGTGAATTACTATACAATGGTTTGAAACTAATTTTTGCTTAATGAAAAATGTCTTATTATTAAAAGATTTTATGTGTGTATATATATATATACTATAACTATTGAAAACTTAAAGAATTCAAATTTCATTAGAATATAGCTGATATTTTTATTTCTTTATTACCTTTTATTTTACAAAGATAATTAAGATCCTTATTGTTTTATATTAGGAGCAGAATGATCAAATCTGTCTATTTTGACTTGAATTTTAAACAACTGTATGTCTGAGGTTTTTTTTTTTTTTTTTTTTTTTTTTTTTTAAGTTACTCACCGTCACCCCCACATAAATATTTATTTTACAACTGTTCCATTTTTTTATTTTAAATGTGTTTTAAAATTAAATAAACTGCTTTGTGACTTTCGGTTAATTATTCGGAAACATAGTTAATTTTCACATTTCTGATTTATTAATTTAGATTGGTTCTTGAGGATTTCTGTGGCATTTCATTCCCTATTTTCCTACAGTCTTCTTTGATATCATATATGTATGTATTAACCATCTGACTGCCGTTGATGGGATATATCTGGTCACAGAGCTGTTCTTTATTCTGCAATACACTTATGATTTAAAATCACATAATTATGAAATTTTAGCTTGTTTTTCAAATTTGAAGGTCTTAAATAGTAGTTATAACAGTGTTTCCGCTACGGTAGCATTTTTCGCGAAATGCGAAAATGAAATAACATGTTTTCGCTTTTTTGCTAACTAAAAACAAATTGAAAAAAAAGAAAAAAGAAAAATCTTCGAAAATATTATAAAGAATCTTTCATGGGGAAAAAATTGCAACATTGATCAAGAAAAATCCATCGTTTCATGCATATAAGGAAAATCAAATGCTGAACTATGCATAAGAATCGCATACAGGAAATCAATTTGTAAATAAGCATGAGGCATTTGTAAAGAGGTCTAATATGAAAGAAAGAAAAATTATAAATTGTAAACCAAAAAGCTTTCAATAGTAATAAGCAAATTTCACTTATATTATTTTTATTCTTGTAAGTTATGTTTTTATTTTCAGATACAGTATAATCTTGATGTAGTTTTACGTGCCATAGTGATAATTATATCTCCAGAAAAATAATATAATTCGTATATAAGATGTTCATATTGCTTTAAAAAAGTTTACAAAATAAAGTAATCTAAAAAGTTTAATATTTTTCATGTCTGCCAATAAATGTGTTAAAATATATGCTTGTACTATATTTGAATTGATCTGGTTACAGTGGTAAGTTTAATTATTAATTACTTTTTTGTTTTTTATTTCAAATTAAAAAAAAAAAAATATCTTTTGTGTATAACTCTTTAAAGACCTGATTAAAAAACTTTTAAGTTTAATTTACAAATGAAAATCAAAGATGCTGAGGCATTTAGAATAATGTGTAAACTGATATTCATCTTTTTCTACTGCTTCTGGCATTTCTGCATTTTGCTAAAGCTTTTTTTCTGATTTTAGCTTTTTTGCTAAAGAAAATTTTTACTCAGCTTAAACTCTGAGTTATAAAGATTATAATCATTTACATGGTTACATTTTTAATCTCAAGTTGAAAGAAATATTAATTTAGTACACTGAAAAACTATATAGTGAAGACAACAATGCAATATTTACCTTTCTCAAAGGTGGTCAGTTGGTTAGTAACAATATTATAAAGTTTATAAATGATATAATTAGATATGAAAATTCAATTTTATTACAAATGTTTAGTTCCCGATAAAAAGATTAACAGAAATTATTAAATAGAGATAAACTTTAATTTATATTATAAAGTTCATGTCAATTCTGTTCAACAAGTTTTTTCTATTGCTATAATATTTATTATAAATTTTTCTTTTAAGTTTTTATTATAAATAACATATTTGTTATTTTTATGCATAGGGAGATACAATGGTGGATTCCTCTCTGTTATCTGGAAAATCAAATGAGCAATCTGAAAAAAAAGTTTCTGTTATAAGGTATATTGTTACTGCTTTGTAGTTTTTATAACTTTATTTGTAGATTAGATTATCAATTGCATTTTGTATTTTTTGTGAATATGTTTCATAAAATTATAATTACTATGTAGTTGGTTATGTAGAAGAGAATAAATGAAAAATTTAGTAATCAAACATCATCAATTAAAAAAAGAAAAAAAATTAACAGCTGTTTCAGGTTGAAATAATAGCATAATCCTTCATCAGGAAGAAAAAGTAGACATAAGGCAGCATCAAAGGGAAACAATTGTTGCGAGTTTTTGCAGTTTATGGCATTCACTTGCTATTTTTTTTTTTTTTAATAATACCAGTTTTTGTACTATGCATAAAGCTTTTTCTCCAGTATGTACATGTGTATAACATATTTCTTTTTTCTTTACTGCAAGAGCAAACCCATGTCATTATTTATATTTTCTTGTAAAATTGATTATGTAATAATAGATGATTAATTAAAATAATCTGGTATGGCACTCACACAATTTTCTCTTACCTTGTATTTGAATAATGTAAAAACAGATTAAGAGGTAAGATGAAATAAGAATCACTGTTTGTGAATATACTTTAAAAACAGTTAAAATTAGTTTTATTTTATTAATAGTTCTGTGTGTCAATGGAGAGGAGGGAGGATAACTTCCTCAATCCCCTGTTTGAATGTAGTATCTACACTATATCCATAGAAAAAATTAAAAGTTTGTTTGAAATTATTCAAATAACTTTCACAGATACTGTTGCTTAAAACTTATAAATTTTGATGAAATTTTTCAAGTTGACACTTTAATTTGACCTTCAAAATATCAGTTTTGAATTTCCTGTAATTATTTGTTTTTAAGTTGTGCTGATAAAAGACATACACATATATTAATTGCTAACAACTTGATTTTCATATTCAAGGAACCTCAAAATGTGTAATTAAAGCAAAAAATAAGTATTGGAATCTGAATTTCAAGCATTACTTTGTCTACTATATAAGTATGAGAAAGTAATTATCTTTCTTAAGCATTTCCGTAAAGTTTGTAAAATTTAGTTAAACACTTCCTTCAATCTTATAGAATAGGAAAGAATAGTTTTGCTTAATTTTGTCTAGCCTTTTATATTGTCCTATAAATTATATACACACAACATTTAGCACAATATGAAAAACACATAACACAACTGGAGGTGTACTTTTTGAATTTCCAAATATAGACCTTAATATGTCTGAAATCTTTTTGTGTGTCCTTGTAGAGGAATAGTAAATGATTTTCATACCGTATTCTATATGAAACAAGCTTTTATGATTATAAAAAATATACGTTCATGTTCATTCATTTAGTTTAGTGCAGTCTAAATATATTAAACTGTACCTACGAAAACTTTTGTCTAAAGACATGTTATATTTGAATTTTCTTGGATGTTCCTGTACAAAAACTAATAGTATGTTTTTAACAAAATGTTTCAGGTAATACCTCCATAACATACAGATTTAGAATACTGAGTTTGCTAGTAAATGTGTTTAAGTTGTTGTGATAACAAACATACACAGACCAACTGCTAAGAATCTGATTTTCAGATTCAGGGAATTTTTAAGTGAGAAAATATATCAGAAACTCAGTTTTGAAAATTCTACCGAAAGTCAATATTTTTTCTACTATATATGAGTAAAAGAAAGTAAAAAATAGAAAAGAGCTAAAATAAATTTTGTATTAAAATATCCAGTCCTAACTATATTAAGTTTAAAAAATATTAGAATTAAAATAATCCAGGGTTGCAGAATATGTCCGAACGCCCGAACAAGGTTCGGGGGAAATTTAAACTAACTGGGGAAATTTTGAATATTTTTTTAAGAGAAAATAAAAATGTAAATCAAAAATAACAATTTGTTATTTTGAAGTGCTTATACACTAACAGCGATATTTTTATGTTACACTGTATACTTATTCTCTTAAAGATTTATTACATAGCACAAATGACTTTGTATAACATAGTAGATTTTTGCATTATTGAAGGAAATTTATACTGTGTTTGGGAAAAATTTCCGAGGTTTGAACATTTTCTGCACCCCTGAAATAATCTATAGTATAATCTTTACCATGTCAGGCTGCATTACAGAAACATTTAATTATTAATGTTTTTGAATATTTAAATGAAGCCAGTTTAATTGAAACCAATTCATGTTAATGTTAAGCATAGTCTAAAATATATATTTTTTCTTTTTTGCAAATTATCCCTTTACACTATTTACTGTATTGAATCTCAGTAGCAACTGAAAAAGAAATATCCCTTTAATTTTTTTTTTTTTTATTAAAAGAAAAAAGGAATTTTAGTAATGATAAATTTTTTCGCAATGCATAAATATTTAATGATTTTTGTATTATTAAGTGTACTTCTGTGTTATGGTCCTAAAACTGTCAAAAATGCATTATTGTGCTATAACAAATGCTTTAATTAATTAATTAATTATTATTTTTTTTTTTAGTGAATTGACAAATAAATTTATATTTCAACTAGACTAACTAAAAAAAAAAAAATATGTCTAGTTAAAATCAAAGACAATAATGTATTCAATTTTTCTTCGAAGATCACTTTGTGAATGCAGACATATATACATTTCCCTCTGCATTTCTTGTAATTCAGATGAATTACAAACTAGTATGCTGCAGCTATTGCAAAACTTTCTTCTATATCATTCTAATATATTAACTGGCTGGAAAATTCTGGGCTGAAATGGTAATTGAGGAATGTTTAGGGTTTTCATAAGAATCCACCTTTTCCATGTGATTTAGGCATGGGTATTTCTGCATTTCTTGGTACAAAGTTTTCATTTCACTTTTTAGTAATTGATGGGATTGAATCTTTCATGACATGCAACAAAATAAAAATAATGCATCTTTCATTTTAAATTCCGTGTGATTATAATTCATTTACTAGATGTTGATCAATGAAAATGATAAACTATAAGATAAATAATAAATTATAAACTAATAATAAATTATAAGACTTCTTCACTCCAGCACAACCAGCTTCGAAAGGACATAGCCTTTCTTCATCAGGTGCAAAAAAACATGTGCTACTTCCTTGGAGGCAAAAGCAAGACTGAAAGCAGGGCAAAATCCAGAGGGGGGAGGAGCAACACAAACAACCAATAGGAAGCATCATGCAGGATCAATCAGAGAGGAACACACATACACACACAAAAACAAAAGAATTGAGGGAAGGAATAATCAATTATTATTATTATTATTATCTAATTAATATTATACTAATAAGTAAATTTAATAAAATTTATTTATTTATTAATTTTTTTTTAATTAGAATTATTTAATTATAACTATCATAATGAAGGAAATTATTTAATTGAATTTAACAAATTTTTCCAGGCTGTAGACAGCAAAGTGGAATCAGACTTTTCATTGACAATTTTATCACAATTAAGGTAAATAGCTAAATTTTCCAAAAAATCCAGTTCGGAAACGCGTTGGGCATGAAAGATAATTTTGGCACTCTTAAAATTAAAACAATGATCAAATTCCCAACTGTGCTTCGCAATAGAAGATTTAGAAATTTCTTGATTAACAACACAAAATGATAGCTGAAAAATGTAGGGTTATTATATATTCTAATATTCTTGAAAACTTGAAAATGTCTGTAAATATGTCCAATTGTGCTAATTTTCCTGAAATTTTGAGCTATTATAACACACCAACATTTAAACTACCCAAATTAAGTAATAAAATCCCAAACTCATATTGAACTGAAAAAAATATTTGCCATATTTGTTAGTTTAAGTTATAAGTAAAAAGCTTCAAAAAGAGTTTTGATGTTGCCTGCAATGCTTAGTTCTACTGTCTGATAAAGAGTTATGTTATTATTTTGACACAAAACAGTTGTTGCAATTTTTTGCAATTTGTAGTATTTGATTAAGGATTTTTTTTTAATTTATTATTTTTAATATCAAATTCTCAGTGCATTTTATTGTTGATAATTATACTCAGCATGAATTACATTATATGTACTGTATCTATGCTTAGTTAAAAGTATAACATCCCACAAACAGTTGGAATAATGTGGTTGGTTGGTTGGTTGATTTTTATTGGTGCAAAATCCACAGTGGGACATGCTGCGCCAAACAATTAAATAAAAAAAAACAAGAAGCAGCTTCTGGATGGGTTCACCCATCCAGATTGTCTAAAGAACAAACAGATAGAAAACTGAAAAAAGAACAGCTAAAAGGTAAAATCAAAAAACATAAAATACAGTGTAGATAATAAAAGCAGATGTAAAATATAATGAAAGTGTAGATAATAAAAACAGATGTAAAATATAATGAAAGTGTAGATAATAAAAACAGATGTAAAATGTAAAAAGGAGTGTAAATACCAAAATTAGATGTCATAATAATATACTTGCCAACACATTAATTAATATTCCGTAGTATTCTTAGTCACGCCTTGTTTTTCACACCAGTATCATTTTAAAGTATTTTTTTTCTTATTTAATCGTAATTGCATTTGAAGAATATAACTCTAAAAATTTACTGGTGTGAAAGAAAGGGCAGTACTAATAACACTACGGAATATTAATTAGGGTGTTGGCAAGTATGTAATAAAAAACCAGCATCTTTTAAAAAATTTGTCAATTGATGATGAGGAGTAATATTATTATTATTATTATTATTATTATTACTGGAATAATGTGTGTTGTTGTGTTATTCAAAGCTAACAATTGTTATTTTGTCACTATGGGCTGCATATTTTAGCACTTATGAATGGCAACAATTAATGTTGACACAAGCATTTTTTTTTCTTTAATACTTAGTACACATTATTATTGATTAAAATTCATTAGTTGGAAAAAATACAGTTTGAGTTACAAAGTTTAGTTAACTTGTTAGCAGCTTATATGAAGACTATATATATGCAGCCGTCATTGCCATTCAATGGTATTGTTGACTATATATGTATGTTAGACATTTGCGGACCATATAATAAATGATTTAGCATTAAGCATTTCCAATATGGCTTTTAGACAAACTGAATCCCATGTGCAAAAATAAAAATAGTTAAGGATTTTGATGCAATGTGTACTTTTTAATGTTCTTCAACTAGTTTTCGTCAATTCACTGCCTTGGGTAGGCTTGTAATTTTGTCCTGAAAAATTTAAAAATGTATATCCTGAAATTTCATTTGGTGCTTGTACTACTCCTAAAAATGCTGAATAGCAATTAGCAGGCAATTTGTGGGATGATATGAGGTAACGTTTAGTCAACAATGTTTTTCATAGTAATCAGTATATCTATAAAATTTGATATCATAGAAACTGGGTACTACTGCACACATTGTAAAACATGCAACTGAACAGTGTCACCTGTTGGTTAACAAGTACTCAAAATGAATCAGAATAGTTTTCATTTAATAAAAAATAGAAACCTGTTTATCTTGCTTCAGTTCCATAGACAAAAATTTTTTTCATTGGAGGACCTTCTGTGTCTTCAGTGTCTCTTGCTGCAGTGGACGGCAACTACTTTGTTCTTAATCTCTATTTTCAAAAAGATGGCGCCACATTGCGTCAATATCAGCTGATTCATGGTCATTAATTGCGTTACAGTTATGAGCTATTTCTATTGTTTCGCTAAAAAATGCGTAGGTTGGGTTATTATAATTTGTTATAATAAATCGACGTCCATTGGTTGGGTTATTATAATAAGTCGCTGTCCACTGCAGCAAGAGGCACTGAAGACGTGGAGAGCCCTCTGATGAAAAAGCTTTTTGCCTATGGAACTGAAACAAGATAAACAGGTCTCTATTTTTTATTAAATGTAAATATGTTTCATTTAAAAAGTTTGAATTATATTAGAATAGTTTTCATTGTAGCCATTTTAAATACATATTTCACATAGTAACTGTTTTTTATAAAATTTAGTGCACTTCTTTACAATAGAAGATGACATACAACCTTCCTTTAAATGGGAGAAATTGTAGCATAGCAGCATCACATGTCTGACCATATGCACTGAAATTAAATTAGCAAAGGTTTTCTCGGTAATCATTTCATATGTCAAGTTTGAAGCATTTAAACACTATTGAAGCTGGAATATTGGCTTCCCGTAAATAAAAGAAATTGCAGCAGAACAGCACCACCTATATCGTGATATATGTCAAAATCTAAAATAGTAATTTATATTCCAACTAAATATGAAGTTTCATATATTTCTGTGTATTATTTGATGAAAAACAACCACAATATATTAGCAATATACATAGACAGACAGATATTTTCAAAATATAGTGTCTGCTTTAAAGCTGATACAGAAAGTGCCTGGTTCAATTCCATGCTCCTTGACCTAGCCATTCGAAGTTTTCTGTGGTTTTCTTGAAATTAACAAATACGCAATGGATAGCTCTTTAATTTTTCATCTTATGAAATTTTTACATATTCACAAAATTCTGAACTTTTCTTTATTGAAAAATAATCTGATTCTTCTACAAACTTTGCAATAAAAAGGCCACTTGTGCTTTGCTGGCTCATCCTGATTGAAAATTAATCTTTGCTTTGATGACTGAGTCTAATAGAAAATTTGTCATTGTTTTACCAGCTTGATCTGGACTGCGTAGGAATTGATTTTTGTTTGTCACCCAATTTGAATCTCCATTCTTCCAGGCCCATCAGTACCCAAAAGATTCTGCTCTGAAAGCTGGTAGACAAGAAAGTTCAACATTAAACTTATAATATATAGAAAAAACGAAGTATAATTATAATTAAATACATTTTAAATAAAAAACCTAGTTATTTACTTTGTGCATCATTTTAGATCTTTCGAAACCGGGCACCCGGTCCTCTTCAGAAACGAACTTCTGTGCTTGAAACTTGAAACTGGGGAGTGTTCCTCCGTTGATTTCTCAGCAGATGGTTCCATGCTCCGTTTGGGGCTACTGCGCCGCTGTCGTTGCATACGTCATAATTCGTAGATATTTCAGTCGATTCACGGTACATCGCATAATTATAATTATCATAATCGGCAATTTTAGTAGTTTTGTCAAAGTCTATTTTAATATTTTGTTTATTGTGTGTTTTAGCTAGGGCGGTATTATATTTTCCGATTTTTATGTCGTTTTTATGTTCGTAAATCCTAGTTTTAATCTTACACTTAGTGACATCAATATATGAGCCGGGTTTATTGTTTTCATCTGTAAAAGGGATTTTATAAATGCCCGCGGTTTTTAAAGGGAGGATCGGGCGTACTGCTTAGAAAAATTCATGGCCAATATCTATCGAAAAATTATTCCCCCCTCCCCCCACTCCCTAGAATCCACCGAAGATTTCATTGAAAAACTTAGAGTAATAGAAAATAAAGATAACTATCGTTTAATAAGTTTAATAAATCTGTATCCATCCATTAACATTGACGAAGCTTGCGAAATAGTAAATGAATCCATTAATAAAAACTACCCTGATCCTAAAATAGCCCAAACCTTAAACACAGTTACTAACTTATTATTAAGAGAAAACTACTTTACTTTCAATGAAAAAATTTACCAACAGATTAAAGGCGTCCCAATGGGGTCGCCCATTTCAGGTTTCGTTGCGGAGTTTAAATTAAGGAAACTAGAAGTCCAAATTTTAGAAAATTTAAAAAGCCAAATTATACATTGGTATCGCTACGTCGACGACGTTTTCGCCGTCACCGAAAAAAGTTTTGATGTTAACGAAATCCTTAATATTATTAATAGCCATGATCCTAATATCCAATTTACCTATGAAGAAGAAAATAACTCACAAATCAATTTCCTAGATGTTAAAATTACCCGTACCAATAATAAATTTAAAACCACCGTATACAGAAAACCCACTAATAGTAACGAAATTATACACTTCAAAAGTAAAACACCTTTTCGCTATAAAACCAACACCATTCGTTCTTATATCAATCATGCCTTTTTAATTTGCAATGAACCGGATGATCTTGAAAATGAATTAAACCTAATCAAAAACTTTACTAGAAAAGCAGGTTATCCAGACAAAATAGTCAATAAATTAATTAAAAACAAAATTAAAACTCTCGACCAAATCCCTAGCTATCGAAAACCACCCTCCTAATTTTACATATTCTATCCCATACGATCGCGGGGCCGCCTGTAAAATCAAAAATATTGCTAGTAAATATAATGTAAATATCCCTATTAAACCCAACAAGAATATTTTTCAATTGATCCGAAGTGACAAAGACCTGATCCCCCCTTTAGAAACCGCGGGCGTTTATAAAATCCCTTTTACAGATGAAAACAATAAACCCGGCTCATATATTGGTGTCACTAAGCGTAAGATTAAAACTAGGATTAACGAACATAAAAACGACATAAAAACCGGAAAATATAATACCGCTCTAGCTAAAACACACAATAAACAAAATATTAAAATAGACTTTGACAAAACTACTAAAATTGCCGATTATGATAATTATAATTATGCGATGTACCGTGAATCGATTGAAATATCTACGAATTATGACGTATGCAACGACAGCGGTGCAGTAGCCCCAAATGGAGCATGGAACCATCTGCTGAGAAATCAACAGAGAAACACTCCCAAGTTTCAAGCACAGAAGTTCGTTTCTGAAGAGGACCGGGTGCCCAGTTTCGAAAGATCTAAAACGATGCACGAAGTAAATAACTAGGTTTTTTATTTAAAATGTATTTAAAGAAAGTTCAATTCTAGATTACGCTTGTTGACTTTGCTGTTCGTAGTTTACCATAGTTTTCTCCAAAGCTTGCATATGCTAGGATCCCTTAAGATGATCCCCATGGCATTCCACCCTGGCATAAGCAGCAATGAGCCTTAATTCCTACAGTGTCATTCTACCAGGCCAGGTATGGGCCGAATCTGGGACCATGCAGACTTCCAATTGTTTTTCTTTACAGGAATGAGATTCCTCAGACTTTAGTAGGAATTTCAGACTTTTTTTTTAATATTTAAAAGTAACTTTTAGACTTTTAATTTCAAAATATTCTTATTTTTGTTTATGTTTCTTTGTTTTGACATGTTTTTGAAATTTTTTTTTCTTTCATATATTTTTATGATTGTTTATGGAAAGCAGGATTTCTTGTATCTGTTTATTTTTTTATAGTAAAAATTAAATTATCTTTGAATTTTGAGTATACTTTCAGACTTTTTGTCTATTTTCCACTCTCATCTCTGTGTTTAGTACTTTTTTAAAGTTGTTTGATACATATGATGGCTTACATTCCTATTAATCTAATTGTCTTTTTTTTTAATTGCAGTGATTCTATTTTTAAGATGTGTGAAGGAAAAAAGAAATCATGGTGAGTTTTATAAATAAAATGTATTTATGTTTTCTATGATATCTATGTTATTTTATTTTTTTCTAGGTGTCACCGTAAAATTTTACATTACTTATGAGACTTGTATCAGATATGAATACATAAATTTGTTTTGAACTAATTCAAGATTATTTGGGGACAGAAGTTAGATTTACAATAGAGGTGCACAATTTTTTTGGCTGGAGGGCCACTTTCGCTGTTGACTGGGACATGAAGGGCCAGAGGCAAGATAATATAAAAGAATTAAACTATGCAGATATATTCGCTGTGTAATAAATATATATAGATATAGATAGAGGCACACTATCATCAGGTGCACTATCGTTGTAATGGACGCCAAGACTTTTTTGTCTGATTTCTGAGTGTGGAACTTCTTTAGCTGCAAGAATCTCTGTAGTACTATTCTTTTGATTGCTCCTTTGTCTGAGGATCATAAATGTATCACTAACTTAGACAGAAAGTTCTTTAAAACTTCAAAATGTTTTCAATTTGTTTTTTCTTCTTGTCAGAATTCAAACATTTGTGCACAGATAAAAAAAAATTGTACAAATCGGAATGATTTGTACATTTATAATACTAAGATAAAAGCATTTGAATGTTTTGTCAACTATGCCTGCTATAAAATTGTGTCCTATACATCTTTAAGCTGCTACTTCATTTCTGTTTGTGACCCCATAAATCATAAATGATCCCCATCATTATTACGGTCTGTGTTTTTATCAGTTCTACAAAATAAATAAGCATCAATCAGTCTTTTTTTTTTTTTTTTTTTATGTCACCAGGCAGAAATAAATTCAACTAACTGCACATTTGAAGTTTTTATTATTATTATTTATTTATTTTTTAATGGAAATTAATTATTACTATAAATTTACATTAAATCATTATTTCATTTACATTTTTTAATACATATAATTATGTTTTGGAGACATGTTAAAAAAAAAAAAAATGGAGAAGGATCTTTTATTTACTGATCATTACATTTTTCAATTTTTAATCTTCTCAGATAGATAAAGATAAATAATCACCAATAGATTATTCTGTAATTTTTCCATTAAAAATTTAAGAAACCTGTTGTGGGTTACATTACTGAGAAATATGTATAAAATCCAACATATTCATCCCCCCCCCCTCTCCTTCAAAAAAAGAAAAGTTTTTATAAATGCCAGTTTTGCAAGTGAAAAAAAAAAAAAAAATATTTTATCTCTTTTTTTATTTTTTCATTCCTGCTGATGATTCATGCGATCTATAATGTTGGTCCTTCTGCGGGCCGCAAATTGATGGCTATTGGGCCGCAGGTTGTGCACCTCTAATTTACAAGAATATTATTTAAGATCAAGGACATAATTTCATGAATCAGAAATTTTGATTTAAAATGCTAATAATAATTACTTATGTTCTGGTTGCTGTTTTAAACGATCTTTTAAAATAAGGCAGGTAAAAAAAAAAAAAAAAAATCATCTGATAAAGTACATGACATTCAATATTGTAGAATATTACATTTTTGTATGCAAACTGTATGAATGTGCAAAATAAAATTATTTTCAATAAAATGAGTGCAAGTTAGGATATATACACTGGCAAGTCACACGTCTTGCCGCCTGCCTCCTTCCTACCTAACTTAAATTTCTTAAATTATTTTTTCATAAATTTTGATATAGTTTATGGTTTTAAGTTAAGATTTATTATGATAGTTTATTGATTCGTTTGTTTTGCAGGTTGTTAATTAATAAATCTGGTTTCTTGAAATTTGTGTTTTTCATCCACTGCTAAAAATTTTTTTTCATTTTTCTGAACTTCTCAAAGAAATTTTTAATCTTATTGGTCATTGGTGTTTCAGTGATCTTGTATCTGTTGCTTGGCTTCCACTATGCTTATTAGATCATCATTATTATTTTATATGTAGTTAAAGCATCAAGATTTTCTTTAAATATGTGTAGATAAATAGAATGTATGATATCTTTAAAATAGGTGAAATTTCACCAGGCATTTTGAATCTTTGTTATTTTGTCATTACATTATTGTGGAAAGACTGTTGGTAATTTGACACTCTAAGCTGATAAGTTGAGGGTGTTGGATCAAGCCCAGATTCATTTATCCATCTAGCCATTCAATGTTTTTCATGGTTTTCTTCAAAATTAGTAGGAATATGGTCTATAAAATTTTAGAAAGATACCCATGGAGGCTATTTTACCCAGGCATAGGTCCCATGCATAGATAAATGACTTTAAATCCTACTCAGCACTATTGCTGATGATAATTTATTTGAGATAACTCAGAAGCCAAAACATTGCAGTGTACATTGTTAAAAACTTCACTAGAAAACTACTGGTAATCATTTATCTTAAGTTTTATGTAAAATTACTGAGAAAACTAAACACAGATGTTAAAAAAAATCTATGTTATATAATGCATTTTAATGACTAATATTAATTTAATCAATTATTGGCGAGAATATATTTGTGGCTTAGAGTGATTTTTCCAAAGTAAAAACGTTCATTTTTAATTTTTATTGAGAAATTAAATAGTAAAAATAAATTATTTACTCTTAATTAAGAATTGTTGTAAATTTGCAGAGATTCTGGATAAACATTCCAGTAAATAAACAGTGTAATGGCAGAGATCTTTGATTTGAGTCTTGCTTAACAAGCATTTTACCTAATTCATTAATAATTTATGAACACACAGGCCTCAGCACAACATCTTATGTGTTATCATTTTATTCTGTCAAACCATTTACTTTTTTTATTTATAGGTACAGTGAAACTTGATTAATTTGAACTTGTTTTATTCGAAATTCTGGATAATTCGAATATTTTACTCGGTCCCTTGAATTTTGTATTAAAAGAATGTTAAAAAGTCTTGGATAATTCGAATTTTTCATACAATTACCTTTAAAATATTAGAGTAAAATCTGTTCTTGAGATTTTTCTCAGCTAAAGTGCATTATTATTTTTTTTTTTTAACAGTCTTTCAAAAGAAGGATAAGGCAATACAAGACTATTTCCTACCAAGTGCATCAGAAGATATGGTCCATATACATGAACTTCAAGGTTTTTTTTTTATTTGAAAGCTATGTTTAATGTAGAAGATTCTACTTTTATATCAATTGATAGGTTGAAGTCATGTGCTATGATACAAAGATTGTACTTAAAACAAGCAATCAAAAATATCTGACTATTTTTTAAAAAGTGTTGAATAATTAAGCTCGTAAAAAAATATTGATTTAACGGGATGTAGCAGTATTCTTAGATATAAAGTTTATGTGTTAAATCTTTGATCGTAGATTTTTATTTTTTTAATTTATGTCTTCTTTTTGACAAAATAGTATATGTAATTTGAATTTTTGGATATTTCGAATTTTTCTCTGGTCCCTTCAACTTCGAATTATCCAAGTTCTACTGTATAAACTTCATATATATAAACTTCATTGTTGTGAATTTATCTAATCTTTGTTCAATGTTTGTAATTTCTTTCTTAATTAATTTTTTAATGTTTCTTTAACAGTGATAATTATTCATTAATGAAAGGGAAAATCAAGAGAGTCAGGAGACAAGAAGCTTTATTTGAACAAGAACATGTAAGAAAAAAGAAGAAAAAGACAAAGAAAAAACATAATTAAAAGACTTGTTAATTTTGCCTTATGTATTGTAGATTAATTTTTTAATAAAATATTTATTTCTTTAAAAATTTGATGTCATTTATTCAATTTAAATGTATAAGAATTTTATAAGCTTTTTATTTTTTTAGAACAGCAGGCTAAATTTTGTTATCTATTGTAAAGGTGCTGTAAATTAACAGTGATTGACTGGAACTTTGATTATTTATACAATAGACTTTTAATGGATTAACTGAACACATTTTTATACATGCAAAAAGTATGACCAAGCTAGTATTCAAACCTGGGATCTTTTTGTTAACATGAAAATGCTCTATCGATTGAGCTATTCCAGTTGATATATGATTGGGATGTTATTTGGGCAAAAAATGTATGGGTCAGATATTAACGGGGTAGCTCAATTAGTGGAATGTTGGGACATTAACTGAAAGGTCACAGGTTCAAATTCTAACCTGGTTTGTGCAGCTCCGTCAAATAGATTCATTTGTCAAAACAACAATCTCATTGAGGAAAAAGAAAAGCCTCTATTTCTTGAGCAAAATATATGAAAATCTAATCAGCTACAGTGCATGGATTGTGTTTAAATATGGAGTTTTTTGAAATTCTGGTATTAGTTATTGAGTTACAGAGTCTATAAAATTTTTGTCATTCATAGAGAGAACAGCATTTTCAAAAAATTGTAAAATCTCATTCATGACCTCTATAACCTCTTCGGACCCGAAGCTATAAGTTAACAACATAAAGCTATAAGTAACAACGTAAGTTACTCTTGAAGTCTTTTAGACATATACGTTCACATTGTACGTTACAAAAAAGTATAATTTTCATACATTTATAATTTAGGGGATTAGTAATGTACGATACAAATGTATGGCTTTAAACAACTAAACTCTAAATTATTAAATTACATAAATCTTCCTAACTGTAACACAATTAAAAATTTGATACCCTTAAATAAATCAATCAATATTAGTTTTCTTTTTATTCTGGCAAGTGTCTTAAGTACTTAATAAATAATTATGACAATTGCATACTTTTCTTCGACTGTGTGGTCGACTACTGTTTTGAAGTCATTTTATGAAAATTGACAAAATAACATATTTGAGAAATAAATTTAGTTTCATGCTGCCATATACTGGTATCTTTTTAAAGCCAATTTATTCAGCTTTTTATTAGTTTAGTCAAAATATTAAATGGTATAGATTTTATAAAGGAAAGAATAGAGGTCCACATATGTGGACCTCTGGAGTGCAGAAGCTATAAAACATGTAAATAAAAAAAAAAAAAAGCAAGCTGAAATTTTCTCGAACCCAACACATACGAAGGCTCATAAAAAAATAAGAAGTTTGTTTTAATAGATAAAATTGGTATCCAGAATTTACTATAATTCAAATATCTTACTTAATTATGCGTGTAATTTTACTAGTGTGAGGTAAAATGTTTCAAGATGTATAGGGGTGGGGAGGTTATTGCAAACAAGATAAAGACAAGTTGTGTGTTTGTTTACGAAAGAAAGAGTTATAATAGACAAAAATCTTTTGTCGTTCAAAAAATACATCCATATCAAATTTATTTTAAGTAGAAGATAAATGTTAATTTTCCATAAAGAAAGTACATTGCAAATGATTTAACAAAGGGATAAGGAGTGGTTTGTGTTGTGTAAATGGCCAATATTTTAGACCAAATTTTGAATTTTATGCAGTGCTATTTTAGGTTTTATATTCAATCAACATGGGATTTTGTATTTTAGATACCTTTTAAACTGTCATAGTATACTATTAAGGTATTCTGTGTATTATTTGTTATCAGGATATGTTATATTATTGCATGAGCAAATCAGATATTTGCTTTAGGCCCCCAAATTGTTAAAATTTAGTAAGTTTTTTTTTTACTTCTACCAATGTGTATATATAAAAGTAAAAAATACCCTTAGAGAATTCAGTCAAATTGAGATAATTTTAGAAACTGGGAAATTTTCAATTATTAAAATATGATTATTCCTTCCTACTTCTTATTGACTGGGCTTTATATTGCACATTTATGAGAAGTTTAATATTTTAGGTATTATATTTTGTCCTTATTGTGTATGAAAAGTAAGAGGTGGAGGCAAATGGTACTAATAAGTTGTGAATCCCTATGTATTTTTAATATAGGACTGACATAAATAGTTTTACTGCTCAAAATATGTAACTGAGCATTAAACATGGATGTCACATGAAGGTGGAAGTCCCCATAAAAATTATGTCTTAAGGGTTTAAAAATGGTATCATTGGTGCCTGGTTATAGGTAAAAGTTAAGAGACACTCAAGTCTCCTGCTTTTGGCAGGAGTCTCCTGATTTTTACTTGTTTTTCCATGCTCCTGATTTTCCACTCATTTCTCCTGCTTTTCTGATGTAATTTTTATCTATCCCTCTTAGCATAATTTATGCTTAAAATTTGTGGGATTGGGTAAAAAAATTTGAAAGAAAATTGAAATTATCTAGCCCTGCAATTTATCAAGTTCAGTTTGAATGTGAATTACTATACAATGTTTTGAAACTAATTTTTGCTAAGAATAAATTTTTAACTTTCATTTTTGCATAATGAAAAATGTCTTATTATCAAAAGATTTTTTTTTTTTTGGAAATACCATAACTATTGAAAACTTAAAGAATTCAAATTTCATTAGAATATAGCTGATATTTTCATTTCTTTATTACCTTTTCTTTTACAAAGATAATTAATATCCTTATTGTTTTATATTAGGAGCAGAATGATCAAATCTGTCTATTTTGACTTAAATTTTAAACAACTGTATGTCTGAGGTTTTTTTTTTTTTTTTTTTTTTTTTTTTTTTGATAGTTTGTTTTACTGCAAGAAACATATATTATTGATTTCATTTTAATACTGATGCTTTGTAAATACCTCCAAAGTATATATTGCTTTATTTAAAATTAAATTTGCATTATTTTACTTTTTTTTCTTACAAACTTTCTTGTTGGAAAAAGTCACCTGATTTCTGTTAAAAAATCTCCTGCTTTTTTGTCATTAGAAGTTGGCATCTCTGGTATTATATTTTGTCCTTATTGTTTATGAAAAGTAAGAGGTGGAGGCAAATGGTACCAATAAGTTGTGAATTCCTATGTATTTTTAATATAGGACCGACATAAATACTTAGTTTTACTGCTCAAAATATGTAACTGTGCATTAAACATGGATGTCACATGAAGGTGGAGGTCCCCATAAAAATTATGTCTCGAGGGTTTAAAAATGCTATCATTGGTGTCTGGTTATAGGTAAAAGTTAAGAGACTCTTATGAAGAAAAGTGATCTGGGCACTAGAGGTGAGTTCGGGCTCTATTTTGGCAATCCGAGCCTGCCCGGGCCCGAAACATTTTTGAACTGAGCTCGCCCGAGCCCGAAAAATTTTGTGTGATCAGAGCCCGAGCCCGATATTGAAAGTGGTACGATATGCAATGCATACACAATAGTAAAATTAAATACCGTTTTCATTTTCAAATTAATTTTCTTATTACCAATACCCAATTTAAATAACTATAAATGTTATTATAACAATTTATAATGTCTGTGTCTCTGTATACATGTATATATTTATATAATAGATATTTATAGTGCAGCCCATTGTTTAAAACGCGCCTATCGGGGGACAAAAAATTTATCCGAATGAGTGATATAATGAAGCCCGATATAACGAAGGAGGAAGGATTACTGTATAACACTATGACATAATATGCATCCTGTTGAAAAAAGAGTTGTATTTAGAAAAAGGAAAGTCAAAGCTACTAAGGTTTGCAAGATTATTTTGTGATTTATAACCTATCATGACTATTATGACATTACTAAATGTGCTCTCAAAATGAATAAAATTTCTTTTTTCTTTTCTTTTTACATTTTCCAGTTGGTGAAGAATAAAATAAACGGAACTTATAGCTTGAATCCGAGCCCGCCCGGAGCCCGAAGACTTGCGTAAGATTTGAGCCCGATCGGGCTCGGGCTCGGGCTGAGCCCGTCTCATCTCTACTGGGCACCATATACAATTGAAGCGATCCTGAATGTATTTTGTTTGAATTAGTTTGAAATTATAAATTTAAATAAAGATTGTACAAACAAACTTCTAACTGTGTAATATGTAGATGATACAATTATCTTGAGCTTTAATTGACTTTTTAATAAGCTTTTTCTTAAGAATGAAAAAACATGCAGATGATATAGATTATTAACACTTTTAACCCTTTTTAACATTCACTACTTAATTTATTTTAAAAATTACTGAGCTAATTTTAAAAATGGCTTTTAGACACATAGCTGATCATAAATATAAAAAAAAAAAAAAATAGCATTGTTCCTTTTCGAGAAATTTTTGATTTGAAACGTCTATAAGTTAACCTTATTAAATTCAAATAATATTTAATTTAATAAATAAAACACTTTGTAAGTAAACATTATCGACTACAAACACTCGTAAAAGTTGTTTCAGGTGAAAATGATAGTCCAGCTCTTCATTAAATGAAAAAAAACTAGATATGAGTGCATCATCAAACTAGCAATTCGCACTTGTGTCCACTAAGAAACTTCAAGTGACTTATGTATTTAGCTTCCTTTGAAGCATTATTTGTTAAATTTTGGTATAATGCTGCTATCTACCGAACAGAGAAATAACAAAAGTTTAAAAATTGATTAAACCAAGGGGGAAATGTTAAAAAAACTGCTGCATAAAAATTGTTAAATGTCAAATGTTTGGTTTTGCTGCGAAACCAATGAACGTTAAAGGGTTATACAATATATTAAAATCACACAATCAACAGATTGGGAAGAAAATCATTTTATTGAAATTTATTTTTCCGACTGAGTGAAAATAATGCCTGGACCGGGAGTTGAACTCCATATCTTTGGCTTACAAGGTCAAGGCTCTACCAATTGAGCTACCCAGGCAGGCAACCGGTGGACATTACTCACTCAGACAACCTTTAGGCAGAAACATCTGGTCTATCATGTAGATAGCTCGACAGAAATAAGCCACAGGTAAAGGAAAACACCATTAAACAATGGGAGAAAGAAATACAATATATTAAAATCACACAATCAATTGATTGGGAAGAAAATCATTTTATTGAAATTTATTTTTCCGACTGAGTGAAAATAATTTATTTTCACTCAGTCGGAAAAATAAATTTCAATAAAAATTAAAGGGTTAAACTGTACTTACCTAATAATTATTTAACTTTTGATGTATTTCACTTCTGTTATTGACAGCTTAAAATACTTTTTGTTTTTAATAAAAGATACATAACAGTTATGAGGTAGTCTAAGGACTGTGGTATTCTAATAAACGGAGCACGGACAAGGTCAGGAACACAGAGACTGATAGGAGTATTGAAGATAAAAGTACTCAATTTTATGGGAAAGAGTTAAAAATAAATAAAAATTACATGACTGAAAACGTTCTTCCACTCTTCCAGCAATTACCACCTATAACTCATAAACAATCCGAAATTTTTGTGCTGCCCTCTAAACTAGTAATTAATGGTAATCATACCATATTCATAGGAAATAAGCTTTTGTGTATCTGAATGATGAATGTTAATTTTGTTATATTTCGTGCAATATAAAGATATTAAAACATGTTTTAAAGAAATGTCTCTCATACTGTGTCCAAATTTGCTTTTTGTAAGTTTTTGTATTCCACATGAAATGACTATTTATGCCATAAAAAAAACAACAAAAAAAAAACAACATGCCATAGTGAACCTGAATAATATATTCGTTTCAAGGTATTCTAAAAATATATATGGAAATGAGAGTGAGTGACAGAGGAACTGAATTCGTAAACGTTTTTACATTCTCTCTTCTGGAAAGAAAGTGCTATTTTATTTTCATGGTAGACTGCTACACAGTAACTAAAAAGTTTAAGAATTTTATTCATTCAGTTGAATGAATAATAATGTTTTTATGGTATACTACTACTGTTCATGTCCATAAGAAAAAAGTATAAGCTCATGTTCTTTTTTTTTTTTTTTATAAAACTTGTACAAAAATGTACTGAGAAACTTTTTTTTTTTTTTTTTTTTTTTTTTTTTTTTTAAGATACTATTTTTATTACAAGGTATTTTTATTTTCAATAAATAGTATTGACTTGGTTCAAAAATGTAGGCTGCATCTATTTACTTCACAGAAAGTTATGACAGTATAAGTATCTATCAATATGTAATTTTATTTAATGTTGTAAGTTGCAATGTGTTGCACTGTAATAGAAATAATTCAATAACTATTAATTCCTGAAAAGTGAGAAGAAAGAAAAATCTGGCTTGTTACTAAAATATGCATTTTTATCTGATATTTGTTCTTCATTTTCTCCTACAAATTTGCACATAATTTATAGTGCTGCCATCTATAGGATTAAAAGTCAATTAGATGTAAAGCAAATATTTCATATTTATATACTGATTTTGAAACTTTATAAAAAAAAAAAAAAAAAAAACAGCCATGCATCGCATAATGATTATGTAAATTTTTCCTACCTGTGAAGAAAATTGTGATGACAAAGTCCAAAGTATTATGGAGGTCAAACCCTATGCTGATTGATAAGTCACATTTGATAATCGGACATGATCATAAGAGTACATTTATAGTAATCAAAATTCGTGAGCAGTAAATTCAATTTTGTCTTTTTGAATGAGTCCCATTATGTAAGTGAAAACTGTACTTTTAGTTAAAATTAGTAAAGTTTTCTAATTATTTTGGAGGGTTTTGTATACAAAAATTGAGGAATCATGCATCACACATCATACTGTATGGAAATTTAATGTTGCTGAAAAATACATACTATTATTGGAAGTGCATTTGAAAAAAAATATTCCCAAAGAAAATAGTCTGTCCAGATCCATATTATTGCCTGGGCAAACCGTAGAACTTTGGCCAGCTCTTTTTCAGAAACTTTAGATCTGGGGAACCTATTTCTTCTTTTTAAAACTCTCATTTGAGTGTGTTATTTCAACTTCCTTTCCATCATCCGCCAGTTTTCACTGACTGTTCATTGCATCTCTCAATATCCTTTTATTTCCCTAACTGCCCTTATTTGTTACAATGTTGCTACAAAATTTTTAGGAATTATTAAGATTTAAGAATCATGTCTGCGATTGAAAGTGGTGTGTTTCTGGAATTATCAGCATTGGAGAAGAATCTGGGAATTCTGCTGCATTGGAGAGAGTCAAGCAATTTTATTAAATTTGATAAAGGTCAGAAAATTTTGACTAAATTCTGAAATAAATCCCGGTAGTCCAAACCAAAAAATCCGTTTTGTAGAATGTTACACGTCAAAATTGAAGAAAATGTTCTAGAAATATGAGGAATGTTTACCTGGAAAAGTCAGGAAAAATCTCAACGTTTAAATACTAACCTCCCTGATACATTATTATATTTTTTTTTCCAGAATCCTTTATTATATTTCTTTTTCAGTGTCACACAAAATAATTCAGGTATATTGCAATTTATGGATGCTAATTATTTTATCTCATTTAATGACATTAAAATGTTTCAAAAAGAGGAAAGTGATTGATATTATATAAGCTTATTTAAGCAAAATTCCTCTCTAAAATGAAGCGCATAGCAAATGTATACACGTTAAAAAGAAAAAACGCACTTGGAAATTTTCATTTTCTTTTTCAGCAAAAGCCAATTTTATCATTTAAAAATAAAGATGGAGAAAATAGTAATTTTGCCAGTGTTGGTGTTTGGAAGTGAGGCCGATGGTCTACACGAGAGTCTTAGACCTGAGGAGGTGTGCCCTCCGTCGGGGGTCTTTCTAAGGTGCCCTAACCCGTGTTAAGTAATTTTACCGGATATATCGGAGTATCTGGAGCTTTTCCTACCTGCCGGATACTGTTTAAAATTTCCAGTAATCATCCCGAGTTTTTCTTATAAATTTTATTTATTTATTTATTTATTTTTTCTTTTCTTTTTTTTTTTTAATTTAGTAGTACGAATTTTATTTTATCTACATTGGGAAATGTCACAATATTAGTGAACAATAACATATAAATGTCACAATAGAGATACAATTTTGGAGTAAATTTTTTTTGGAAATGTATTTTTAACACTTTCCAACAAAGTTGAAAAGGGCTTATGACTTCGGTTTGTCTCTCTGTCCGCGATATAACTCCATTCAGTCTAATTTCATTAATGACATTTCTTGAAATTTATATATGTTATTCAAGTTTACTGTCGGACGTTCCCTATTAAAAGTGGAGTAAATACCACTAGTGGTTTGTGTATAGGGACTCCCGAAAGTATTCCAAAGTATTGCGTTCTATGAAAAATATTTGTATAAACCATATTTTAATAACTTTACTCTGCACAAATCTTAAAGAAATTGAAACATATTATTCATATGCACAAAAAAAAAAAAAAAAAAAAAAAAAAAATGCTTTCTATTAAAGTATGATTAACTTTAAAATTTACAGGGTCACGCAAAAATATTGAGTTACATTAAGGACTATTATTGGAAATTTGCTGGAATTGCATTTTCGTTCATATAAAGTGTTTTTAACACTTTCTAACGATTTTTTAAAATGAGTATGATTCGAATTAGTTTTTCTGTCTGATTGTCCGTCTGCCTGCCTCCAGCTTCCCGTATATATTTTCAGAATTTCTTAAAAATTATGTGTCTTACTCAAGTTCGCTATGGAATGTTCCCTATTTAAAATGGCATTAACAGAATCTGTACAAATAGTATGTGTACATAAACACTCCCCAAAAATGCCATTGCATTACGTTTAGGTGAACCATTTTTATTAATCACATTTAAATAAATTTCTACTGCAAAAATCAAAATGAAATTGACATTACTATTAATATGTTAAAATAATGTTTTGTAAGAATATAGTGAGTTTAGCGTTCAGATTTATAGGGTTACACAAAAATACAAATATGCATTAAGGGATACAATTGAAAATTGCTGGAATTGCATTTCCATTTGTGTTAAGCAATTTAACAATTTTCAACAATGTTTAAGAGTGATTAGGAATTCAATTACTCTGTCTTCTGTCCGTTTACTCTATCTTCTGTCTGTCCGTTATGGAATAACGTAGGTAAAGAACATTAATGCTTAAACGATGTAGTGACTAAGTACAGTTAGAAAGTGTGAATAATCAATGCGCACCGCTTGATTTTTCGTTCTTGTTTGATTTATTTAACGAAGTCAACGTAAGTTACGTGATAGAAACGAAAGTCCGTGCATTCATTATACAACGCCAGCAATAATTAGAGTCCAGAATGTCTGAATACATACGCAAATATACATAATAAAATTAAATATTCCATTTTCACTTTCATTGAATTGCATTTTAGTTCCCCATCATACTATAGGTATGGGGAACTTAGGTAATCGTGAATTTTCGACCTCTTTTTTTTTTTTTAGTTCCCCATCATACTATAGGTATGGGGAACTTAGGTAATCGTGAAAATTTTTAGTTCCCCATCATACTGTAGGTATGGAGAACTTAGGTAATCGTGAAAATTTTTAGTTCCCCATCATACTATAGGTATGGGGAACTTAGGTAATCGTGAAAATTTTCGACCTCGGTTTTTTGACTTTTTTACACGTTTTCAGGTTTGAGGAATCCGAAAATGACAAAATTTGTATGGTGTCTGTTAGTGTGTTAGTCTGTGTACACGATATCTCAAGAACAAATTGTCGCAGAGAAGTCAGATCAGTTTTAAAATATTACTTTCGACACTGGCAAGAACCCTATTCATTTGCAACATTCGTATTTAAAAACTTCGTAAGTTATTAGAAATTTACGATTTTCTTAACATGGGAGAATAGGACAAAAATTCACTTAAACGTGCATTAAATGGAAACTTTTTACTGTAAAAATGTCAGACCAGTTTTAAAATATCAGTTTTGATGCCGGAATGAACATCAGTAATTATAAATATGCTACTTTGAAAATTTCGCAAGTTATGGGAAATTTGCGAATTTCTTAACATGGCAGTATAGGGCAAAATTTCACATAAACATCAATTTTGAGAGATATTTTCATCGTAAAGATGTCAGACTATTTTTTAAATATTATTTCGGACACTGGCATGAATATTAATGACTATGAATTTTCCAATATAAAAATTTCGTAAGTTATTGGAAATTTACGAATTTCTTAACATGTCAGAATAAGGCAAAATTGAGCATAAACTTCCATTTTGAGGATCATAAATACATTAGACAACTTCAAAATTACGTTTATGATATTTGTTTGAACATGATTGAATACAAATATTCTAATAGGAAAATTTCGTAAGTTATTCGTAATTTACGATTTTATCAACATAGCGAAATTGTAAATTTTTCATATAAATATGAATTTTGAGGATTGTTGCATTGGAAATAGTGGCATGAAAACTAAACAACGGAATTGACCCTGATAAAATAAGTTAATAGATTAGAATAAGATAAATATGTCGAAGTGAACGGTCGATAGCCTATTAGGCGGGGATTTCATTCTGTCACTGTATCAAGCTTTGGTCAAATTCATTTCTCTTAAAATGAATATAATATGTCTCGCACTAGAAATTTATGAGAACATAGACATGATGGGGAACTGAGCAGAGTCCACCTATGCCAACTAGTTTAAATATTTCTCGTAATTTGGGAAAGTGTTTCACTCTACTTTACTCTATGTACCCATAAAATGGTGATGATGCTTCATAGCAGATTGAAAACACTATCCTTCGTGGGCTAAAAACTCTCGTTTTCAGGTGCACTTGTGAGTTTTACTTTTGAGTTTTGTAGAATGTTAGCGTTGTCGACTCTCCATTAAATCGTGAGATAATTGGCAAAAAAGAAAAAAAAAAACCTTTGTTTTATATATATAGATTATTTTACTGTGCGTATTACTACTACTACTAATAATAAGAAGAAACCTATAATTCATTTTTGCTAATGAATTTTTAAGAAGATTGGCGCACTGAACATCTCATTTGCCACACGTAGCAACTTTTAAAAATGTATTACCCCCTCTGGGCTATAACTTGATCAGTAGCTCTCTAAAATTTAATTTTTTATTGCATATTTTTTTTTCTTAATTACGCAACATATTTTAACTACATCATACGTTCCTTTTCGGTGTGAAACAGATCACTTAATTCACGATATTAAAATTTCCAGGCATGTGTTTTATACTTCATCATATAACCAGTTAATTAGTCTTAATTACCTCTAGATTAAAACTGACTTCTTACGAGCGAACTTTCCCTAACATCTGGAGTTTTGATAAAGTCACGTATCGTATGATCTGATGATGTAAAGCAACCTTTTGCTCTTTTTCCTGCAAATTACTCTCGGAGGGTCTGCTATACATTGTCTACTTTAAAACAATGCCGTGAAATTGTTCGATTATTAATTCCCCGAACTTTCTGTCACGTTTTGATAACAAGCTGCGAGTAATTGTATTTTATTTGTTAGTTCATTATTGATTAATTGCACTTAGGCAGTTTATAGAAGTAGAATAGTCATTTTTATTAAAGCGTAAGTGATTATTTGCGTAATACACCGTCTCTTTTGCAATATGAGAAAGGTTTGATCAGACGAACGATTTTAAACTTTAAACCTTGTTTCTGTATTTCACGAGAAGTTCAAGTAATTATCCTCCATATGGCATTATGTTGTTCAAAATAACAAAATGCCAAGTTAAAAAAATGTAGAACAACTCAACTCGACTTTCCAAATATTAAGTAATTAATGATTGTGTGAATAAAGTAAGATAAGTCTAAAATCAATTAGCTCAATTACATAGCACTTTAAATAATTATTGCACTTTAAATAACTTGAGCCCAAAGTTCATAATGATAAAGAATTTTTTGTTGTATCCTTGTAAAAACCTGTACGTGCTACAATCATTAAAATCTATACAGTTCGTGCGATGATGACTTATAACTTAGTATATAAATTTTTAGCTCAATAGAATAAGGCATTTAGACGCTATCGCACTTAAAATAATTTGAGCCATATTAATAAAGAATTTTGTGTCTCTTAAAAAAAAAAAAAAAAAAAAAAAAAAAGCCTATAGATGATAAATTCACCAAAATCTATACAATTCGTGCTACCGTGACCTATAACATACGTACCAATTTTCAGCTCATTCGAACAAAGCGTTTTGACGCTATCGAGTTCACTCACATACATACACATACACATACATCACAAAAAATTGTATCAAATCGTAGCTATCTCTAAAAGAAGAGCTCGTGTGTCAAGACCAAAGTTGGAGGCGTACAAGTAGACATCATGACACTCACAAATATAAATTTGTAACATTCTACGATGATTCGTTTTTGAGGTAAGTGAGATACAAAATTTATTTCGCAAATCATGATTAACATACTTTCCTCACAGATATATGTTCTGAAAGTAAAAACTTTTACTGTAACTTCAGTTGATATTATTGCAGTTTGAAGATATTTATATCTTATATAATCTGCTGTGGCACTCAGACTACTTTCTCTTAACCTTTCAATACACATATGTATTATTAGAGTTTAAGGAGGGAAATAAGAAATCTATATTTAAAAATTAACAGAGTACTTCAAATAAAAATCTGTTGTAGACTGCCCATCCCCTAAAACCTCCTTTTTAATATTGTAGCAGCATTCGTAAAACATTAAAAAATGTAAAAAAAAAAAAAAAAAAGAAAAAAAGAAATAATCAAATTATTAAAAAAACCATCCCCCACACCATTCTTTCAAACTTATTTGAATAATTTTGAGTATTATCATCTTATAATATTAAACGAGCAGTATTTGTAGATTTTTGGGATATCGATATCCATGCATAGGAATTTCAAGAAATTTGGTATAGAGGTTCATTAGAAATAAAAAACTAGTATGTTGTGGCCACCACAAGACTTTCTTCTATATTTTCCTATACAAATTCACGCAGTCACAAAAAAAAAAAAAAAAAAAAAAAAAACGATTTTTTTTCAGTTTTTTTTCGTTAAAAGTAAAAAAAAAAAAATCGATAACTTTGTTTTAAATTATCAAATATTTATAGTTCAACCATTCGTTTTGAAGGTATTGACGAGACCTTTCGAAAGATACCCATCTTGAAAATTTACCCTCCCCGGGGGGTACTTCCCCCTAGGGGGGGGAAGCGATGCCCCAAATTTTTTTCCTAATTAACTACTACTATTATCAATAATTCATATTAATTTCACAATCACAGGTTAAGAATAACTCTCATTATGTACATTTATACGAAATATTGTCCTATACTGCCATGTTAAAAATTTAGAAAAAATACGATCACAGCGCCACCTGTTGAGCGATTGATCCCCAAATCTAATCAGCCCCAGTTTATGTCAGGGGCCAACTAAATACCAAGTCTAGTTAAATTTCGTTAAAAAAAAAAAAAAAAAAAAAAAAAACGATTTTTTTTCCAAGTTTTTTTTTTTTTTTTTTTTGTTAAAAGTAAAAAAAAATCGATAACTTTGTTTTAAATTATCACAGATTTATAGTTCAACCATTCGTTTTAAAGGTATTGATGAGACCTTTCGAAAGATACCCATCTTGAAAATTTACTCTCCTCGAGGGGGGACTTCCCCCCCAGGGGGGTGGCGAGGCTCCTACACATACAAAATTTATTTCCCAGTTGACTATCTCTATTATAAATAATTCTTGTAAATTTCATAATAATTACTAAAAAATAATTCTCTTTATGCACATTTATACAAAATTTTGTCCTATATCACCATGTTAAAAATTTAGAAAAAGCGGGATGGCAACGCAACATGTAAGACAATTTTTACCAAAAGTTGATAGGCACTAATTTATGTCATGGTGCAACTACATACCAATTTGTATGAAATTCTGTGCTGTAGTTTCTGAGATACAGTTGCCACAAAATTTTGTCACACACACACACACACACACACACACAGACAGACAGACATTTTCTAAAAATAGTCAAATCGTGTTCTACAGCTCTCAAAACGTGTAAATCCATCAAAAACCCGAGGTCGAAAATTTTTACGAATCCAATACTTTCTCTATATTACATATAGAAGAAAGTAATAAGAAATAATTTTGCATATACACAAAGAAGAATCAAGATTTTCTACGGTGAAAATTTTCAAGGTTCTCTGGCCACAATGAGAAAAAATTCTGTTACTGACATCTAGAATCTACATTGTGGCTCTAGAAAAAACAGTTCCATGTCATCCTTACAAATTCTAGAAACCCCTATTAGAATTCTACAGAGTTTGTCTATATTATCGAGGTCAAACCTATTTGAAAATATCCCCAAATAAGTGCGAACACAAGAGGCGGGTTTCAGCAACTATAATCTTGTTTATGACTCAATTCTAGATAATCAAGCGAGAATTTCGCGCCATACAAAAGATTGAGAATATTGTTTCACCACCTGAATGTGTAACTAGAAATTCTCGATCATTTCGTCTAAGTTTATTGGCGTGCCTTATGCGCATAGCTCGGAAATCTGTATTTCTAGTTAAGGGATTTTGAAAATGGCCACTTATTCATTCTAGATGAAGGCGGTATATATTTTTTCTCAGTACTGCTACTTATCTGTAAAATTCGTACGCAACAAACAGGGTACTTCAAAAATGCTTAGCAAAGAAAAAATAATCATGCAACAACTTGAAATGCACTTCGAGCCATTTCTAAACTAGCATTAAAGTATCAGAAATCCTTTCCATGATTTTGCAAACGAACGATGTATACTTTTTCATACCATAACCTATATGTTATAAAGTTTTGTGCATATGAAAAATTCGTCAGTTTTTTTTTTTTTAAGTGCAGTCATAAATGTTAAACTGTACCTACCTCTACCTGCGATTTCGCCACGCGTGTTGTATTTGAATTTGAATACTTTTGTATATCCCTGTACACGAACAATTAATGCCATCTCAACGGAAAGTTTCAAGTAGCTGATTTGAGCTAGACATTTTTTTCTCTTTTAAATTTAATATATTATCAATGCCTTTCGTTGAAATACAAATAACTTCGAATTTTACACCACTTTTTAATGTGATACAAGTATTTTTCTGCGAAAAACTCCGAACTACGTATCAGTTTTAGAAGCCATCAAGGGCGTAGCCAAGGGGGAGGTTCAATGGATGCTTGAGACCTCCCATATACTTCTAAATTTAATAAATTTTTGTTTTTGTCCATGGAAACAAACTAGTAAGTCAGTCTAAGCCACTCAACTCCACCCAGTGACTATAAACCCCCTGCAAATAATGTCTCTGCTCTAGCCCTTTAGGAACCATATTATATTGTATATCTTTTACTCTACATTCCTATCGAAAAAAGTCAGTAGAAGACAGTTATTACTGAAAAAATCTTTATTTAAAAATGCCAACGAGAAACACAATTATGAAATCGTTTCGATTAAAATGTGAACGATCTTCTGATAATCACACTATATGGTATTTAGACAGTGAAGATATTCTTCATCAAGCCCCGACTATGACATCATGGAACCCAGGGACATGATTTTTATGTAACTGTAATGCATAACTACATATTTTGAACAGTAAAATTAAATACTTATATTGGTCTTAATGTTAAAAAATTTAAGTAAAAAATCGTTTTTTAAAGTAAGAAGCTTTTTATTGTGAAGCCCTAAAAAGCATAAAATAAAATGTATTCTGGCAAAGACATGATACAAAGAAATGAAAGTTTCAACACTAAGAAAATTTTAGAGAAAAATATAGGTACTTTCCTTTTGCAAGAGATGAAAATTGTTTAATGTTCAAAATATTTTAAAAAGCTTTCGAGACCAATATTCTTAGTTATTAGTTTTTGTAAAATCTTTCATTAGGCCAGAAATCTCAAATGTCTCGAAAGCTTTTTAAAATATTTTGAACATTAAACAATTTTCATCTCTTGCAAAAGGAAAGTACCTATATTTTTCTCTAAAATTTTCTTAGTGTTGAAACTTTCATTTCTTTGTATCATGTTTTTGCCAGAATACATTTTATTTTATGCTTTTTAGGGCTTCACAATAAAAAGCTTCTTACTTTAAAAAATGATTTTTTACTTAAATTTTATTTTGTGCTTTTTAGTTACAAAAAAGGAAAAAGCTTCTTAAGAAAACTAATTAAAATTTCTTAGAATATTTTGTAGACAACGGAAGATTTTCGTTTATTAATTGACTTTTTTTTTTCTATTATTTATCAGCAAAAAAAAAAAAAAAAAAAAAAAAAAAAAAAAATACAATATCGTCTTTCGAGGACCGAATCCGGGACCATCGCGTTATCAGCATGACGCTCTAAACAAAAGTCTAAGAACTGTCAAGAAAAATCATAGAACATTCTAGAAAAATCTAACAAATACTTATACAAAAGAAATATTGTTCTCGAATGCTTTTTAAAATATTTGGAATATTTAAAATTTTTCATGTTTTGCAAAAGTGAAATATCTATATTTTTCTTTAAAATTTTCCTGTTGTTGAAACTTTTATGATTTTATAGCATGCCTCTGCAAGAATACATTTTAATTTTAGGCATTTTAGGGCTTCACAATAATAAAAAACTTTCAGTGTTATTTTTATTTATTTATTTACTTACTTATATTTTTATTTAATTATTTATTTTTATTTTTATTTTTACTGAAATTTTTATTTTGTGCGTTTAGTAACTAAAAAAGAAATTTCTTTAAAAAACTATCAAAATTCCTTAGGACACTGTGTAGGCAACGAATAATTTTCTTTTATCAATTGACATAATTTCTATTAATTATCTGCAAAAAAGTAATACATAGGCTTGCGAGGATCGAACCTACGAGCATCACGTTATCACCATAACGCTCTAACTAAATGCGCTAACAAGCGACGAAAAAGGTTGTTTAAATTTACGTTAAAGTGGAGACGCCTTCTTTTTCAGAATGACACAAAGACACGATGATAAAAATCCAATTTCAATGAAAAAGCTTCTAAAAGAATATATATATATATATATATATATATAATAAAGATGATCTATTAAGCATAGTAGAAGCCAAGCAGCAGATACAAGATCACTGAAACACCAATAACCAATAAGATAAAAAAAATCATCAGTGGATGAAATACACTAATGTAAAGAAACCAGATCTATTAATTAACAGCCTGCAAAACAAACGAATCAATAAAGTAAAACAACAAATCTTAACTTAAAACCATAAACTTATCAAAATTAATGAAAAAACAACCCAAAAAACACAAGATAGGAAGAAGGAGGCAGGCGGCAAGACTTGTGACTTGAAAAACTCTTCAAAAATTCTTAGAATACTGTGTAGACAAAAAAAAAAAAAAAAATTCTTTTATCAATTGGCATATTTTCTATTACACATTTCATCTGTAAAATTTAGCAAATCGATCCTTCGGGGATGGAACTCACCACCATCATATTAGCAACTTGACGCTCTTACCATCTGAGCCAACGAGTGACTATAAAGACTGCTGATATTTACTTTAAAGTTGAGGTGCCTTATTTATTAGCGTGGCTTGAAGACACCGCGATAACAAAATACAATTTCAATAAAAAGCTTCTAAAAAAATGTTTATTTATTTCTTTATTTTTATTAAAATTTTTATTTTGTGCTTTTTAGTTACTAGATAAAAAGCTATTCAAATGAAATCTTCAAACATTATTAGGATACTGTGTACACAACGAAATATTTTCTTTTATCAATTGACACTTTTTCTATTAATTATTTGCAAAAAATAACACACGAATCTCGCACTATCAACATGACGCTGTAACCAGCTGATTTATTAAAAAATACAATGAGTTCCTTAATTTTTTTTTTTTTTTTTTTTTTTTTTTTTTATATATATAATGGAAGCGTCTTGGTTTTTTAACGTGACAAAAAGCCGATGACAAATCCAATTTCATATAATAGTAATATATAATATACATATATATATATAAAGCTTCTAAAAATATTTTTTTTTATGTATTTTTTACTTAAATCATTTTATTTTGTGCTTTTTTAATATCTAAAATGTTTTGTGTTTTCCCAATATCTAAATAAATAAAGAAAAAAAAAATGCTTCTTAAAAAAAACTCCTCAAAAAATTCTTAGTGTAAGCAATGAAAAATTTTCTTGTATCAGTTGACACCTTTTCTACTAATTATCTGCAAAAATTAACACGCTGGACCTTCCGGGGACCGAACGCATGACCACCGTGCTACTAACGAGGCGCGCTTACCAACTGAGCCACAGAACGACAAACGAAATAGCTTATATTGACTTAAAAATGAAGGCGCTTTGTTTACTAGCGTGACACGAAGACACGATGACCAAGTCAATTTCAATTAAAAACCTTCTAATAAATATTAGGTGTAAGAGAAAGTTCTGTCGTTGTGTGGCACCCAAACAGAGAGTTTGGACGCGAAACCAAGCCTTTTAATGGGATCCAAAGTAGTAGTCTTGTGAATTCCAAGCTTGAAGCCCACTTCTGTTGAAGTTAACGTGGGATTTGTCCTGATCATACTGTAGCACTTCGTCATTGACACCTGATGGACTTCCTGATCTGGGTTCATCTTTCAAAGAAAAATCACCCAAACGAAATTTCGCAAACCATCTTTGGCATGGTCGATCTGTTACTGCGTCCTCTCCAAATACGCCACACAAGTTTTTTGTTGCCTCCATCGCGTTATTCCCTTTTTAGAACTCGTACAACATACAATGTCTTAAGTGCACTTTTCTTCACCCATGGTGACAGTTCTACATGTTTGAAAAAACCGACTAAAATACGAAAAAATGCGTGTAAATCAATCATACTCTAAACTAACTGTTTAAACAAGTTTCAGTCGATAATCGACAACGCATAAAAGTGCACGTGTTCAAAAACGACAGAAATTTCCCTTACACCGAATAAATGAATAAAAATGACATTTGAAATATTTGACAACTTTTCTTTCCTTATTTTCATACACAGTATAGAAAAAAAATTTATTCTATAGTTAAAATATTACACGTCTCATAAATGTGAAGAGAAACAATAAGAAGTGCGAAAAAAAAAAAAAAAAATTAGTGTTTTTACAAACGAACATTTCATAATCTCTAAAATTATCTAGATTTTGACACAATTCTCTATGGGTTATTTATATATATATAAAACATATAATTATATATATATATAATAATTATATATATAATATTATATATATAATTGGCGACTAGAAGGAGGCGGAGTTTCCCTTTGTTTGTGGGGAGAAGCTGCGCTATGATTGGCTATAGTCCTTTATTTGTGGGCTAAATTAAGACTCCTATAGGTTAAATTTCATCATGACGTTGAATGATTACAGAAAGTCAAGTCGTCAATTTATATATATACATATTTATATTTATATAAAATAATATATATATATATTTATAAAACATATAATCAAAGTATTGGTAGAGGAATAACATTACAAAATTTTAACAGTTTGGGCTTGGGAGAGGAGGGTGGTTGTTGAGACTACAAATCTGGGGCTCTTGGTCAAATGTCCAATTCCCCCATACAGTAATATGGTCCTCTTCACCATGCAATTTTGTTGCAGAAAACTAATTGGCTGTACGAGGTTAACATATGAATTTTGATTATTCAAATTTCATGTGACAATGCAGATAATGATTCAAAAGTCTTGACACGTATCTTACATGTATTATAAATTGAAATTTCGTATCACTTCTGCAGACATTTATTTTTTATTAAGCTGATTTATTTTGTTGTTAGTGAATCCGTCTTCTGCAGAATATTGTTTTCATTTGTTTTCATATTTGATTTATTTATCTACAATGTAGCAGCAGTAGACTTCTTCAGCCACCTATTCAAGATCTTATGCTATCATTTTTCACTTATTATTTTTAGCTCATCTCCCATTACGCACATACTGGCAAATTTAATTTTCAGTTAGTAAATTGAGGAAAGTTGCGTTAGATTAATTTTGTGATTTATGCTAGGAAACTGAAAATAGAATGAAAAATGAATTTTGAACTGGACCACATGCTGTGGATTTGCAATCTCACCTAAACGAGCATTTATCAGGCGAAGCACAAAATGTTCTTTGTATGATAATCAGAGCTGGGCATAGACTTAGTTTTTAGATCTAAATTGTAGAAGAATGCGTACAGGCAAAACAACATGCCTCCTTGAGCATAATTTATTGTCGGGATTAAGGGCTGGAAAAAAAAAAAAATCATTCTTAAACTTATCGTCAAATAAATTTTCACAAAAAGCTTAATTTAGAAAATAATGAAAATAGTTATTATCGAAATGAATAAAAAAAAGAAATAAATACCAGTCTAGGTATTTATGAGCAAATCACAACTTTATTTGCACCAATAAGTAAAAAGTCATATTTTCAGGTGATTTTTAGATGGGTTTTAATTTATAGAAATTTGATTTGAAATTTTTTGTTGTTCTACTTAAAGCATGTGTGAAGTACAATCGGCAGCAAAATTATTGAAGCAAGAGCCATAATTCGTATTTAAAAGATGCGCACCTAATACTACTTTCTATAAGGTGCAAAATGCACCTAATACTACCTAAATATTTGTCGAGTCGTGATCTTAGCCGTATTCTGTATATAAAGAAGTAATTTGATGATAAAAATTAGCGATCAAACTAAAAAAAAAAAAAAAAAAAATATATATATATATATAAAAAATGTGGATGTGTGGCTTCAATAATTTTGCTACTGATTATAAACTTTGGAATCTTTATGAGGAATATGGGCCCACCATCGGCCGAGCGGTTCTGCGCTCAAAGCTGGTCGATGGGAAGTGCCAGGTTCGATCCCAAGTAACGCTCATCTACCTAGCCGTTCGGAGTTTTCCGTGGTTTTCTCCGAAAATCGCTTAAATACAGGCTAGGACCCCATAGAAGGAGCCCCACGGAGGGTATATCACCTATAGGCATAGGCATAGGACCCTAGCGTAGTCAATCGGCCTTAAACCTTACAACCAACCAACCAATTCTATGGGGAATGTGTCCGCTAGATTGTCCGCCATTTGGGACGGCAAGCATCATTTAAAAAATTTCATTTCATACCTGAAATATTTTAGAAAATGTTTATTTATTTATAGAAAATAAATAAACTTCAAATTCAAAATAGTGGTGTGATAAATATGATTTAAAATTTCAAAATATTGACAGCTATTCTCTAAGGATTATCAAAGCGGGGGGGAGCCATCTCCTCCGTGCCGAATTAAAATTGGGATGTCATTCTGAATACCTCTAGGTCTGAATCCCATATCGTCACTAGTTGGTCGATACGTAGCCCTAGTTAAACCCACTCCTCTTAAACCTCAAACTTAATAAATTTTTTTTATTAAAGTTTATTTTTACCATTTCCATTTCTGTTTGTATTTAAGTGTACCTGCTACTATAAATATCATCACAGCCTTTAGCATTTGTTTTAAATAATTTCTAGCAATACACTATGTCTATTCTTGTTGTGCTACTATTATTACATTTAGATGTATAGTTAAAGATAGATTAATTCTTTAATTCATTATTGATAAAACTCTTGTCTTGATGTGACTAAAAGGACGAATAAAGATTATAAAAAATCAGTGTTGTATAAAAATCTATGGATTCTTTGAACATGAACAAACTATTTAAACCAGATTTATTGAATGAAACATTTGCAAAAACAGTGCTCTGACCACTCCTCTCCCTCCTTCGGTTTTTCCTCTTATAATTACATCCCAGATATTCAGGTAGTCGAGAAGAGGCCGTGAGTTTGATTTATAAACCTCAGACATAAAAGGATTTTTGCTGATTCGTAATTAGATGCTGAGGGCAAAAACCCGTTCGAATCATTAGAACGAACGGAGTTCCATTCTCTGAGATGTAAAATGAAAGTGATAGCCAACACTGCTCTTGGTTTTCTTCGGATTGTTGGATCATTACGAAGACGCGTGGTCTACATAATGTTAGTTGGTTTTATTTTGGTTTTCCCATTGCTCTTTTACCTGTTCAATCGCTCAGCTTGTCGGAAGTTTTAAACATGACTTAACCTTCCAACCAGCTGTTCTCATATCATATCAAAGTTAATTTTCACGAATGATTAAAGTTGTAGGTTATAATAAAATTTACGCTCAAGAGGAATTTTGGCACCTTTGACTTGGCATCATTGAATATCTCACATATTTCCATTTAATATTTATAAATTGAACTAATGTCACATTTGTTCAACGAAATATATATTTAGGCAACAATTCTTATGGTTTTTGATTTATTTTCCCCCAAATTCTTATGTACTTACTGTCATTCACTACGGTATGTTTGTGAATCTCAAGCTAATAAAAAATGCGCCTCCATTTTAAGGTAAATATAAGCTTTTTCATTTGTCTCTCCGGGGCTCAGGTGGTTAGAGCGCCGTGTTAGTAACGCGGCGGTCGAGCGTCCGATACACCCGAGTGTTAATTTTTGCAGATAATTAGTAGAAAAGATGTCAGTTGATAAAAGAAAATTTTTCGTTGACTACACAGTATCCTAAGAATTTTTGAAGAGTTTTTTTTAAGAAGCCTTTTTTTTATGTTCGAATGCTGAAATTTAAGGCAAAAATTTAGTATTCAAACATCAAAATGTTTTATAAAAATTAACTCATCGATAAATTCACAAAGTAGTACACAAACATATTTAAAATATTTTTTAAAACTCAAAATTTGTTTGCAGGGAGCAACATTGTATGCAAATTTCTATAATTCTAAAAGAATCATGTAGTTGTTTACAAAAAAGAAAAAAAAAGTTTTTATACATATTTACGTTTGTAATGACCGATAGACGGCACAATCAGAGCAATAACTAATGGCCAATCATAGCAATGCATCGGTCAATGGATCAAATACCTAAGAAATTTTTTTTGGGTGATTTGATCCAAGTAAACCTTGCAATGATGAAGTCATAGAAGAAATGAAACGACTGAGGGGTTTGCCTTCTCTCTTTCCGGAAGAAGAATAAAAAATGATTAATCTAAAAATTACTACTCATAGATTTTATTTAAAAATCTTAAGCAGGCGTGTATCGAATCTTCGACTGCCTTACCGCCTAGATTTTCGTGGTTATAAAAGAGTACAAATTCTTTTCCGCTGAAATTTATCATTTCACCTTAATACAAAAAAATTTGCAAAATCATAACTTTGAAAAGATTTATGTGATATGATACATTAAGAATTTGGGTTTTAAAAGTTTTTTTAAATAGATTATTTACAGATTTGAAATCTTTAAAATTCATTTTTTTCAGTTCGCGTTTTTTTTTTTTTTTTTTTTTTTTAAGAATTCGTGATCCTCAAAATGCTAAAACTTTTATATTTATTTAAGAAAAGACTTAACATGTTTTTTGGAGGCTTAATAGAACCCACTTGAAAGAATTAGGGCTATTACATTTTACAAATTTCTTTAAAAGAAAAAAATATAAATATAACAAAAATCTTTTTTCTTTTTTTAATGCAAATTTTTACATAAACATGCATTTTTTATTTATTTTTTTCTCAAAAACTAATTAATAAATTTCAAAATCCATGCCCAATTCTTTTAAGTAAATTCTATTAAACATTTAAAAAAAAAAAAAAAAAAAAAAAAAAAAAAAAAAAAGTTTTTTCCGAAATATCTGTAGAAATTTTAGCATTTTTAAGATAATAAATTCATGAGAAAATTCAAGCTGAAAAAACGCAATTTAAAGATTTTAAATCTGTAAAAAATATATAAAAGACCCTTAAGAATTGTTGCCCGAATTATATATTTTATGGAACAAGTCTAATAAAGTTCAATTTATAAATATTAAATGAAAATATAAGCTTTTATACGAAACCTTCAGTGGTGTCAAAAGGTTAAAAGTTGCAATCCTATTTAATAGCTCTGCTTTGTCGGAAGTTTTAAACGTGACGACCTAATGTTTTCATAGTTCCATTTAACAGAAATAACACTTATTAAAAAAAATAATAGTAAAATTCCCTTTTCTTAATGCACTAAAAAGAACAAAATAACTTTTTCAGCTCAGTACCGCCGATCTGAATACTTGCAGTTTACTACTACTCCAATAAAATTGCACCTCAAACGAAGAAAAGAGCGGCTCAAACCATTTTATACCAAAATTTCCAATCTGGCTAATTTTAGCTCATATTTTCATAAATCCATAATAATTTAAATAACTTATAATGGATTTATGAAAATATATGAGCTGAAATTAGTCAGATTGGAAATTTTCGTATAAAATGGTTTGAGCCGCCCTTTTCTTCGTTTGAGGTGCAATTTTATTGAAATAGTAGTAAAACGCCCTTCTATCTTCATGCTTCCACCCAATAACCTCCTCCTCCCCCCTCCAAAAAAAAAAAAAAAAGTTGAAGAATGGATGCTTTAAAGGCAAAACAATTTTCTAGAAACCTCGGTGTCTCGTTTTATGTTCTTTTCATCGTACAAGAAAGACAGAATGCTGGGGCTGTTATAGACAATCGGCCTTAAACAGATCTCACATAGAAAAGATAATAACCAGAAAATAAGTATGACAATTTTAAATATAAAATAAACTTAAGTAATGCTAATTAAGAAATAATGCATGCATCTAAAGTTACTTGAATAATTATTTAAATTCATGAATATGCAAGGGTATAATCATTGATGACACTAATGATAACAAGTGATGGCCCCCTAACATCAATAAAAAATAGAATGTCACTGTAATTCAAAAAAAATGATAGGGAATGAGCTGTAAATTTGGAAACCCATATTTCTGATGATGCACGTTCTATTCTTGCAAAAAATAATATAGGTCCTATTTCATAATTTTTTCGAATATGAATTTATTAATATTTTTTATAATTTAAAATTTTAATGAAAAATTTGTGGGAAATATATTTGTGTCATTTCATTCAAACGCATAAAAACGTGAAATTTGAATATAATTTTTTTTGGGAAGATATGAATTAATTTTTGGCGCTTTCATTTAACATTAGCATCCCCAGATTTTGACAGTTTATAACTTTATGAAGAAAATAAGAAAAATATATAAACAATACTTTTTTCGGGCTGAATTGATCACAATAACCCTCAAAAATTGTCAAAAATGAGTGATACAATTGAAAAAAAAAAAAAAAAGAAGTTGGTTTCAATTTTTATATGTAGAAAATTGTATGTAGTGTTTTCATATGTAGAAACTTCCATATGTAGTTCTAAGCAAAATCTACCTATACCGTTATAAACCAGATGTTATTACTAATCGATTGCCACTAACCACATATTTATAGGACAATTTGCAACAAAATTAGATGGGCGTTTTTTCCATCTGATTGTACAATTATATTATCATTCCTTTATTTATAGAAGTTAATGAAAGTTAAATTTTTAACTTTCATTAGGAACAAATGGTTGTTAAAATTTATTAAATAATAATAATAATAATAACCTTTGTAATTTATTATTTCATTGATAAATAATTTTAGTATAATGAATCTTATATGCTCATATTCATTTAATAATAATTGCATTTATTAACAAAAAAAGAAGAAAAGTTTCTCTTTCCCCCTGTTTTGATTTCCGACTTTCTAACCTGTGGATCGGTTTTTCTTTCCCGAAAAAAAAAAATGAATGCGGGCCTGTCACTGTAAAAAATATGTCCAATTTGCTGCCAGAAATTCTGTGTAATTTGAGAAAATACGCGTAATTTACGAAAAAATTATGTTGTCAGAACGTATTTTCTCGAATTACAGAGAATTTCTGGCAGCAAATAGGACATATTTTTTACAGTGATAGGTAACATATATTTATTCCAAAGTATCGTAAAATTATATACGTAAAGAAAAAAGTAATTAAACGTGCTGTTTTTAAGGACAAACAACTTTCTTTACGGAATAAAAAATATTTATAGTAGCCATATTTGTGATGCTACTCTGGTGAAGTCTTTTAGCCGTTACACATTCTCTACGCTGTTAAAAAAATGCAACTTTGCTGCCAGAAATTCTCTGTAATTTCAGAAAAAAGTCGTAAAATACGAAAAAATTACGTTGACAAAACGTATTTTTCTGTAATTACAGAGAATTTCTGGCAGCAAAGTTGCATTTATTTAACAGTGACATGCAACGTTTCCAGGGAGAACCACATGGAGGTAGACTTCGTCTCTCCCCTTTTTTTGTTTGTGTGTGTGTGGGCAATTTGTGGGAAGAATTACTTCTTGTCTCATGTCATAGCTTTACGCAAACATTGCTCGAGTAATAATTTTATGGGGCTTGAAAGAGAAGGAAAATGAGTGATTATATTAAAAAACGGCCAGTAAAATGCTCTAATAAAGTATTGTAGAATGATGATGAATAATAATTTTGTAAGAAAACTAATAACCTGCAAAAACATGCAACAATCGTTTTGAGTCGAAATAATTGATTACCGTCCTTCATCAGGTGAAAGAAAGTTGGCCCAAGTGACTGCGGAAACAGAAACGCATTTAAAAAGTTAAAAAAAAAATGTCATAGGTTGTTTAAAACTGCACTCATGTCAATGATCTTTCGCCTGATGAAAGATCGTGTATAATTATTTTTAACAAAAACAATGTTTGCATCTTTTTGCAATTTATGATGTTTGCTTATAGAATTCTTACACAAATATTATACATCGCTCAATTTACAGCTAATTTGTCTCGGGGAGTGTGCCTTCAGGGAGGACTTCTAAATGGGTAGGTGACCCGAATTCTCGTTTTAGTACAAGGAAAACCCTGAAAACCTTGTACAGCCACCCCCGCTCGAACTGTGCTGGTATCGATCGAACCTGCAAACTTCAGTTTCGAGCTCTTATTCTGAAGTACTAACTTAACCACATGGCTGATGACTGAGTGGACCAGCCGAAGAAAAGAATAAGTTATGAAGAGTTGAATATGCTTATAAAAGCTTAGTTTTGCTTGAGAAAATGGAGAGAAGGTTGTTTCATTAGCCGGATGATGTTGACTTGAGAATGTGAATTACAGAGGAAGTGATATATATTTGTTATAATGGTATTAGCAGTGAAGGAGGAATAGCCAAGTACAATTTAGAAGAAGAGGGAGATATTAGGAAGGCAATTTACTTTATAATGGTGGTGATATACACAAGATACTTCTCGATGGTGTAAAGAAATGGTAGCAAAGGAGGACATTTAAAAAGAATACTTTCTAATGTGGCTATTGTAGCAAAGATGGGTTAAATGGGGCATGTTAATGGGTTTTAAAACGAAGCACAGACAGAACAACTAATTAAGAACAAGCAGCTGATTATGTATGTTAAGTTATTTGGTGAGTACAATAAATAAGTCGAGGTTATTTTTATGAATAGGGACTTAACAAGTGTTACGTGGCTAAGAAATTATTGGAATGATAATTTAGTAATTATATTCTTTTCCTTTAGATGCAGGACATTTTCTAAATATCTGTCTAATTTAAAAAGAAGTATTTGATGGAAAAAAATACCTAATTTTAGAATTTTAGGAAGGGTGGGGGCGAGAATAATCCTAACATTATTTTCTTTCAGAGACGCGGCATAAGTTAAATACAGGTGTAATTTAAAAATTATTTTTGAACCGTCATTTTAACGCGTTATTTTTTACCCTATATGCAAGTTAATACAGTGTTTCTACAATTTCGGGATTATTTTGTGTATAAACATGACGCTTCTTATAATTACAAAATTGGACAGAATAGAAATAAATATTACTCTTTTAAATAGCTGTCTTAGAAAAGAAATTGATTTTTTACAAAGTAATTTTTTAGACGACTATTCTGCTTGATTTAGCAATCCAAAGACTTCTGATTAAAATTTTTTTTACTGAAATTAACTAAAAAATTAAGAGTGGATAATTAATTCTTTCGGTTTCAATCTATATCTTAAAACTATATTTTTTAAAAGCTGAGAATGTGTATCGATCAAGAAGCATCATGAATCGTAGATATTGGAAATTGTAAATGTTGTAAATCGAGAAAAGAAACACAAAGGACCTCTTTTTGAAAAAAATCATTTTATTTCCAAAAAGACTTGTTACATTTACATAATATGACAGAGAACAGTAAAATATTTCACAAAATATAGTAATGAACAAAAGAAGTAAGACACAAGACGTATTATTATGTATTATATGAAAATGTGTTTATTGTGTTTGTGGGAATTTTGTTTTTCGAGTGATAATGTTAGATGAGATCGTAGACAACGCGTTACTTTTAAATAAATCACACAACAGACAACACTAAATTAAAAATTTATTATTTAAAAACATATTATTACACTATCGTCACAAATATATGACGATAAATATGATTACAATAACTCCTGAAAAAGAAAATAATACTCCATTTATAATCGCCATACGTATTCGAATATCTGTCTCCAATAAAAGAAATTACGCCAATACGCCAATATATACTTTTGTATTCGGATCATTTCCAACGCAACGCACATTTAACATTTTTTATTCTTATTATTTCTCCTTGTTATATATAATCATCGATAATACTTCTTCTTAATATTCAAAAATTTCAATTTTTCACGAATCTATGTATAAAATCTCCTTTCATTTCTTCAGATGAGTTTTTTCATAATTTATTGTTTTCGACGTAAAAGTTTTTCGCTTATAGAGAAGATGCAGAGAAAAGCTGAAGCATGAAGCAGAGCAAGAGAGACGTAACTTTCCAGATATGCCAGAGAACAAGAAGCTGTGAGAGAAGATGAGCCAGGGATCATGCTGAACGCTAAGCCATAAGCTGTGCGAGAGAGCTGTGAAGAAAGCTGAGCCAGGTGGTACTTGATAAAGAGAAAGTCAGAAGCCGTAATAAGTGCCGAGACAGAAACTGTGCCAGATAGAGCCTCTTTTTTTGCTATTTTCTGTGCCAATTGGTGCTTTTATACATGTTTAATTCGGGGATGAATGCTATATTTTTTAATATATTGAAGAATATATATAATACGTTGTATGCTTTTTAACCTGCTTTTTATTTCTTGAACCTGAATTATCCAAATTAAATGACATGCTAACTTTTATGTTAAATATTGATGCTATAAAAATCTTAAGGTTATAAAACTAAGTAAATTTCTTTGTATAAGAATTGTACTACAGGAAATGCAAAAGATTTTAGATGTATATTTATGAAATTGCTTAGATTTATACATATTTTAGGAAACTGAAAACTATGGTTATGTGCAGTTACTTTATTTAAGTTATTGGCCTATGAATTGTGACTATTTTGTTATGATGAAACTATTGAATTGAAAGAAAATTTAGATTAACAAGCCAAAATAATAATATATTAACATTGCACCTTAACTACTAATTTAAATATAAATATGAAATATTAATAAAAAATTTAACATAATTGCCTTTATAAATAGCCAAATGTTGAAAATAATCAGTAAACAGGAGGTAGAGTTAGACATCTAATTAGAAACATGCTTTTATTGAACCGAAATAGGGAAAAAAATTCATGAGAGTTAGAGGATTTCAAAACAAAAATCTTCAAAGGCAGAATCAGTAAATGTTTGAGACATTGTAAACTTAAAATGATGTCAAGAAAAATGAAACTTCAATCTAAAAATATGTGAATTATACATATATATTCGTCACTGAAAAGAAAACTAATTCATTATTAAAGAGAAATTAAAGATGCATGTATATTATTTTCGCTGCAGTTCTCAAAATAATTTTCGAAAGAAGATAACTTTTTCATGTAATTTTGATATCTACTCATAACATCGGTTTCTTAGGTATAAAGTGAGTTATTCTCAGATTTAGTACCCCAAGTTTACATTAGTGTAAACATAAGTCATGTGATATTTCGAATGAATGCTTTTAAAGGTAGAGTACTTTTACTAATACTAGTTCTTCCTAGGCTATTGAAAATTCAAGTGTTAAAAGTTGAACCGTAATGAAAAAATATTAAATGTAGTTAGAACGTGTCCTTGTTTCTGTGCTTTCCAATTTCCTACTTCATAGAGACGAAATTATGCCGAAAGTAACTAGAATGAATGAATAAATATAAAAATAAAATTATTATTATATTTTCTTGAAACTCATATAAACTGAGAAAATATCAAAGATTAGTTCCGCAGACTGAAATAGATTAAAAATAAATAAATAAAATAAAGCTATGACACATTGTTTGCATTCTAAAGACTTGTGTTATCATAAACGATTAGAAAGAGCGGCATTTCTTCAACCAACGTCAAATATTTGGGCATCACGCGTTTCGGAAGACTGCATACTTCTTCATCGGGTGCATAAAAACAAGTATCAGTGGAGAAAACGACATTTTAAAGAACATATCTCAAATATTACTGTTTCTACATAATTTTATGTTATTGTTCTGTCTGAAATATTATCAAATATTATTGTTCTGTCTTTTCTATAAAGGTTATTATTCTTGACTGATCATAAAAAAAGAGTTAATCGCTTAATATTGCTCATTACTTAAATTTTCACCTGTCGATTGCTGTTCATTTTACTGCGGGATAAAAACTAGCTATTTTTGAATACATGAAATTAAGATTTTTTGATTATTTAAATTATTTGCTATTGTTATTTTTGTCATCGATTTTCGCTGCTTAGATTTTTTTTTTTTTCAATGTCGCTTAATGTCTAACTATCTCATATACTTTGAGTTGCTTCTTGGATACTTTTCCGTTAAGAAAACACCCGTTTAAAAATATATAGCAGGTATGTGTGTGCATATATATATACACACTCGCAGAATTATTATTTATCTATTTAATTTTATTTTTAACATTCACAAAAGAAGATAATAGAATTTGAAAGTGATTCGTCGATCTACTTTATTGAACTATTTCAAGTGGTACTTTTCTGTTATCAGGACCAGCCTTTCGCCAAACATTTTGCTAAATTTGCTAAACAACATGGAATCATCATTTTGATTTACTGCAGTATTGGAGTAAAACCCTGTAAATTAATTTCGCTGTATTTATTTTATTTTTTTTTTCCCATAGATATGAAATCTTGGAACTTAATGATAAGACATCTTCAATAAAATTTCTCTAAGAAAAAGGACTTATGCACTATAAAAGAATGTGTATGAAAAACCTCTAAATAAATATGACATTTTAACTTCTTGAAGAACGGTGGTATATGTTTTATACCACCTAATTTTAATTCCCAACTGCAAAAATTTTAAATCCCGGAAATTTTAAACAAAAGTTTACTTTTATAAACTAGTGGGAAAAAAAAATCATTCATTTCTTTTCTGATAACTTTATTCATAAATTCTGATGTCTCTTGATATTAAACGTGCAAAATTTCATTGCCCCTCAAAGGGTTAAATGATGTCCACAGTTTCATACCTCCGAGTCGATATTAATCTGTTTATAATACTTTATTATATATTTTTTTTAATTTTTTTGACAATTTATTTGACTTCCGTTAAAAAATTATTATTTTTTTTTTTTCAAATTATGTGTTTTTTTTTTTCATTGGATTTTACTTTATCTCAACCATATCATAAATAATTTGGCACAATGCTGACGATTTGATAATACATTTTTATCCAATCTCGATAACAAAAAAGTGTCCAGCTGGATATAAATCATAGCACTGTAAGATATCTGAATCCAGTACCAATAACAGGAAAGTACCTTTGAGGTAGGATTGATAACAAAAAATGAAACTGTATATTCACAGAAAAAAACCCCCTCAAGATATAACATTAATGCCATATTTTATTTTGGAACAGCTTTAGCATGTAAGCCTTTGGCGACTTTTGAAATCGGAATAGCTCGAACACTTTTCGCCGAGCACTTCACGTTTTCACTACCATTTTAATTGTATCTGTATGTGAAAAATATAAATAAACTGCAAAAATATAATGAAGCATTAACAATAATCACTTAAGTTATCGATTTACAATGTGTCTGACTAAATTATTTTTTTAAATTGTAACTTTATTTTAGCAAACGTCTTTTTAAAACCTAGTCCTACATTAGAAATAAAAACAAAATATAAAATAATGCCATACATTAACTAAAAAATGCAATAATAAAAAAAATATAATCAATACAAATACTAAATTATTTTCTTTTTCGCAAGAAAAAAAAAAAAAAGTCGCCAAAATTGCGACAAAAATTCAAAAGTCTCCAAGGTCCTATTAAAGCTGCACCTTTATTAATTCCACTTTTCTTTTTAACAACGCCAACTGGAATTCTCTTAACGAAAAAATATCTTTCTACGAATCCATTTTTAAAGAAAAAACAGAACATTTAAACTTTACGTATATATTAAATGTTTGGGACTAAAGTGATATTTACAATTTTAGCAATATACTTACTCTACCTCCTGTTTACTGAAAAATTTAATTGTACAGTCATAGTTTATTACTACTCCATTTTAGAGCAGCAACAGCAAAACAATGCTCGAAGACGTTTTCGGAAGCGCTTCTTCTTTACATTACTTCTTCCAGTGTTTGAAATATGGAAATTAATTAATTCAACTGCAGTAACTTCCGATTCAAGGACATTTTGTTGGTCAAGATCCTGCGTAGTTAGAGAGTTCTCGGTATCATGCAGCGGTATTTCAACCCAGCAATCCTCAGATTCTGGAACATCTGCAGTAGAAGAAGTAGAAATATCATTAGAAGCGGTAGTTTTACTATTAACCTCGTCAGTTTCTGATGGAAATGTCAACGAAAGCCTCCGAAGGTTCGTCATGCGAGCAAGTTCACATTCATTTAAGCATGAATCAAGATACTTTTCCAATAGATCTTCCGGAAAATACATCTTTGATCCAGCGTTAGAACTCGAAGCGTCTGAGAATTCAGAGGCAGTTTCGTAAGCATCGTCATCAGAATTTGCTTCCGAGGTAGCATTTTTAAAATTAATTTTAAGGACAATAAAGATGAAAGCAATAAAAAAGAAAAAGCCACACAAAACGCCAAGCAAAGACAAAAGCATGGCTAAATTTTTGCAGCTGTAAGTGTGTAACACTAAAATTAAACGATAGTTGATAAAAGATCACACAATAAGATGTATAATCGAATTAGAAACTGAAGTTTGAAATCAGAAAACTATCTCTCCAAACGACAGTTTTAAGAATTTTCTTTAGAATGACGATTTAATTTATTATTGGTTGTTACAACGTATACTTACTGTAACAATCTAGAATGTTCCAGAATGTTATGCAAACAATTCAGCTTTGTTCCAATAATGAAATTTCTTGTAAACATTGGAAATGGCATTGTTTTGAAGTAATTGTTTATGAATGACGTAACCGATGTATCGTGTTGCCAGATGCGATATAATAAATAATAAAGCAATATTTGTATTTAATGTTTCGAGCTTAGATTATGGTTATATTGGTTATATATAAGTTATTTTAAGTTAAATTATTGGTTATATTGCTTATAACTTTTTTCCACATTAAATGAATGTAGTTTCATGCGGAACCATAATAATTTATGAAAATTTATTTTTAGAAATGTTCATCCTATGACGCGTAAAAATTTCAGATTTATTACCATCTGCAAAATAGATTTTTTAGCTACTGATGTTTTAAATTATTTCATACTGTTTTATTACATCCTTTTTTATACACAAAAAAAAAAGTATTGAATTTTTGACTTCTGATTTTCAATAAATTTACTCGTTTTGAGATAATCTGAACACGATTTGACCATTTATAGAAAATATCTGTCTAATGTCATTTTTAGAAGTTATCTGTCTAAATATATGTATTAGTAACATTTTGTAGAGATTATATCTCGCGAATTAACGTACGGAATTTAATCAAACTTGACATTTGGTTGGATTTCGAATTAAATTGGTGCGGAAAGTGTTTGAAATTGGTGAAAAGTGTTTATAATTTCGGTTTGCTCGCAAACTAATTTACCTAAATATTTTTTAGAATGTCTTTTAACTGATACATATGTTATTCAAATTCATTACAGAATGTTCCCGATTGAAAATGATATACATACAGGGGCACCCGATAATAGTCCAATACATCGCCGTTCGATGCTAGGTATTTCTATAAAGCACTTTTAAATACTTTTGTACCACACAAGATCAAATAAAATTAAAATAGCTTATTTATAAGCACAAAAGCGTGTTGTCTATATAATATTGTAGGGTTAGCATTAATTATTAGTTTACAAGGTCTTACAAATGCTTTTAGATAAAATAGGGGATATAGTTTTAAATTATTAGAAGTATAGTTTCAGTTGTGTTATGCATGTTTAACACTTTCCAACAAAATTTTAAAGTGATTATGACTTCGATTCGTCTGCTTATCTTTTTGTCCGTTTTATAAGTTCGTAAACATTTTTAGAATGTCTTGAATCTGAGATATGTTTATCAGGTTTGCTATGCCATGTTCTCTATTGAAATTGGTACAAATAGCGCGGCTGGTTTGGTTTTAGAGACTTATAGAAGATTTCTGATGCATTATAGTTTATGAGAGATAGGGATAAGTAAGTGAATATGGAATACTATTTTTATATAAACTCCTCAGTATAAACCGAAATATTTTTTATCGTTGTGGATTTTATTATTGCAAACTTTCAAGTGTTGTTAATATGTTTTGGTGGTTTTCTGTAACAAAAAATCGAGTTTACAAGCAAAATTTCAGTTAAAAAAACATCGGGTAATATGGAATACTTATGAAGGGAAATAGGGAATACCCGTTTATTTAAAAGATAGTATGAAACAGAGTAATATTTTCACAAAATATCATGAATGATTATAATGTAAAAAATTTATTTCAAAATTACAATTATCGGAAATTAACAATATTGAAAAGTTTTTCAAAATTCAAGTTTTACAAAAATAGCAAATAATATGAAATAGTTGGTATTCTATATTACCCGAATCACCATCTTGGAGACTAAATCAATCTGAACCACCTGTTGGTAGAAATAAGTTCATGGGAATCAGATTATTAACTAATTCAACACCCTTATCGGAAATGACACTAGGTTTTCACTCATTTTACTGCTTTCTAAATAGATTATATAATTTATAATACTTCCCACCATTTCCCTATATTTTAAAAGTTTTTTTTTTTTTTTTCAATATTTTTATGCTGCACACACCATCACGGAGTTAATATATTTTATTTAGATTATTTTTAACAATTTCCAACAAAATTGAAAAATGTTCCTGACTTCAGTTTGTCTGCCTTTCCGCGCTCTAACTTCCGTAAATTTTATTATAAAGTTTTGAAATTCATATACGTTAATCAAGTTTTTTAGGGCGTGTTCAAGTTTATTAGGAGCATTCCTTGTTTGCGTACTAAGACCCACAAAAGAATTCCAATATATTATGATCTATGAGAGGTACTTTAAAAGTATATTTTAATATTTTTATATTGAGAAAACAGAATAAATATTTAAATATTTTTAACTCTCGGTACTTACGTATTAGCCAGATGACCTTTTCCGCAAAGTAAAATATCGTCCTTAAATGCGTGATAAACAGTCAATGATGGAGAAATGTTCTCGCACATATCGCGAAGCGTACTACATGCGTATTAGCGATTGCTGCAAAACGGAATTTCGCGCATTTTTTAGATTAATGCAGAACGAGGTAGGGGTATCCAGTCATATTTGTTTTTTGGTTTTTGTGTTCACGAAGCACACATACATGCGTATTAGTTATTGCTACAATATGCAGATATCTGAGATTTATGCACATCCAGGTAGGGGTATCTAGTGATGATTTTTCGGTTTTACTGTACGTGAAGCGTACATACGCGTGTATTAATGATTGCTGAGATTGGAAATTTCATGCAAGTATGCACGTTTCGCGTGCATTAAAACCAATATATATATATATATATAATTACTGGATGCAGCTGATTCGTCATGCATGAATCTTAAAATGGATGAAAAATCTGTTCAGCAGCAATCACTACCACGTACGTGTATCACATAAGAACTTTTCGCGTGCATTAAAGAAAAAAAAATAATAAATCACTGGATGCAGCTAATTTGACGTGCATGAACAGGAAAATGCAAGAAAATAAACATTGACACAAAATTTGCATACATTTCTCCATCACTGACTATGTATCGCGCACTTGGCGACAAGTTTTTACTCTGCAGAAAAGGTCGATGGGCTAATATGTACACTTGCCAGAAAATATTTGCGTACAAACGCACAGTAAACTTTCAAGAGGGAATACAAGCACATTATATTGACGGTATTAATTTAATTTTTATTTTAATTAATTCTTGAACAATTCATTAAATAGCAATAGCAATTTCAGAAATATAACACGCATCGTTTTATAGTAATAATAATAATAATAATAATAATAATAATTAAAAATAATCTGGTGTGTCACTCACACGACTTTCTCTTACCCTGAAATTTAATACTATAAGTACAGGTTGGAGATTAAAAGGTAAGATAACGAGTATTGTTATGTAAACCTATGATAAACTACTCAAATTAGGCTTCGGAAAAGTTTTATATGATAATTAGTTCTGTGTGAGGGGGGGGGGCTACCACCCCCCTCAAACCCCCGTTTCACCAATGCACCTACATTTATATAGAATTTAAATCTGTTGTTACTTAAAAGTTTAAGTTTACTTAAAATTATACAGACAATTTTCATACGCAACAGTCCTTGAAACTTATCAATCTTGATCAAACTTTTCCAGCAACAAACTTATATTAACTTCAAAATACAACATTTGGATCTCCCAAAATTATTCCCTTTTTAAGTCAATGTACCACTTCCATTTTCCAATTTTCATTAAAAGTTGTCGAAATTATCTGTGCATTAGACATGTCTTATTTCTGCAGCTTCGTTGTTCTTTGTTTATTAATTTCGGAAATGTGATAATCAGAAGATATCTACACACATATACATACACACTGACCAATTTCCTAAAACCACTTTTTTTTTTTTTTTTTTTTTTGACTGAAGAAACCTTAAAACCTGTAAATCAGATGAAAACTCGATTTCGAATTTTTCGACCGAACACAATACTTCCATTACCTGCGTCAGTCGGGTAATAGAAGTAAAAATATAAAGCCATTTATTCTTAAACCATTTCAGCTGAGAGCGTGTGGGATTTCAACCATACTAAAAGATTTGGATTTGTATACTATTCAAAATCATATATATGCCATACAGAACTAAATAGTATCATGCAATAAATTATATGGTTGATTGATTATATGTACTTCTTAAATTCCAGCTGAAAGTCTGAATTCTGTATTGTTTCTTGAAATCTTACGTACCATGGGTAACAAGCATCAGAAAATTTCTCTAGCTTTTTTCCCATTCTCCGTATTGATTAGAGCATATTGTTAGAAATTAATAACTAAACTTCAGTTATTAATATCTTCTACAGTTAGATATTAATTTCTTCTTCAACAGAAGGCATTAGTGCGACGTAAAACCCAACCATTCATCCATCCATCTTCAACAGAAGAAAGTATTGGTTTCGTAAAAATTAATAAGTTTTTGTTTTCGATGGATTTGCACATTTTGAGAAGTCCGGAACACGATTTGACTATTTTTAAAAAATATCTGTCTGAGTGTGTGTGACAAAAATTGTGTGGCAGTTCTAGCTCAAAAACGAGTGTTCGGAATTTCATTTTGTATGCGGTTGTACCCTGATATCAGTTAGTGTCTATTAATTTTTAATGAAATCACCCTACAGGTGGCGTTGTCATTACATATTTTCCTAATTTTTAATGTAGCAGCATAGTACAAAATTTCATATAAATGTGCAAAATGAGATTTATTTTTGACCAACCAATTTGAAATTGAAAAGAATTACTTATAATAATATTAATAATCAACGGATTTTTTTTTTTTCTTTTTTTTTTGTAAATATAAAAACATCACTTGCCTCCTCCTGGAGCGCAAATGTTCAACATGAGTAATTTCCAAAAGATCTCGTCAATAAATTTAAAACGAATGATTCCTCTATAAATCTGCGATAATTAAAAACAAAATTATCAAGGGAAAAAGCGTTTCCCCAAATACCAGCGCAAAATCGATTTTCTTTCGACATTTAGTGTTATACTGAGATGAAAATGGTCTAAATCGTCATAATGGAAAATGATTTTAATAAATAATAATTTTAATATAATAATTTGAAAGTCTGAATTCTGTATTGTTTCTTGAAATCTTACGTACCATGGGTAACAAGCATCAGAAAATTTCTCTAGCTTTTTTCCCATTCTCCGTATTGATTAGAGCATATTGTTAGAAATTAATAACTAAACTTGCCTCCTCCTGGAGCGCAAATGTTCAACATGAGTAATTTCCAAAAGATCTCGTCAATAAATTTAAAACGAATGATTCCTCTATAAATCTGCGATAATTAAAAACAAAATTATCAAGGGAAAAAGCGTTTCCCCAAATACCAGCGCAAAATCGATTTTCTTTCGACATTTAGTGTTATACTGAGATGAAAATGGTCTAAATCGTCATAATGGAAAATGATTTTAATAAATAATAATTTTAATATAATAATTTGTACTGCGGGAATTTGTATAGGAATATATATCATCATATATAGTTAACCTCATCCGTGGCTGATTCTGTCACACTTTAGGCTTAAAAGTAGGCTTAAGAGATTTCCTTGGACTCTGTCTCTTAAATTTCATACTTTAGTCAATTTAAAAAAAATCTAATTGTTTGATCGATAAGCTATTTAAACCAACGGATTCAGAAAAATTACGCCTTTCATTTGGTGCCTTATTTGTAACGAATATATAATTAGATTAATAAAAGCTTTAAAATACATTTTAAAATTTTAATTGTTGCCATTTTTTTTCAGCCTAAAATGAAATATGCTTTCCCGTAATAAAATAAAATAAAAATAAATTTGCTCATGCATAGGGAAAAAAAAATGACGTTTATAAAATAATAATTGTAAAGGTAACGAAGAGATAAACAAAGTGAGAAAATTTCGTACGGGCTTGCTAACAAATGAATTATTTAAAGTGAGAGTAAGAAATAAATAAAATAAAACGATTATTTTTCAACGGGCGCCTTAGTCGCCCTACAAAAAACTAGTATATATATGTATAAACTTTGTAATGGTTATAACATACTAGTTTATTATTTGTCATTTGCTGCACGTTCAGCAGCAGGTCGGCATTATCATTAATTCTCTTTCATAAACAGAGGCTGGAATGGAAATGGTAATTATTTTATTTCATTCTTGTTTGCAAAATACATGCGCTGCAAAACTCATTTTCACTTAATTAATTCAGGATCAGTTGTCGAAGTTTATCTGCATGTTTGCAGGGCCTTCTTAGCTTAAAGGGTGAAAAGTGCAGGCTGATCGAAATATGTGTTTTATTGTTTATAGCATGCTTTTAGCTTGAGACGTATTATTTTCTTTTCAAGTGGGACCCAACCCAAATAGCCCTTAGACGAAATAATGTATGTACACTGCATATCTTTCGCAATCGTAATTTATCATAATGTGTTTTTTCACTTGCAGAACAAAACCGGCGTCCGAATAAAGAAATCGCGGCTTGTCAGAAATGCTCACCGACGCCGACTTGCATTTCAAAGAATACCGATGCGTTATTGTTCTTTGATTTTTCTCCTCGCAAAACTTTTAAGCATTTGTCACGAGAAAGCACTCAAAAAGTTGCACACTTCTTCTCAAGCAGTGACACTAATCCGAATAACGCCTACACCTATTTCTGTGCACTGTTCAAGCCTGTCACTCATGGCTTCCGAGAGGCTGTCGTGGTGTTGGCCTTGCATTGCCATTTTACCTAACTAAATCTCTTAAGGAACTGAAAATTTAAAGATTTATTTTGCTTCATTTATTTACTTTTTTGTACTTTTCATGAATGGCACAAGATTAGACTTTCTTTTAAGTTTGAGGAAGTTAATTCTTTAGGTTACTTCATGCTCTTTCAAAACATCCAAAACGCAAAAGAATATTTTAAGCCGTTCTCGTAATCACTAGGAAGTGTACCACAAAAAGATGAAAAAGAATGGCTTTAGACAATTCAAATGGATTCTAATATCAAAACATTCTTGTTTCAATGATAGCCAATTCTTTTGCCATTTAAGTTTAGCAATTTGTGTTTAAAGTAGTTAAAGTATGTTTGTGTAACTTTTTACGTATTTGTGAATATATAACATTTATATGCAAACGTATGTTTTTTTTTTTTTTTTCTTAAGGTGTGTTCTGTAGCTTCAAAGCTTTTTTCTATAATCCACAAAATTACTTCCCCATTTTTCAGAGTCACCTACTCTTGCTTTTAGTTTTTCTTTTAATTCATTAATGTATAACAATATTTTTCTCTCTTATTTTTTTATTTCCTTTTACTTTTTTGGTATAGTTTTAAGGTTTTGATTCAATATTTCAACCATTTTCAGATCAAGAGCTTTATGTATTTTTGTTTTATAACTTTTTAACTTTAGACATTTAGTGATACTATTAATACATATATAATCGAAAAATCTGTCTGTATTTTCTATCAAAAACACATAAAATCCCTTGATTATTTTATATGATATACAGCCAAAAATCTATTCAAAAATTTTGTTTGTCTACCCTTTGATAGTCTAAAGTAAGCTCGAAACGGTTGCATAATTAAGAAATATTAATTTGCAAAAATTCTGGATAGAATTTTTAGTTTGTTTCATTAAAATATCTAATATAATTTTTGAGAAAATTAAAAAAAAAAAATCTTCAACGTATATGTGTACGATCTTTTACACTACCAAAATAAGCTGATTATCTGATGCAGGAAAACAAGTCAAAAGCTACAACCAAAACGCAATAATTCATGAATAAATAATAAATAGTAAAACCCGAATAAACTACTACGTCAGAAACGCCAAAAGAATAGCACTGAAGACGGTACGCTTAAGGCTACCGAAAGAGCTGTATGCATCGGAAATATTTTTCTTTTGGCGTTTCTGACGTAGTAGTTTTTTCGGGTTTTAATATTCCAACGCCAAGTCTCCTGTTATTAAATAATAAATAGATCGTTGTTAACAAATCTTGCTGTAATATTGAGATCTAAAAGTACGTATATTTGTATAGAAAAAAATGTGAAGACAATGAATTTATAACTTAAGATTCAATAATTATTTTAAATCTCACTGCTGCAAGTGCAGTTCTTGAAAAATTAACACTGAATGGTTATTTGACACTAAAAAAATTAACCAATGATTAAGTTTACAGAATTATTTATGGAGCAATCTGCATAATTATTGGCCTTCAACTTTTATATTGCAAAAATCTGACATAAAGTTTAATCAATTTATAAAAACAAGTTTTCTTTTCATAAATTGGTCCATTGCAGTTAGTGAAATTTAGTGAGTACGATTTGAATAAAAATAATATTTTTTTAGCAATACTTTAATACATAACTGCATTTACTTTAAACTACATTGTTTTTAGAATTTATCATGTTTCAGGCCAAGAACTGGTGTTGAACATGATTACTGTGATAAATGGTGAAATATTAAAGATGAATATCAAGTATTGCTTTGAAGTATTGAATATTAAATATTGTATTTGAACAATTTCTTGATTACAAAATGAATGCTTGGCTTTTGAAAAATATTTTGATTGATATTCACACACATTTTTAAAAGGATTGGAGGAAAACAATAGCAAGGTGTATTATAAGTAACTAATTATTCTTAAAATTTGGAATCTAGAAAAATAAATTTAAAATTTTGTAAAAAATTTTAAATAGTGTTTGAGGAGCTGTAGACTAATATTATTTTAAAAGTATTACGTGGCTTAGTATTTTTTTAATACCAATCTAAATAATTTTAATTGTATCGATTCTGATAATTATCATCATCCCTTGTCCCAGTAAAATATGGATCAATAAATAATTTGTCTTGGAGATTTTAGAGATGAACAGAGGCATATAAATCTCTCATAAGATAAAATAATCTGGTGTGTCACTCACACGACTTTCTCTTACCCTGAAATTTAATACTATAAATACAGCTTGCAGATTAATAGGTAAGATAACGAGTACTGTTATGTAAACCTATGTTAAACTATTCATATTAGGCTTCTGAAGAGTTTTATATGATAATTAGTTCTGTGTGAGGGGGGCTACCGCCCCCCTCAACTCCCCGTTTCACTAATGCACCTACATTTAGATAGAATTTAATTCGGTTATTAAAAAATAATTCTCATTTAAAAAAATAATTTATTAAAATTATTATTAAAAAAATTATCTTTTATGATAAGGCAGACGATTTCCATATTAGAGAAGTAGTATAAGACCAAATATCCAAAAAAAGTCCATTTTATTCTCAATATTTAAAAAAAAAAAAAAAAAAAAGAAGAAAAAAAAAGAAGTTTTTTTTTCGTTAAAAAAAAAAAAAAAAAAAAAAAAAAAAATCGATAACTTTGCTTTAAATTATCGCAGATCGATGGTTCAACCATTCGTTTTAAAGGTATTGGCGAGCTCTTTTGAAATATACCCATCATGAAAATTTACTCCCCTCGAGGGGAGACTTCCCCCCCAGGGTGGGAGGCGAGGCTCCTACATACACAATTTTTTTTCCCAGTTAACTATCTCTATTACAAAAAATATATATTCGTTTTATTTGGTTTAGTGCAGTCTATAGACGTTAAACTCTACTTTCCTGCAATTTCCCCCATAGACGTAATGTATTAGAATTTTCTTGATTGTCCCTGTACACGAACCATTTGCTTGATCTTAACGAAAAGCTTACTGTAACGTCCCTATATGATACACATTTAGAATACCAAGTTTGAACTTTCTGCCATAATTTGTTTTTGAGATATGCTGATAACAGACAGACACACAGACACACAGACATACAGACACACAGACCATTTGCTAAAAACATGATTTTCGTATTCAAGGAACCTCAAAACGTGTAAATATAACAAAATCTCGCGTTCGAAAATTTGACCCAAAAACAATACTTTCTCTACCTTATGGGTAAGAGAAATTAAATAATGTGGTGTGTCACTCACACGACTTTCTCTTACCCTGAAATTTAATACTATAAATACAGGTTGCAGATTAATAGGTAAGATAACGTGTACTGTTATGTAAACCTATGTTAAACAATTCATATTAGGCTTCTGAAGAGTTTTATATGATAATTAGTTCTGTGTGAGGGGGGGCTACCGCCCCCCTCAACCGCCCGTTTCATTAATGCACCTACATTTATATAGAATTTAATTCGGTTATGAAAAAAATTTTCTCTTTTTAAAAAATAATTTACTAAAATTATTATTTTAAAAAATTATCTTTTATGATAAGGCAGACGATTTCCATATTAGAGAAGTAGTTTAACACCAAATATCCAAAAAAAGTCCATTTTATTCTCAATATAAAAAAAAAGAGTACGATTTTAAGTTTTTTTTTCGTTAAAAGTAAAAAAAATCGATAACTTTGTTTTAAATTATCGCAGATCGATGGTTCAACCATTCGTTTTAAAGGTATTTTCGAGCTCTTTTGAAAGATGCCCATCATGAAAATTTACTCCCCTCGAGGGGGGACTTCCCCCCCCAGGGCGGGAGGCGAGGCTCCTACATACACAAAAAAATTTTCCCAGTTAACTGTCTCTATTACAAAAAATATATATTTGTTTCATTTGGTTTAGTGCAGTCTATAGACGTTAAACTCTATTTTCCTGCAGTTTCCCCCATAGACGTAATGTATTAGAATTCTCTTGATTGTCCCTGTACACGAACCATTTGCTTGATCTTAACGAAAAGCTTACTGTAGCATCCCTATATGATACACATTTAGAATACCAAGTTTGAACTTTCTGCCATAATTTGTTTTTGAGATATGCTGATAACAGACAGACACACAGACACACAGACACACACACACACAGACACACACAGACACACACACAGACACACAGACCATTTGCTAAAAACATGATTTTCGAAATTCAGGGGACCTCAAAACGTGTAAATATAACAAAATCTCGCGTTCAAAAATGTAAGGCAAAAACAATACTTTCTCTACCTTATGGGTAAGAGAAAGTAAAAATGCAAAAGAATAGTAGAAATATATAATTTTACGTGAAAATTAGCAGAGCTAGCGTGTAAATGCGAAATATTAATAAGGAATTTTTTAAGAACAGAAATTAATGAAAACAGATTTTATAAATAAGCGGGATAAAGTTGATCAGGTACACTTAATGTTGTCACTTGAGTTTAAATAAATAAATATATCTCTATTATTCGTGCAAGTTACAGCAATAATCAATATTTGCATGAAAATCAAAACATATTTCATTTATCATATGGCAGAATATATTTCTTCTTAATTTTCCTTTCTTGAAGCTCAAGTTGGTTTTAGAAGACTTTCAGTTTATATGACTGCAATTTTAAACTGTAATGCATTGAATTTCACGCTTTGACGACACACAGTTGACTAATAATAAAAACTAGTATCGCCCAGTGGTCGAAACTCGACCATTTTTTTTGCAAAGCGAGGCAAAGCAAAGTTATTGCCTTGTCCTAAACGGAATGCAATTGCAACACAGCTGCGGCAATTGTTTGCCAATATTCACTCTAACTGAATCAGCAGAGTTTTACTTAATATAACTATTTCTCTCTGTAGATGTTAGCCTTTCCTGAAATGAGAGAAAATCGCAACGTGAAAACGCCCCTTGTTGTGTGATACAGCCCAGACGCTAATAGGTACCATGTGAGACCAAGGTCCAACCAAGTATCAAATTCTGTTAAATTAATTCGATTGGTTCATAAAGTACAGTGTTTGAACAAAAAAAAAAAAAAAAAAAAAAAAAAAGATATTTTTCAAAAATGGTCGAATTGAGTTCGGGAAATTTCAAAACGTGTAACTTTATCGAAAACCGAAAATCTAAAACATTTCTGAATCTTATATTTTCTACTTATATATGCAGAGGAAAGAATAATAAATCCACTTTTTAAACAATAAAAATAAGTAGTCAATTTCATTAATTTCACTTTATTAAAATGCAAGGAAATCTCAAAACGTGTAAATTCATCGAAAACCGGAAATCAAAGTTTTTATGAATCTTCTACTTGCTTCTTCTACCCACAAAAGCTAGCAATAAAGACACTTTTTTAAAAAATAAGTAGCCAATTTCAGTTAATTGAAACGTAAAGAAAGCTCAAAACATGTAAATTCAGCAAAAAACGGAAATCGGATTTTTTTCAGTATCGTCTACTTATACATGCAGCAGTTAGTAACAAATCCATTTTCCTTTTATTTAGTATATTAGTTCAATATTTATTGTTTAAATATCACCCTTTGAAATGAAATGTTTATGTTTACATTCGAAACTGGAAGTTTGCCATTTTTTTTTTCTGGAGTTTTGTGATTTTAAATTAAAATTTTATCAATTTTACAAAAAAAATAACTCAATCAAACACATGTAGACAGTAACTTATATATAACTATACCCAAATATCGGAATTAAAATCAGCAGATAATTTCCGTTCTTTTTTAATAATTTTCTACAAAAAAACCAATGGACGATTAACATAGAAAATCTTTTACATGGCTCCATGGACAGACGGTGACGTCATCACTTCGCTTGCGTATAGTGATGCTACATTATACAAATTACTGTGTCTATGGTTTTATTTGAGCTATATGAAATTGCCAGATTTAACAACTTTCTACTTTTAGGTATTTTTTAATGTGAAGGAATACGTGTATAAAAGGGAAAAATGGGGGAAAATGCATAAAAAATAAATGTATTTTTAAATACCTTCTTGACACCGTAAGAAAATAATATTTGTATTCGCACCTTCCGGCTAACCATACCTTTCGAACGATACCGTTTTGTATGTCTGTGTGTCTGTGTGTCTGTCTGTTATCAGCATATCTCAAAAACAAATTATGGCAGAAAGTTCAAACTTGGTATTCTAAATGTGTATCATATACGGATGCTACAGTAAGCTTTTCGTTAAGATCAAGCAAATGCTTCGTGTACAGGGACAATCAAGAGAATTCTAATACATTACGTCTATGGGGGAAATTGCAGGTAAGTAGAGTTTAACGTCTATAGACTGCACTAAACCAAATGAAAGGAATATATATATATTGTAATAGAAATAGTAAACTGGGAAAAAAAATTGTGTATGTGGGAGCCTCGTCTCCCCCCCTGGGGGGAAGTCCCCCCTCGAGGGGAGTAAATTTTCATGATGGGTATCTTTCAAAAGAGCTCGCCAATACCTTTAAAACGAATGGTTGAACCATCGATCTGTGATAATTTAAAACAAAGTTATCGATTTTTTTACTTTTAACGAAAAAAAAAAAAAACTTGGAAAAAAATCGTATCTTTTGAAGTGAAAACTTCTTTAGGCGCGTTGAGCACTTTTGGGTGAACAAAAATCATTGAACTCCCGTCATCGTCAGCTAACTCTTTCCATTTGAAGTGAAAACTTTTGGGTGAACAAAAATCATTGAATTCGCGTCATCGTCAGCAAACGCTTTCCATCCTTGTATGATACAAATAATGTATCATACAATTAACGTGCAAATGTGAAGTGTTAATAATTATATACTGTATAATGTTTTAAAATCTGGTGCGGCTCTACACGACTTCTCTCATCTCCGGACACTGTCTCTATTGCAGTTAGACCTCACTAAACAGTGAGAAAGGCCAAAGCCGCCATTTTTCTCACGTTTTTATAATCGGGTGCGGCTCTACACGACTTCACTCATCTCCGGACACTGTCTCTTAAAGATTGCACCCGGAAACGTCGCAGTTAGACTTCACAGAACCATGAGAAAGACCAAAGCCGCCATTTTTTCTCACGTTTTGAAAATCTGGTGCGGCTCTACACGACTTCTCTCATCTCCGGACACTGTCTCTTAAAGATTGCAGCCGGAAACGTTGCAGTTAGACCTCACAGAACCGTGATAATGGCCAAAGCCTCCCTTTTTTTCAAGTTTTTACAATCTGGTGCGGCTCTACACGACTTCTCTCATCTCCGGACACTGTCTTTATTCCAGTTAGACCTCACTTTTGTGAGGTAAGGCCAAAGCCGCCATTTTTCTCACGTTTTTACAATCTGGTGCGGCTTTACACGACTCATCTCATCTCCGGCCACTGTCTCTTAAAGATTGCAGCCGGAAACGTTGCAGTTAGGCCTCACAAAACCGTGAGAAAGGCCAAAGCCGCCATTTTTCTCACGTTTTTACAATCTGGTGCGGCTCTACACGAATTCTCTCATCTCCGGACACTGTCTCTATTGCAGTTAGACCTCACTAAACCGTGAGAAAGGCCAAAGCCGCCATTTTTCTCACGTTTTTACAATCTGGTGCGGCTCTACACGACTTCTCTCATCTCCGAACACTGTCTCTATTGCAGTTAGCGCATTAAATAAAATTGTAATATATTTTTTGTAGTAGTAGTTTATATTAATGAATAAAAAAACACTTCATTTAAAATTATTTCCTACACAATAAAATATTTCCTGACGATTCAAGAAATACACACGTAATTGTTCACGTTTTCACTTCTGTCGGCACTCCCGAAGTGCAACTGTTTTTTTTTTTTTTTTTTTTTTTTTTTTTTAAATATTGAGAATAAAATGGACTTTTTTTGGATATTTAGTGTTATACTACTTCTCTAATATGGAAAGCGTCTGCATTATCATAAAAGATAATTTTTTAAAATAACAATTTTAAGAAATTATTTTTTAAAAACAGAATTATTTTTTAGTAACCGAATTAAATTTGATATAAATCTAAGTGCATTAATGAAAGGGGGGGTTGAGGGGGGCGATAGCCCCCTCACATAGAATTAATTATCATATAAAACTCTTCCGAAGCCTAATTTGAATTGTTTAACATAGGTTTACATAAAATCGTTATCTTACCTCTTAATCTCCAACCTGTATTTATAGTATTAAATTTCAGGGTAAGAGAAAGTCGTGTGAGTGACACACCAGATTATTTTAAAGAGTAAGATTATGATGGCATTTTTGCAGTATTTTGGAATATTACATAATGATATACATTTGTTAAATAGTTCAGTAAAAATTTCAATGGCTTCATTTCATTCCGTGCTTCTTTTAAAATATTCACAGTGAATTTTGTCTTCTCCTGAAGCTTTTCCATTTTCCATTACTTTTATTTCCATAGCTATTTCTTCCTTCAATATTTCTGTTATAGTGTTGTTTGTATTTGAAGAGGTAGGTGAACCACTGAGTTGTTCAAGTGAGATGTACAATCTGAATAAAAATTTGCTGCCTCTTTTAGAATTTGCTCTTGAATGCGAGTGATATTTCCACTTTTTGTCTTTAAAGCTAGATTTATTTTCCTACCAAGTATCATATTTCTCTTTGCAGTATTCAAACATTTATTTTCTTCAGTGGCTTACTGGATCATATTACAAATGAATTTCTTGATGTCTTCTACAATCTTTTTCCTCAGAGTTTTACATAGTTCTGAAAATTGAACGTTTGCAGTAATATTTTCCTTGTTATATTTAATTTTTCTTTTCTTTTCCATAAACTGCCGTGTCTCTTCCGAGATTTTTTGAACAGGTTTATCTTCTTCTGAACCAGCAACATTTTTGCTGATTCCAGAACAACATTGACAAAATTCACAGTGAACTCAATGTCTTCAGCATCCTCAAGCAATTTAAATCTGTTCTTTAGTTCAAGCTGGAACTCTTGCTTTTTATTTTTTAGAAGCTGTGGTTGAATTCTCTTGTTTCGAATTTGCACCAGTTTCTGTTTTTCCAATGCAACCTGGAACTTTACCTTACAATGTACCAGAATGTGATCACTACCAGAGTTAAATCTATTTATCACGGCACAATCAGTAAAAATGTATTTCTTGTTAATTAGAATGTAGTCTATTTCACTTGTTCCTCCATTGGGACACCTCCATGTCTATTTTTTTCTTAGGATTCTTTTAAAAAAAGGAATTCATGACATAAAGCTTTTAACATTCTGTAAATTCAATCAGTCTGTGTCCTCTTTCATCTCTAGTTCCCTTTCTAAATGCACCAACTACACATTCATTTGAATGTTTGGTACCAATTCGAGCACTGAAATCTCCCATAATGATTCTAAGATTGTGCCTTCAGGTTTTGCTGAGGACCTTCGTAACAACCTCATAGAATTTCCCAATAACTTGGTCTTCACATGTGCTGGTTGAAGCGTAAACTTAAATTACCTCAGCGTTATAACGCTTAGAGAGCTTGATGGTGAGTGTTGAAATTCTTTCAGAAAAGCTTGTTACTCTGTTTTTTATGTTCTTGTTAAAATTCTACTACGCTGCATCTTCCATTATCAGTTCCTTGATATTAAAGCATATTTTTACTCTTCAAATCTAGAAAAATCTACATCCTTTCTTCTAACTTCAGTGAGACCTACAATATCCCATGTAATATGTCTTAATTCTTCTTCAAGCTCGAGTAGTCTATCCTCAGAGCTCAAGGATCTGCAATTAAAAGTACATATATTCATTCCTTGGCAGCTGACCCGGGGATTCTTTGCACCCTCTGCCTTTTTTGCTTTCCTGCTTGCTGGCCAGAACAGGAACATTTCGGCCGCCGGGGACTGAGGGCCACTGTACATATGAAGCAGGCATTTTGAAATATAAAGGAGGAATTGGCCAAGTCACACCACGCTGGCCAATGCGTTTTGGTTCGAGCCCATCCGTGTTGTTTCGTAATGCTAGGCATTAGTAACAGCTGCACCACGTGAAGGTATGGATTGGACATTAAGTCTATGTCCTGGTCGGTTCCTCCAAGCCATAAATAATGGATTTGGAGGGTCTCCTCCCAGTTAATAACATAGATCATTATGCAACCATATCTATATCTATCTATCTATCTACTTGTATATATAACGTATAATTGTAAATAATTATAAAATTTAACATACAAGAGATACATTATTAATGCAAATTTCATATAAAAGATTAAATAAATAAAGCCATGATTAGTTTAATTAAAGATGAATAAAATACTCACGCTATAATGACAGATAAAACGCACTCATGTCAATAATGAATTAATAGAACCAAAGAAATTAAAATGAATTTAATATACAATTACCGTTAATATTTAAGAGGAACTTAACAAAATGTAAAAGAAGTTGAACATAACAAGGAAATAGAAGTGGGACATGCTCAAAAATTGAAAGACGTATCATCAGGGGATACACAATTCTTCATAGAGCATAATATTGCAAGATTTCAAAAACTGTATAGCTGTTTAAGAAGAAAAGGTCTAGGTTCCTATTTTGTGAAAATACCCAACGTTAAAAAGAAATAAAGAATTTAAATGCTTATTAAAAAAAAAAAAAAAAAAGAACTCGAATTTCGTCTGTTGGGTGAAATTAATAAAAAGTAAATAAAGCAAACCTTTTTCTTTGACATGCTCTTGTAATATGCGATAATATTTTAAAATATAAGTAAGTGTAAATAATATTTTATCTATTTATATTTATAATATTAAATGAATAAGATATTTTCATTTCATTATTATTATTATTTTCAATTTATGGTTATGAAGAGGGCAATTCATAGCTGCAGTTTGCTATAGGTTAGTTAATAGCTTTTCTTAGATGGCGGTTTCACAGTACAATTTGAAATTTTTTACTGTCGTTACTTCATGAAATAAGAGAATTTTTCTACACAAACACCTTACAATTGATAGCTATTATTCATACGTTGATTTCTCAATTTTCGATTTATCTTCTAACCCCTACAGAATTAGAAAATATATTAAAACATTCTTACGTGCTATGATGTAATTATATAATAAAAATAAATGAATGTAATTAATTATAAGGTTCCATTTATCAGTTTACATGCCTCATTTAAAAAGATATCAATAATATCCAAGTTCAATAAGCACAATGGAAGATCAACCAAAAAAAAAAAAAATAAAATAAAATAAAATAAAATAAAATAAAATAAAATAAGATACATATAATATTTTATCTTAAGAATCGCAAGATCTTAATTATAGTTATTTCTATATAATCTTAACTTTGCTTAGCATTTAAATAATTAATAAATAAAAACAGGGTGTCTACATTTTTTATGAATGAATATCACTTTCGAGAGATTAATACACTGACACCAACATTTTTTGTGCAACATTTGAAACGATTGATTAAATTACGCGGTTGCGTTTTCAATACCACGAAAAGTATTATTCTCCTCCTTCTGATATTATTACTGTTTTTTTGGCAACCACTTTCATAACTTCACCTTACATATAACTGATTTTGATAATGACCCTAAATTACAGTCTCGTTCATTAGATTGCAAAATAACTGTTATTGGTGAGGATTTGTTTAAATATTTACTGATATCCATTCCAGATGGGGAAATAAATGGAACTTTATGTAATAACAATAAAGTCTGATTTGAGGTCTTCCTCCAGGGTTGTGGAATACTTTAACGGATACTATAGACAATTATTTATTTATTTACTTATTAATACGATATTGCTTCGGGGTGTTTCTGGGAATACCACGGCATTATCCAAATATGCACGCAGAAGGATATTGAATTTTTCTTTTTATGATTCATTTTATTGTGATAGATTTTGATAGTCATCACAAAATTTTCTTTTATATAACTGTATATGTAACAGCGATTAATTACTGGTCAGCAGGCACAAAAATTTAAACATAGTTATTAACAATAAATATTTAACTTACGCAGTTTAGTTTAATTCAAAGTAATTGATACTGAGATATAGTCATCTTTAAAATCAGAAAACGCGAGTAATAACAGAGCCACACAGTCGACCAATATACACTCGTAAAAAGCCAATAACCAACCAACTAAATATGTCCTTTTATGATTAATTTTATTGTGATTTCAAAATAATTTCTCGTTTTAAAAAGTAGAATGATGAATAAAATTCATAAGCATCATAATTTATTTTTATTTTTATTTATTTATTTATTTATTTTAAACTTAACTCATTAAAAACTTCTAGGTTACAGCCGCCACAAAATTTGGTTTTATATAATTATATATAACAGCGATAACTGCTGGTTAACATGCACAAAAGTTTAAACATAGTTTCTCACAATACATGTTTAACTTATGCAGTTTAGTTTAATTCAAACCAATAGGTTCTGAGATATAGTAATCTTTAAAACAGTGTTGGGCATAATTGATTAAAAAGTAATTGAATTATAACTGAATTACAATTAAATTACAATTATAATTATTTTACTGTCAATCAAATAACAAGTAATTGATTACAAATAAACTGAATTACTTATTCAATTTATTTGTAACATTTCAATTTACTTGGAATCAATTACTTGTTAATCGATTGACAGTAAAATAATTATAATTGTAATTTAATTGTAATTCAATTACTTTTTAATTAATTATGTCCAACACTGCTTTAAAATCATAAAAGGCGAGTAATAACAGAGCCACCATTCGACCGATATGCACCCAAATCAAGTCAACGTTCATTTTTAGAATGGTCATCTTACATACCAAGTTTTGTGCAAATACCATGAAAATTGAGATATAGCTTTCCCAATGCTAGGGGAAAATTGCAGCATAACAGCGCCACCTGTCGACTAATGTGCACTTAAATTAAGTCAGCATAGTATTTCTTAATGCCCCTCTCACTCAAATTTTTGTACAATTATACGCAACAGAAACTTAAATGTAGTCTTTATGAGAAAAATCACATCCCGTAAATGGAAAAATCACATTCGACTTACGCTTTTACTATTTTGTTTTCCCCTAACTATTTATTAATAATAAAGAATAAAATATTATGAAAGCAGAATGTGTTTACAGATGAATTTATTTAAAAATATTATATTATATTATAAAATTCAACTGAGAACTTAAAATTTCCTATAAATTTGATATAGTTAACAATAATTATAAGAATGGTGAAAATAAATTTTTTATCAACAAAAATTTATCAGGAAAATCAGCATATTTATGTTTTTATAGTTTATAAATTATTATATTAAAATACATTTCTTATATATATATATAGACAACCCCATGTATAGAATTTTATGTATAATAATTAAATTTTTCATATTTAAAAAACAATTTTAAACTGACATTTACCAAAACTAGATTAATGTATTAATTATATTTTCTAGAAGTGTTTTCTCAATGTTTTTGATAGAAAAATCTGTTAATTTTTTTCTAAAATTATTTATATTTCAATCTGTCATATGTACGTATATTTGTGTGTACAATCAATCAAATGTCTGGAATTTTCTGCATAGCAATTAATTTTCTGCGTAATTTAGTTTTTGAATTTTTATTCTTTCTACAGTTAAGACAAAAGAAAAAAGAAAAGTTACACTGATTTTTTTTGGAATTATTACTGTGTCATAAAATTTCATCGCAAATGTGAGGATTATTCTTATTCTTATTCTTCTTATTATCGTCAATATAAATTTACATTTTAAATAGATTTTTTTTTTCGTTAACTTTTATCATTTACGAAAATTGGTGAAATAAAAACTTTTCCATGGGATTTTTATTTGAAAACCATTGTCAATGAACGTCTTCTGCATTAAGGGGATAGGTGATATTATAAATCTCCCAAATTCACAAAATTTGTAGATATTATCACTACCATGACAAACTATCGAATGTGTACAATTGCTTTTTTTATATATTCGATGCCTTGTGCATGCTTTTAGAATGATGCGTAGAATGCACAAGAAAAATACACGTAACCAGCAACATAACAGCACAAGAAATATACAAAATTAGGTTATTTTTACTTCTCGCTGATTTTCAGTTCACAGTTAGAACAGATTGAAAAGCTATCTTGAAAAGTAACCATTTTCACATTTGATAGTTTAAGATGGTGGCGACGATATGTGTACGAAAATGTTCAGCACATATATCAAACTTTCTGTAAAACTATTAAAATTTATAAAATTTAATAAAATAAAATTTATAATTTGAAAAAAAAAATTTCATTTATTTTGTATAGTTTAAGAATATATTTTAAACATTTTTGGGTTTGGTTTAGTTTGGCGTGTTACTGCGGCTACTTTTTGAGTACAAAATCTAATTAAAGGGAGACCTAAGGTTTTAAGGTAATATATTTGGGTATTACTTTGTGAATTCATTGATAAGTTCATTTTTCTATAATTATTTTTATGTTAGAATTATTTTTATGTTGGTTTTAAACGTATTTGGTTTTGGTTTGGTTTGGTGTGTCGCTATAGTTACTTTTTGCATACAAAATCTAATAAAAGGGAGACCTAATGTTTTAAGGTAACATATTTGGGTATTACTTTGTGGATTCATTGAAATGTTCATTGTTCTATAATTATTTTTATGTTTGAATGCCAAAATTTAACGCAAATTTTTACTATTCAAACATAAAAGTATTTTTAAAACATTAACTTACCAATGAATTCATATAATAACAATGTGTTTAGAGTTTAAACTATAATCTTAAACTATACTAATGTAAAATCAAAGGGTAGGGGGTTATATAATATTACTTATTAATTGTTCCTAGTTTTCCAAAAAAATATACTATGTTTAATATCGTTATATTTTAATGCGCATGCATGCAATTTTTTATAATTCTAAGACAGTAATTTACAGACTAGCTTCTGTTGGATTTTAGATTTTGAATATACTTAATAAAATTCAGTCGTATATATGAAACAACAATTTTTCATCGATATAAAATCTGGAAAGTGTTTTTAATCCATAGAATGAATGAATTGGTATAAGGTAACTTGATTTTTCTTTTTCCTTAAAACTATTTATTTTTAAAATGACAGGATTTTGCGAGATTGATGTTGTTTTTGTAATACAGATAAAATGATTAAAGAGGAACCTTTCATATGAAAAATGAAATTTAAAAAATGAATAAAATAAAAGTATTAGCATTGAGTAAAAAATAATATTAAACCTGAATCTCATTTCTTTCAGATAGGAAAGTTTCCCTTTACGGTATACCACTTTGAATTTTGCATAATAAAAAATAATCTTTTGCCAAATCTGAGAGTTTCCCAAATACGTGAAAAAGAAAAATCTGCAAGCAGTAAAAAATACATCGGAGAACCGGTGTTTAAAAGTAATAAATAAAAACTTTATAAGTAAACACATTCAATTGTAAAAAACTCGCAACAATTGTTTAGAGTCGAAATAATACCATGACTTTTCGTCAAGCGAACAGAGTAGAAGATAGATACGGCATATAGTCAAAAATAAGATGTGTAGACTAAATTAAAATCCCTTTAGGTTTTTTATCCCCTTTTTGTTTAAAAAATAAGATACTGATAATTTAATAATGTATAAAATCTTTGAAAAACTTAATATCTACATAGTAAATAATGTTGCCTGGAAACTGCCACCTCAATTAAAAATTCGTGTTTAATGTTATTTTTTCCAATTTTGATTTCATTTACCAAAAGATATTACCAGAACTGGCATGATATGAATTCGTATTAATATGTGAAAAATGCATTTAATATCTTCATTTTCATTTTGAAAATGAATAAATCGTTTTAAAACTGCGTTTTCTTTTCTTTTTTTTTTTTTTCCATTTTCATAAGAAGTTACATAACATTACAAAAAAAAAAAAAAACGAAATACAACTCAATTTGTCTTTTGCGACGAAAATGAACAATTTTCTATCATATACTCCTGATCGTAACCTTTCCTGATTGTGGATTCAGACTCAATTTTCTGTGATTCCCCTCACGTAGTACTTGTGAATCGGGCGTAGTAATTTTACAGAACTTCTCAATTCTCAGCACAAAGATCGCTTATCAACTGGATAGAGAGAGGAAAAAAAACATAGTTTCAGTTAAAAAGATGACAAAGAAGACAAAAAGTTTGTGTTATTTATCAGCAGACTGCTATCGTTTTCAGTTGTAAGAAATGCAGTTTTCCAATGTTCATCGTTTATCAACTTGAAAAATTCTGAGATGGTTGTGATGTACCAAGTGTCAGAAAGTGTCAGAGCTTTGCGACAACGTAAAAATGGATATGTCTGTGAATTTGTTATAACAGCTCACGTGATCTGATATGAATCTGATGGGTTACATGACTAGATCACTTGAGTGTGAGATTAATGTTATCTAGAATATGCATTTATTATAAGGACCCCCAAACAACTTTGTTTAAAATTTGATGCTAACATTAATTCATAGTTTCTATTATTAAAGTATATGCTGATTTGTAATCTAAAAACCATTCCTTCTAGTTATTTTATTTGCACTCAATTAGAAAATGATTTCTATGTCAGATAATTATAAGCATATTCTTTGAATGGCAGTATTTATAAATGGATATGTCAGCTAGAAAGAGAGAAAGAGAGAAAAAGAGAAAAAGAGAGAAAAAATTCTGATCTGCATGCAGAGAAAATGAATCATGGATAATATTAAAGAATCAAAAGTATGTGTGTGTACATAAAATAGGCCCATATATGCAGTTCAAAATTCTTATACAAAGAGATAAATTTAATTTAATTAATGATGAATCACAATACATATATATATAGAGAGAGAGAGGGTGAAAAGTATTATCATAACAAACAAAAACAATGTTAATAAACAAAAAAAAAAAAAAAAAAAAAAAAGATAAATTAAACCTAAAATTCAATCAATGCAGGATCAACTTCTTAAGAAAATGAGAATTTAATACGTAACTTTTGATGTAAATGTTTAAACATGTATATATATTTTTTTCAAACTTGTATTTTAAAATTTTTAATACACTCTGGAGTATGTTAGCTAGACATACCTGTCAGAATTACATAATTTCTTGTGAACGGTAAAAACTTATCTTTTAAAGGAAAACAGTTTACCTTCGACTTATTACAACACCAGCTTAGCACTTTAAGCAACTTAATAAACAAAGTTAAAAATGATTAGTTTTATTAAAAAATGTAAAAATTTGAGATTAATTTAACGTGAAACATACGAAAAAATAATCACATTTAAAAAAGTTATCGTATGCTACAGTGCATAATATAACACAGTCTATCAGTCTGTTATCAATTTGTCGGAATGAATGAGACATACGTATTCCCGAATGATCAAATTTGTGAAAATTTAGATTAAAAAAAAAAAAAAAAAAATACAAAATGCAAAATGATTATTCAGTTTTCTACTTTTATCAAGAAAAAATCTGGTATGAAACAACCACACGACTTCCATTACTCACTACTGCACGTAGTATATAATTTTTTTTTGGCGATATTATATGCATTTTTGGAGTTTTCCAGTAAGAGAAATTTGATACACGTGTAAAGACATATAAAACAGATTTTTCACAGCAAGTAAAAAAAAAAAAAAAAAAAAAAAAAGATAGACTTATTGTTTTAAACACCAATTTCCGAGATATAAAACTGAACTATCTAATCAGAATGACCATTAATTTTTCTATAATAACCACATAATACATCATAAAGGGTATCTAAAAGGGATTTATGTAACAATTTTCAAGAAAATCATTAGAGAAGTTTTTGAAATACCAACTTCTACCAAAACTTGGCTTACTCAATCATTGACCAGAAAACAATAATTATATACAAAAGGATATTTAAAAGGAAGTTTATATGGCGAGTTTGAAAAAAATCCGTACAGTCGTTTTTAGAAAAACGCACTTGCGAGACCTGAAATTGAGCTATTTATACAGGATGCCTATCAATTTTGCTGAACTAACCAACTATATCGTTCGAAAGGAAATCTAATAGAGTGTTTATATAGCAACTGTGAAGAAAATCGTTAGAGCCGTTTTTGAGATACGGACTTACGGTCCCACTTCCGTTTTCCGATGACCCACTTCTGTTTTTTCAATTTTCACCAAAAGTTGGAAAATTCAAATGTAAACAAGACCTGTATCAATTCTGAAGTTTCGCAGTTCTATCTTTATTAGTTTTGGAGATATAATAACCAGAAGATTCCACACATACATACACACATACTGAGCAATTGTCAAAAACTACCTTTTTGGACTCAGGAGACATTAAAACGTGTAAATCAGGTGAAAACTCGATATCAAATTTTTGGACCGAATACAATACTTCCATTACCTATGGTAGTAGGGTAGTTGGAGTGAAAAAGAAGAGACTTGACATAAATTTAATTAATGCTTTAGAATTACAAAGAGTATATTAAAAATAAATAGCAAAGTTATTATAAAGATTGATCATTTTTTTGTGGAGAATAAATTGAAAGAAGTCCAATTTTGTTTTTTATTTACTTTTAGACGAAATATGCTGAACGCAAATTTGTCATAATATTCGTCTTTGATATTTTGATGTACTGTATATACATTTCGAGGTTTCCTGAATTCAGTTTAACTATTTTTATGGTGATGTACCATGTATGTGTGCGTGTGTGCGCAATAATATTTACTAAAATACATTTACGTAAGTGTAGTGTAAATACAAAAAATGCGTATATTTTTAAATATAAAAAATATATGCGTGTTGTAATGTGTATGTATAATAATACATTTGTGTGTGTAATGACGTTAAATGTTTATGTGTGTGTGATGAACCAATATTTTAAATTTATGCTTTATCAGGTAATACCTCAGCCCAAAAATACATCCATATAAAAAAGAAAAATATATTTCTTCAGCTTCCAACAGTAGAAAATATGAGCCGGAATACTTATATCATTAATCTATACATATAATAAAATAAGATGTTTGTGTGTGTGTCATTGTGTATGGTTTCCAGAGCTTTTTAAGAAAACGGCTGATGGCTGAGCTACAAAAATTTGCATGGTGGTTCGTAATGACTTCTCCTGATGCACCTCGAAGCCCGATTTTCGAATTTTGTTTTAGTTTTCTTTTAATTAATTAAAATGTTAAAATAAAAACCTTCTAATTACTGATAAATTGGCCATTTAATTTTAATCCTTAATTTAATTGTTGCCAAAAAAATTATCATTATTTTTTTGGACAGAAAAAAAAAAAAAAAAAAAAAAAAAACGTGAACAATAAAAATTACATTTATTTAAAATGAGGAAAGTAAATTAAAAAAAAAAATAGAAATATCAGTTACAAATAAGATACCAAATGAAAGATGCAATTTTTGTGAATCCAACGGATTAAACAGCTTATCGATCGGACAATTAGATTTTTTAAAATTAACTAATGTATGTATTTTAGGTGGCAAGAGAAGGAGATTGTATGGAAACCGTTTGGAAAATTTTTTTAAATGTGCTACTGATTAAGTCACATGTTTTTTTAAAAGTGGGATTAAAAAATTGTAGTTTTAAATTTTTTTTAAATTTTCTTTCACAAACACAAACATATAGTATACAGCCTGTACAACACTAGACTAAATTGAAGTTCAAATTTCATCAATATTTAAATAAATAAATGAAAATAAAAATATGTTTAATGGGAAATATATATAACCATTAAAAGTTTAGTTGTCTAAAATATGGCAGAAATAGCGCTCATAGCATATTGTTACAAGGTATTAAGTCTTATTTTTACAAGGGATTAAATCTAAAATGGTGACAAAAATTCAAAAGTCGCAAAGAGAGCTATATTAAGGCGGTTTCCGAAGCGAGCTTTTGAGCAATTTTAGTATTTTATTTTATTTTTATAAAGCTATATAGAAAAGAGTTTCCTTTAAATTTAGTGACCAGCGAAGCGGGCAAAGCCTACTAGTATATAATAAAATAAGATGTTTGTGTGTGTGTCATTGTGTATGTATTTCCAGAGCTTTTTAGGAAAACGGCTGATGGCTGAGCTACACAAATTTGCATGGAGGTTCGTAATGACCTCTTCTGATGCCCCTCGAAGCCCGATTTTCGAATTTTTGATTAGGTTTCTTTTAATTAATTAAAATGTGAAAATAATAACCTTCTAATTTCTGATAAATTAGTCATTTTAATTTTATCCATAATTTAATTGTTGTCACATTTTTTTTGACAGAATAAAAAAAAAAAAAAAATCTGGAGTGACTCCACTCGACTTTCCGACCATTGAGTAATTAACAGTTTTGTAGATAAAGTAAAGAAAGAGGAGTTGTTAAACAAACAAAAGAGAGAAAATCATAATAGAGTGTTTGAGTATTTTTCTCCATACATTACTCGATGTTTTATTTAACGCTGCTGAACTTTGAGCCCAAAAGATCATAATGATAAAGAATTTTTCATTGTGTCCCTGTAAAAACCTATAAATGATAGACTCACCAAAATGCTTATATTTAGTGCAACAGTGATTTATAATATTCATATAAATTTTCAGCTCAATTGAATAAGGCGTTTAGATGCTATCGCACTTTTAAAAATTTAGTCCCATAGGCCATAATGATAAAGAATTTTTCTTTGTGTCCCTGTAAAAAAACAGTAGGTGCTAAATTCACCAAAATCCATACAGTTGGTGCAACTGTGACCTATAACATGTGTATAAATTTTTTGCTCAGATTAATAAAGCGTTTAGACGCTATCGCACTTTTAAACATTTGGCCCCATAGGCCATAATGATAAAGAATTTTTATTTGTGTCCCTCTAAAAACTATTTGTGCTAGATTCTCCAAATTCTATATAGATTGAGTATCTATGACCTATAATATGTGTATAAATTTTTTGCTCAATTGAATAAGGCGTTTAGATGCTATCGCACTTTTAAGATTTTGGTCCCATAGACCATAATGGTAAAGAATATTTCTTTGTGTCCCTGTAAAAAAACTATAAGTGCTAGATTCACCAAAATCTATAGGGTTCGTACTATGGTGACTTACAATATACGTACCAACTTTCAGCTTATTCGAACAAAGTGTTTAGACGCTAGCGTGTTCACTCACAGACATACACACACATACATACACACATACATACATACACACACACATACATACATCATCGTAAAAATAGTGGAAACGGACTCAGGGGACCTCGAAACGTATAGAAACATCAAAAGTTTAAATTCGGATTTTTGACATGATTACAATACTTTCCTCACAATAGTGTTCGGAAAGTAAAAAGTACGGTTACTTAAAACGAGGAAAATAAATTAGAAAAATTAGAAAATCTTTATATATATATAAGGCAATGTTTGTGTATGTATGACAGCGTAGCGCAAAGACGGTAGCTCGGGCAGTCACGTGCTTCGACATGAAGGTGCCTCCGAGGAGTCCTTGTGCACCTCAAAGTCCGATTTTCGAATTTTTGATTTGTTTTCTTTTAATTAATTAAAATATGAAAATATTAACTTCATAATGGACCATATTCTTCCTTTGGGTTCGAGACTATAAAAAATCAGCTGTTTTCGGAAAACAATTCTCAACTCTACCATAACAAAGCATTGTGGCTTACAAATTTTTATCTTGCAATATTATTTATAAGAGTTACAGATTATATGAAATTGAAGTAAGAGTGATATAGTGATACCTTTGTTTTGTTTTTAATCCAGTTTTAGTAATATACTTTAATATTAATCAACATATGTAATATTAAAAGTTGCCATGTTAACTGTGGCGATGTTAACAAATTTAAATGGATGTTCCATTTAATAAATTCCTTTATTAAAGTGATTGAAATTCTAATTATTTAAGTTTTGATGTCTATATATATGTGTGTGTGAATAAAATGTTCTTATTAATCTTTTATTCATTATGTATATATATATATGTGTGTGTGTATACATAAAATGTTCTGCAATTTTACAATATGGAATAGTCTTAACTTTATCATTCGATTCAGTTGTTTACATTTCTCTTTTGTTCTTGTTTGAACATTATTATTAAGTTTCACTGCAGAAATATTTAGGAAAATGTTATGCGTAACAATAAAAGGGCATCTTGAATCTAATTTGTTTACAAAATATCGGCCACGTGTTCGGCGATTTTACCTACTGTGACGTCACAGGAATATTGTCCATAGCTGCAAAAACAGTCATTAAAAATTTATCCTTAACTTAATTATTGCAAAAAAAAAAAAAAAAAAAAAAAAATTACGAGTTCGTTTTTTTTTTCGTCAGGAAAAAAACTGCCCATGACGTCACATTTGATTGCGAAGCGTTTCTTTACTACAATAAACTCTATGAACTATAAATTTATTTTATCAGTTTTATTTATAGATCATACTGGGCGATTTTTAAATTTTTGCGATGAAATAAACCGAATGTTTTTCGCCAAGACGTTTATTTTAGAAATAGCCATTTAAAGAAATTAAACCGAAATAGTAGTCACATAAATGATATATTTTTCTCTGAATAGATAATTTTATAGGGAAAAAAAATGTAGTTTTAAAAATAGAAAATTTATTTCAAGCACTATTTTCAGCCTAAAAACCGTTAAAAATATAAACAGAATATGAAGAATTCATACAAATTAGCGAAAAGATATCCGATAAAAGTATCACCAAAATACGATTCCCCCTTTTATACAAGAAATTATATTAAAGAAAAAAAAATCATCACTAATATGGTGACAAAAATTCAAAAGCCGCCAAGGGAGAGATTCAATAAAGTTGTGTAGTACGGCACGGTAATGTTTACATAGTATTTATTTATTTTTTTTATATACCAATCACTATGCTAATTTATAATACAAATATACGAGCTGCTGTGTTTGACTGTACCTGCACGCTGTCCGGCAGAAATATTTGTTTAATTTAAATTAATACTTAAATCTGTATATATATATAAATTACGTGTCACGATGTTTGTCCGGGGTAAACTCCTAAACTAAGGAACCGATTTTAATGAAATTTTGCACACTGTGTGCAGTTTGGTCCAACTTGAGAGATAGGATAGTTTTTATCTCAATTTATTGTCACAATATTGTTTTATTGCAATTATTTGTTAATTATAGACCTTTATTAAAGTTGCTCCAAAATATCTGTGAGTTCCATTAATTTAGTTGTTGCCAAAAGAAAAAAAAAGAAAGAAAAAAAAAAAGATACGAGTTCATTTTCTTTCGACATAAAAATAAATACATTTAATCAAACGTGAACGTTAAAAAATTATAAAAAGTTAAATTATGCATCTCACGAAAATTGACGTCATAATCAATTTAAAGATTTTATACACATTGATAAAGTGCTAATGAAGTTCTATCATAGATATCTGTATATATATAAAAATTACGTGTCACGATGTTTGTCCGCGATAAACTCCTAAACTAATGAACCTATTTTAATGAAATTTTGCACACTGTGTGCAGTTTGGTCCAACTTGAGAGATAGGATAGTTTTTATCTCAGTTTGTTGTCACAATATTGTTTTATTGCAATTATTTGTTAATTATAGACCTTTGTTAAAGTTGCTCCAAAATATATGTGTGTTCCATAATTTTAATTGTTGCCAAAAAGAAAAAATACGAGTTCATTTTCTTTCGACATAAAAGTAAATACATTTAATCAAACGTGAACGTTAAAAAATTATAAAAAGTTAAATTATTCATCTCACGAAAATTGACGTCATAATCAATTTAAAGATTTTATTCGCATTGATAAAGTATGTAGTTATACACAAGCGAAGTGTGACGTCACTGACCGCCTGTGAAATTAAGAAAAAGATTTCTTATGTTAATCACCCATTGTATTTTTTATAAAAAATTATTAAAAAACGAGGAAAATTATTTCCGGATTTTAATCCCCATATTTTTGTATAGATATGTATTATTTATCATGTGCATACGTTAGATTGAGTTATTTTGCTGTCAAATTGACAAAATTTTAATTTTAAATTACAAAGCTCTGTCGTCCTTGGAGTTTTTCGTATTTGGCGATCAAAAACGTAACACGAAAATATACAAGCTAGATGTATATTTTCGTAATATGTATTGTGCGAAATATTGTTTCATATTATTCATTACTCTCTTAATATAAGTTGTTAAAATAACCATGATTTTTGAAAGGAATTAAATGTGTGCGCCAGATAATTTGGCGATATTATTTTTTTTTCCGCCAAGGATGATAGATATGAAATTTATTCCGCTGCAACATGTTAATATCGTATGTCAGTTACATTATGTATATGCTACAATTTATTTCACGTGACACGTGTGTTAAAAATTTATTTACGACATAACCTTGCTTTTTCAATTTTTGTTGCATTATTCTAATCTGTATCACTTCGTTTTCTTTAAGAAATTTGTGATCTATACATAACGTTCTAAATAAAAAGTAATTATTTCAATATTTTAAAACTTATTTAAAAGTCTGTTTTATTTAACATTAAATTTTAAAAGTTAATTTAAAACTTATTTAAAAGTCTGGAAGAGTTTAAGTCTGTTTATTTGTTTTGTAACGCTAATCTATATGATCGATGTTCGAAACTTTAGTTAATTATTTCTCTTATTTTTCTTTACTTTTTCTTTAATAACTTACCAATTTAACGTTCCTGATTAAATTTGTGATTTATATATGTATTTTGCATTAAATTTTGACTCATATTTATTGCTGAAAATGCGATCGTAAAATCTTGCAATTTTCTTATCTTAATCCTCAATGCTTTCCTTCTAGATTAACTTGAATTTACTATTAAAATTTTAACATACTCAGAATCTTCTCACCACTTCGTTAAAATATATTAATCTTTTCAGTAATATATTAATCAGTATATCCCCACAACGATATTTGGCGATTTTTTGTTGGCGATTATGGCTAAATCATAAATCTATAAATCATAAATGATAATCTAAATCATAAATCAAAAACATAAAGTAATAAATCCAAAATAAACAACATATAGGCTGCCATATTATATCACAAACAATCCAGAGCGACATCGTTATCGTTCAAAACGGCGCCAAAGAAAAATCGCCAAATTCAGCTGTGGGGATATACTGAAGTTATAATTATCCGAATATAATTACTGAAATTATATTATAAGTTAGAGTTGTGGGTAACAACTATAGTATTTCCCCACAACTGGATTTGGCGATTATGGCTAAATCATCAATCTAAAATAAAAGCATGCAGGTTAACATATTTCATTGCAAATAATCTAGAACGACTTCGTTATCGTTCAAAAAGGCGCCAAAAAAAAAAAAAAAAAAAAAGAAAAAAAAATCGCCAAATCCAGTTGTGTGGAAATACTATATACCTTATCAAATTATCAACGTATTACTTAGCCGCAGCAACGCGTGGCCGGGTCTGCTAGTAAATAAATAAAAATAAGAATAAGAATACGTTTAATGGGAAACATATATAACCATAAAAATATTAGTTGTCTAAAATGCGGCAGAAATAGTGCTCATAGCATATTGTTATTAGGGATTAGTTATTTGCCCCGCATCATTAGCACTGTTTTACTGAAAGCAGTTTTACAGGCGAAGTGAAAATAAAAGGGCAGTTCATTCATTCATTTTCAGTTGTGTCAGCCTTGGTGACAAACTTGGTGAGTGAGTGACCAAATTTGGTGAGAGGGCAACCAAGTTTGATGAAAAATGGTACTTAAGAATTCCTCAAGTTTTGAAGATCTCCGACACACGGGAGCACAGATCTCGAGGTTTCCGACTCGATGGAATCATCGGGGATGGGATTCTTGATGGAATCATCGCAAAAAGTTATAAATAGGAGTGAGTTGATTTATGCGAGAGAGTATGTACTCACTGCGAATCAGAGTTATTCAGGGACCTATTCTGATTGATTGCTCTTTAAGAATTGAGCTCTAAGCGAATGAACATTTTTCTTAAGATTGCAAAGATTTATGTTCCGGAGTATTTGATGTTATTTGCTTTACTCCTGTGGAACAAGTGATTGATTTTCAGAGTATACCAGAACATTCATCGAATAGTGAATTTTGCTATATGAGTAACAGCTTCAACTGTTTCCAGAATAGTCGAAGAATAAGCTTTACTATTGGACTGTTTTCGAGAATATTCGTTTTAATAATAGTTTTGTTGTATAGATTCGAGAAGCTAAAAGAAATATTTAATATCACTGAGGAGATCCCATACTAAAGCTGTGGCGAAAATTGTCGCCAATCGAAATATATTTACTTAAGCATTTCAATTATTCAATTAAAAAAAAAATCATTTTAATATAGTGACCAGCGAAGCGGGCAAAGCCTGCTAGTAAAAAATAAATAAATAAATAAAATAAAAATAGATAAATAAATAAACAAATCAGCGAAATGATAGATATAAAATAAATAATCATTAAGTCAAGATATAGTAAGAAAATTGAGTAGTTGTATGGAATAAGTCATGGGGATGCAATTATGGAGTTAAAACACAGTTCAAATTTAAATATAGTTGAGTATTTCTTACACATACATCTAGAAAATAAAGTATAATTGCGATTTGTTTCGAAAGCTATAATCTTCATTATAAGGCACAAGAAGATTATCTGTCGATAACATAATAAAATGTTTCACTCTACTCTCGTTGTGGTTAAGGTTGTCCTTCATAATCGAAGACTGATTTACATTAGCTAAAATGTAGGTCGCCATATAGGTAATGAGACTGTTTATTAGTACAGGGTGATTGTAATTAAACTTAGTCTATTTAGAGCTCTCTGCAGCTGTAACTAAAATTGGGACTGAGTCGAAAATTTGTGCATAGAATTCAAAGGATGCGCCCAAAATAAAATAAAATAAAATAAAAAAAATCCACTGGGGGCGCAATATATCCAAATACAAATAAGATACAAATTTCAATACAAACATCTTTATTAATTACAGACATTTTTGTTATTTGCTAGAGGCTGTTTATCGGTATAAAGCATATTGTTTAATGTGGGGCTCCATTATTTATTTGTGTGCAACCAATGATCGCTAGTGCGATTTGTCGCCCTTTGTCTATTACGTCAACCAAGTTTTCTTAAAACAGTTGCAAGATTACCAAACTTTCTGGTAAATTAACAAATTCTACGGATTCAGAGAATTAACGATTTTTTTTTTCCAGAATCTTTCTGCGCATCTTTTGAAATGTCTATCTACAAAGAAGTTTCGACTCAATCTTCATTTTCGTTACGGCTACAGAATGCTCTGAATAGGCCAAATTTAATTACCAAATTTAATAATTTTTCTTTACTGATCGGACATGTTCGTTCCATAAAGACCTGTCACATAGGTATAAATAAACCTGCATACGGCACTGTAAATTTTTAATTACGCATTATTAAGAAATAACCGACTAAATCGTACGCACATAATGTTGTAAATTAATGAATTACTACTCAGTTACTGCTGATTCGGAAGCCGTTTCAGGAAGGTGTGGAATAAAGTAACCCATATCCATCTTTTTGACGGTTTCCTCAAAGGTCAAAAAACACTGGTAGAAATGTTTCGATTATATTTTTTTGGAATATTGAAAACTTTATGAAATTCCTCATACAAATAATAAGTTTGTGGCTATTTAACACTTCGACTTAAAATATTTTGTTTTTGCTCTTCGCTGTTACTAATTTGGCGATTGTTATACTGCATAAAAGTTATTCAGTTTACACTTTTTTTTCAGTACTATGTTTGTAAGGATAAATTCTCTACCCTGCCTTCATTTCCTGCCATAGAGATGCTGTAAATAATTGTAATTAAAGAGGAGACTATTAAAAACAAATTAAAAGTTTATTGGTTCTAAAATTGGGAGGAAAAGGCTACTCACAACTTGGTAAATCATTAAATAAATTTTATTATAATAAGAGAGATTAAACAGTTATACTACCTTATCATAATTTTAATTAGAAAAGGCCAGAGACCTTTCATTTCACTCACTTTCCAACTGACATCGACTTTAAATTTGCTTTTTCTTAAATACTATCACTGGAGAATCAATTTGCATACTTTCGAACACCATTGAAATTCGCACCAAGAAAATTCACTCTCAACCTGAATTCCAGTCTCTAAAAACTTCTCCAATCAGGAAATTTTACAACGAGTACCTTTACAACCAGAGGGTTTCTCCGCCAAGCGAGATATCTGTTTCACAATGCTGTCCCACCTTTCAAAAACTCAACCTAACTTTTGGGTCGTTCCTTAATTATTGGCCGGAAATGAAACACGAAAGAGGGCATGAGTCATAAAGAAAGAAATGGATTTTATTCAGCAAAGTAGCCGCTATCGGAGCAGAAATACACTTCACCCAACGAGTTTTGAGCGAAAAAATGCCACGTTCGCAGAAGTCCGCGTCACATTGGTCAAAGAAATCCCGAACCCCCTGAACCAAAGCATCCTGGTTCGGGAACTGTTTGTCCCTCACAAACCTGTCTAAATGACGAAACATGTGATAATCAGTCAGAGCAAGGTCTGGAGAATAAGGCAGGGGAGGCCTCAACTCCTGGATCTTTTGCCGACTACCAACTGAGACATGGGTTTGAGCTCCATCCTGCAAGAGTATGGGACATGACCTAGTGACCAGTGCTTGTTGTTTGATGCGAAGCTTCCTGTGGCATTCATCCAGTTGTCGACGGTGCACGTCCGTATTAATGGTCTGGCCTCTCGGGAAGGAATTCATAATGGACCACGGTTTTGGCGGTGTACCAAACGGAGACGAAAATTTTCTGTAGATGGATGTTTGGTTCGGGGATCTGTTTCGCAGGTTCGCTTTATGCAGCCACTGTTCCGATTGCCGTACAACACTCATTTTTTCATCCAAAGTTAGGATACGATGCAAGAATGGCTCTCTAAGCTCGTGCTCTTGTAGAGATTTACAGGTCTCCTGGCGCTGTAGACGTTGCTCCTCCGTTAAGTCATGTGGTACCCATTGTTATACTGTTTCTAGTTACAGCGGTGATCGTTGTTTAGTGGAGATATCTGAAAGGAAAGTTAAATTAGCAATATTTCAAGAAGTCCAATTGCTGCCATCAAGATGCTTTTATTGAATAAATTTTCAAAATAACAAGGATGAATAATTCCAACAGGTTTATACAGAGCGTTGTAAAACATTTAATAATGTTGCAAATAATTCCAGGGTACAACATTGAGATAGTCGAATAAGATGGGGGAGAGAGCGAATCTAATTACGTCGTTACTATACTATGATCTGGAGCAGTTCTGAGATCCTTACACTAGAACAGGTCTGAGAAAAAAGCCAAATTTCAGAAAAAAAGCCAAATTATAGTTTAGAAAACCGTAATTAAACTGCATTTATGTGTCAGTGTATGAATTATATTTCACAAATTATTTTCTTTAATAAGATAACTTTTATATAGTGTGGTTTATTTAAATTATGCACGTGTTCTTTATAAATATAACAGTAACATAATGAATAGATACAAAAGAAATAACTTAAATTCATTTCACTTTAAAAACCTATTATTAAATATATACATTACTACGTATTAAACGAAAATCTAAACACTGACCAAGTAAAACTCATGTTCGGTATTACCATAAACTGTTCAAATGCAAATTATTCTGTTTTAATAATCACACCTCTTCTGTTAATCTTCCAAGGTCTTTAATAAATCGCCAATGTTAAAGCGACCTTCTCTTTCCTACTCCATTAATATTTGAGGAACTAATTACGATAAAGTTCCAATGAATAATGGGGCATCACTCATTAAATGCTCATTATTAGAACTTTTAATTGCTGAGAGACCTCCCTAGAAGATGAAGATTAATGACTTAATGGTTAGGCACTGCAAGAGAATGCTTCGATATCTATACTCTTATTTTCACCAGAAGATATATCAGATTGCCTGCCCCGTGTCCTGAAATACATTTATCTAGTTATAATTATTTCATATAATTTAAGTCGGATACGAACTTATTTTATTACGTCAAAATAGAAAAAAATCGATAGTCTGAAGCTATAAATCACATATTAATATATTATTAGAATTAATTCTCCTCATTAAAGCTGTTTGAAAAGACTATGCAGGGTCATGTACAAACTTTTGAATTTTGTCCTTGTTTCACTTATGTGTCTCATTCTAAGCTCAATCAAAACTTCGTCAGTAATACATATCTAGTGTAAGTATTTTTTTCAACAGATTATTTTGCTGAAGTACAGTGTCACTACGAAAAGGGATAGAATTACACAATTATAAGCTGGGAAAAAAGCTACCTAATTTCATTCAAGTGTCACCACCTTTTTTTTTTTTCTTCTTCTTCTCTATATTTTAAACAGTAAATGAAGATTTTTTTCTGAATTTTCATGTAAGTAAATGCAGTTTTATGTTGAATTACAGTATTCACTTCGTACAGTATTGCAATAACGAAATTTTCAAATAATTTAATAATAATAATAATAATAATTCTTCGTGAGAATAATAATTTTATGTCCTACGAGTTTTATCTAAGCTTAGATATTTTTATTTGAATTTTTAACGCAGGTAATTTTTTTTCTTCAAGATGATGTGTTTTTCTATTTAATTTTTGGATACTGATTAAAGGAAAAATATTCAAAAATGTAAATCACGTACAGTTTTAACAGAAAGTAGAATTTTTTTTTTTGACAGAAATGAGCTTAAAACTTCATTTTATCTACTCCCACCTGAGTTATTTCCCGTAAAATTTAGTCGATAGGAATGAAGAACAAGGAGATCGATTTCATCAAGACATCAAAGAAATGAAAAGGAGGTATCAAAGCCGATGGAACATTAACATGTTAGCAGATTATTATTGGATGCTGCATAGAGAGTACCTTGAAGCTGTTAACAAGAGAAAAAGATCTAAACAGAGCTCGGATATCACGAGACAGACACATTTAAAAGATAATGTGTAAATAGTAGCCTATTCTTTGACTGACTAAGAACATGATTCGACAAGGATTTATTCAACAAAACAGTATTAAGTGTACTTTTTTGATATCGGAATTATTGGCTAGTGCTCGGATACTTTTGCTGCCGACTGTATTTATATTTTTAAAGATAGATCCACTCATTTAATTGTTTCTTGAATTTTCTTGCCTTAACTCTAACTCCTATCAAAGAAATCAATACTAAATAATTTAAAATTCAATCGTATTTCAAAAAATAAAAAAAAATCATTCCTGTATCTAATGTTTAAAAAAAAAAAAAAAAAAAAAAAAAAAAGTTTAACGCTTTTTTAAAAATATAGATAACAGGATATTGAATCTGAATTTTTTACTTTTACTGCATTAGCTATGTTAAAATTCTAATAATTACAAAATCTACTTCTGAGTGCTATTTTTCTTTCTCCTCAAAGCAATAATGACCTAAATAGTATATATATATATTGAATGGGTTTGTATAAACAAACAAACAAACAAACAAAAAAAACTTTTTTTTTAAAAATAAAATAACGATTGGATTTATACGATTCAGCTAACCTTGCTTTAAACCTCATCTTGAAATGTATATTCCATTGCAGTGTGCATATAACCAACTTCTTGCCAAAACTTAAAAATCTGACGGGCACACCACATGATTTCCTTCTCCATGCTTAAACCGTAACTCGAGCCCGACGCCTGGTCGCTGTAAACCACAGCGTTAACCCTTTCGTTACGAGATGTATTACATACATTTATGACTACAACTGATCAACATAATTTTAATTCCCTATTGTTTACCAAATTATAATAAAGTTCGAATAGTATTTTTAAATTAATTTTAAGTACGAAAATTTTAAACTCATTTAATTCAACTTAATCCTTAGACTATTTTATAAGAAATTTGAGATTCTAAAATGGGCAAACATAGCCAGAGATAACGGTATCTAGTCATTAAAAAATCATGATTCGTGACTTGCTAATCATACCTGGAATAGACCGAGAGCTCGCCTTTTAAATATTCATGGAAATTCGTTGCGTAGTTTCTGAATTCCATACTTGTACCTGATATCTTTATTTTTCTTTTATTTTTTCCCTTGTCGCTGGTGTGTCAAACTTGAAGTCTAACGAGACTTATTATTATCTATTCATTTTCAGGTAAATGAGAGGGAGAATAATTAATTATACACTTGGGTTGAATTGAAAAAAAAAAAAAATATTGAACAACGTGATATATACTAGATTACGATAATTATCATAGCGTATTCTTTCTACTTTAAATTATAATAGTTTAAGAACTTAGTTATATTAATGGATTTTGATTTGAAGGGTTATTAAAAGCGCTGTGTTTGATTTAATAACACAAAGGGGGGGAAAAAAAGGAAAAAAGGAAAACGATTAATAAAAAATAAAATTTTAACATTATAGATAAATAAAATTGTTCAATTTATAATTCTTAGCTTAGACACCTATGCAAAATACTGTTCACATTATACTGATAAGAAACAAGGATCAGAGGTGCTTTTTATCCTCATTTCTATAGGCCTATATGTTTGCGTTTTATTAAATGACAAAGAAAAAGAAATATGTGTCCTACATAGCTTATGAATCTCTTTCTGAAAAAATGAGCAAATAGTTATACAATCTTTACTAAGATGAATCTCGATGCTGCACTGTAAAAAGTAGGTTTTTTAAAATAAGTATATATTGTCTCAAAATAGCTCCGAAACAACATATACTTAAATTTGAAAACCCATGTACTCATTTTTGAGTACATTGACGTGTCAAACATGGGGATATTGGGATTCTTATTGGTCAACCCCATTTTTGAGCATGTCAATATACTCAAAAATGAGTACATGAGTTTTCAAATTTAAGTATATATTGTATCGGGGCTATTTTGAGACAATATATACTTATTTTTAAGTACCTATTTTTTACAGCGTGCTTAATAAATTATACCTGTTCGTTACAAAAGTATGCTGCATTAAGTATGTCAGCTTAATTAAAGTAAGTCAGCTGCAATAGTAGTATATAAGGGTATCACAAAAGTCTTGAGACAAGCAATCAGTTATGAGATATATATATGAATAAATCTCTGCCGAAATTGAAAAAAAAATCATTGATACTTGCCACAAAAACAATAAAATAACATTCTTTATAGACCTCGCTAGTAGCTATTATTAGAAAAAAAAACAAAAAATTCAATTGATCACTGTAAAAAAAAAATCTGGAGTGACTCCACTCGACTTTCCGAACATTGAGTAATTAACAGTTTTGTAGATAATGAAAGAAAGAGGAGTTGTTAAACAAACAAAAGAGAGAAAACCATAATAGATTGTTTGAGTATTTCTCTCCATAGATTACACGATGTTTAGTTTTACTTAACTCTACTTAACTTTGAGCCCTTTGATCATAATGATAAAGAATTTTTCGTTGTGTACCTGTAAAAACCTATAAATGCTAGATTCACGAAAATGCTTATACTTAGTGCAACAGTGATTTATAATATTCATATAAATTTTCAGCTCAATTGAATAAGGCGTTTAAATGCTATCGCACTTTTAAGAATTTGGTCCCATAGGCCATAATGATAAAAAATTTTCCTTTGTGTCCCTGTAAAAAAAACTGTAAGTGCTAAATTCACCAAAATCTATATAGTTGGTGCAAGTGTGGCCTTTAACATGTGCAAAATTTTCTTTCTCAGATTAATAAGGCGTTTAGACGCTATCACACTTTAAAAAATTTGGCCCCATAGGCCGTAATGATAAAGAATTTTTCTTTGTGCCCCTGTAAAAAAACTGTGATTGCTAAATTCACCAAAATCTATACAATTCGTGCAACTGTGACCTATAACATGTGTACAATTTTTTTGCTCAGATTAATAAACCATTTAGACTCTATCGCACTTTTAAATATTTGGCCCCATAGGCCATAATGATAAAGAATTTTTCCTGGTGTCCCTGTAAAAAAACTATAAGCGCTAGATTCACCAAAATCTATAGGATTCGTACTATGGTGACTTACAATATACGTACCAACTTTCAGCTTATTCGAACAAAGCGTTTAGACGCTAGCGTGTTCACTCACACACATACACACACACATACACACATACACAAACACATACATACATCATCGTAAAAATAGTGGAAACGGACTCAGGGGACCTCGAAACGTGTAGAAACATCAAAATCTCCAATTCGGATTTTTGACATGATTACAATATTTTCCTCACTATAGTGTTCGGAAAGTAAAAGTATCTTTTGTGTCAAAAGGTGGTACAAATATTTTTTGGGGTGAAAGTTTTGGGAATATGAGATTGTTCTTACCCAGATGGTGTACGGAAATGGATGGGAAGCAAAATATGAGCTGCAATTAGTGAATAAAAATACTTGAAAGGTGAAAGAAGTTGACATATCTGTCATCCAGGCTTTGATGAAGAACATTAAGAAACCCCCTCTCCCCTCCGAAAAATCAAAGATAATGGGCGGTTAAAGGCAAATATGTTTTTCTAAAGATTACAGAATAAACCAAAGATTTTGCCAAGCAATATTCAGTTTTTTTTCTATTTATTTGTACGATCCACAGCTCTTTGAATTTGTCTCAAGGCTTCTGTGATACGCGTTATATGATTAATCTCGCTTTTTGTGTTTAGCAACTATGAAAATTGTTTTTTAATGTATAACTTTGTAACAGCTATAGCACATCACATTCTTTGCAAAATCTGTCTTGTTGCGCATAGGGATATGCTTTGATATGTGCCCTGCGTTGAATTGAGCGGTAATTTATCGTGTTGTTACTCTTCAGTTGCTACGGACTCTACATGCTATTTTCCTTTCACTTCACTCGTTCACCAGCTGTTTTCGACCACAATTGTACTTATTTATTGTTTTTTTTTTTTTTTTACTCAACTACCACTCTCTAAACACTAGATACCAATGGGCGAGAAAATCCTAAAGAGTCGTCGTTTCAGAGATTCCGGTATTAGCTCTTCTTCCAGTGACGATCATCCCTTGTTCAAAGTCACATTTTGACGTTAACATCCGTGTAACTACGTCATCCGAAGCAAAAAATTCTTCATATAAGCAACTTGATTCTTATGTCAGTCTACGTCTTTATCGGACTTATTTTCAAATAAACGGTACCTCTAACAGTTTGGCCACTCAGAGTTCATTGCTAGCTTGATTCGTTACTTGTTTCCAAATGGTGGCTGAAAATTAAAAGAAAAAAAAAAAAAGAATTTAAAAGGATATGATTTTATACAACAGAAAATGGTTACGAATACCTGATAATTATTTTGATCTTACTTCTACTTAAAAAAAAATGTCTGAAATTTGAAAGTTTGTAAATAAAATCATCTGTAAAGTAATTAACAGTCTATGTAGCGTCAAAATAATGAGTGATGTGAGTATAAGAATCGCGATAATGATATTTATAAAAATCAAATTTAAAATTTGTAAAAATCATACTTATTTTTTGCCAAATAACAATTGCAAAAATATCCCCCCCCCCCAAAAAAAAAAAAAAAAAAAAGCTTAGATAATTTTCCGAAATCAGATCCACAGCTATGCTGTACGGTATTTGCGACATTGGTGTTTAAATTATAAGAAATAACTTTTTAGTTGTTTCATATTTCCCTGTCGACCATTTCTGTCAAACAAAATCTGCTGTCAAGAGTATCATTAAACGTCATTAATAAATGAATGTAGCACCATAGTTCCTGTTGTTAACTGCATAGCTGCATGTCATTTAAGATAAGACTTCCCTATAATAATTTAACCCCTGGAAAAGTTTGCTGGATTAATTAAAGAAAAAACTGTATAATGAATGTCACACATATTTTATATATTATACTCTTTATCTTTGAGACTAATTGATTTGTGAAGATGGTTAATCTTTTGTAATTGCCGATCGTTGTATTCTAGCGACGATGTTCTGACGAAGCGATGTGCTTTCTTAGGCCAAACGTTATATTTATATTCATTCATTTTATTTCACACTAATTATCGTCTAATTGCTTGTCAATTATTTAAATTTGATGATAAAATACAATGCCTTTAATTTTTCCAGAGTTTACGTGTTAGAATCCCGCTGGCAAATTTGTTTGACTGTTTATTGTACACACGAGACGATTTTTCAGTAATTTTTCGCATATCTTTGAAAATAAGTTTTAAATGGATCTTCCTTGTTCATTTTAGTCTCTCTTATCTATTCTTTTTTGTCACTTTAAAAAGTAATTTGTCGATAATATATATATATATACCATATGAACTGGACGTATCAGAATTCAGAAATATCAAATGTTCAATAGATTTAAATAGTACAAACAAGTACAGATAGCTTCGTTTTTACAGGAGCTTACTATTAAATTATTAGATTCTATGTTAATAATGAAAAGTATTATATTTAGAAGAAATTAAATTTGCTTCCTATTGGAGTGAATTAATTTATTAGTAGTTTATACAGTGGTGCAGAACAATTGTAAAGCAACTAGTATTACAGATATTAAATATAATAGGAATGTTTGTTCGGTGTCACTCTATAGTCTATATAACACCTAGTTTCAGAGGTTATTTCAATCATATGGTAGTGAAAGGTTTACTTCACAACAGGCATCGTCCTTATATGTTTGCTGCAAGCTAAGTATATTGATATAAAATCAGAAACTGTTTAGGGTACATATGATGGTGTTGATCATCGATAAGGATTATTCCTTTTTGTTACTATAAAGATAATTGGACGTTTTAAGCTGTTTTTATTGTAATCAATAATTACGATAAGCAAGCGTAAATTTTGTTGTGAGTTGAACTGTGTGGGATGAGTTTTAACTTAATTCTATGTCTGACGTAATTGTAGTTGTCATATCGATAAGTTTTTTTTTTTTTTTTTTTTAATCAAGAAAAAATCTGATTTATTCCTTTTAGAAAATGTTTTCTGCTCTGTATATACTTTTTGATTTACTAAATTTCAAATTTAAATTTTATTTCTGAATCTCTGTAGTAGTATAAGACCTTTTTAATAGCTTTTATTTATTTTTCTCACATGAATAAAAGCTTTTAGTAATTTTGTACTATGCGTTGCTAAGTATTTTACTTTCTATAGTAATTTTGTACTATGCCATGCTAAGTAATTTCTTTTCTATAGTAATTCTGTTCTACGCGATGCTAAGTATTTTCTTTTCTGTAGTAATTCTATACTATGTGATGCTAAGTAATTTACTTTCTATAGTAATTTTGTACTATGGCATGCTAAGTAATTTCTTTTCTAAAGTAATTCTGTACTATGTGATGTTAAATAATTTCAGTAATTCTTTGCAATATAAGAAAGCAATTTATGTTTCGTAGAACAATCTCTGGGGTTTTAATTTTGTATATGATGGAAAAACAAAACTCTTGAAAAGTGAATTCGAATTAAATCTGATTTTATAATGAACTGAAATTATTAAACTAATCTTATATTTAAGCGGGTGAATTATTAAAGAATATATTTTCTGACTTATATATATATTAATAAAGTAATAATAAAATGTTAATACCCACATTTAAAAGTATTTCCTGTTTTTGTATTAAAGAATGGTAACTAAGTATCAGATAGTAGTTACACAATTTACTTTCAAAACTGTATCTAATTCGAATTTACTGTCGATGGAATATTAAAGTATAATTTTTAGCTATTTTACCGCAGTAATCAGGCCATTTATGAATTAACTAGATAAGTTGCGCTTGATCTAAAACACGCATAATATCCACTCTTACTATAATCTTTCTTTGTAACTTTTAACATTAATTATATGCTTTATGTATATTAGTTACCGTATTCGGTGCTTAATTTCCATGATAATAAATTACGTGCTTGTGGGCGTACCTATAAGAACATCTGTTAGAAAGAACTGATTAAAAAAAAAAAAAAAAATGTGGGTGAATGTCAGAGCATTAATTATGTTTCAAATTAAGCATGAATCTTTGCCCTATTTGATAATTCTTTCCAATAAATTCTGAATTTTCTGGTTGACAGTTAGGTTAAAGTTCAAAAAAAAAAAAAAAAAAAAAAAAACTAGTAGATAATTACTCCAAATGAGATTTTTAATAAGTTTAAAAATAAAAGAGTGTGTGCTTAAGATCACATGACCATAAGGAAAACTTGTATGTGATGTCTGTAACATAATTCAAAAAATATTCCTACCAATTGCAGCAAATGAAAAAAAAAAAAAAAAGTATTCCATTATTTTAAGGACGTCTTGCATAATGTCCCCGTATATTGTACATGCACCATACAATGCCCTAGAATTTTGCTTAAAAAAAAAAAAAATAATAATAATAATAATAATAACAATTACACGACTAAAAAATACAGTTTCAAACGTTTATAATATAACAGAAATGTGTCTAAATATTTTTGTATGATCCTGTACTCAAAATATTAATATTTTCTAGATTTCAGAGATCTTCTTTTGTACCTCAGTTAGACATTTGTTTGATAAAATCAAAAATGGTAGCATTTTCACCTTCAAATAGCACATAAGTCTTGAATGATAAAAAAAGCTGGAGTGATTCCACTCGACTTTCCGAATATTAAATAATTAACGGTTATATAGTAAAGTAACGGTTATAAAGTAAAGTAAAAGCAGGAAGATTATAATATATACAAAAGACGAAATTATAATAAATGTTTCAATATTTCACTCCATACAGTAGGATGTTTAATTTAACGCTATTGTACTTTGAATAATTTGAGCCCATAGATCATAATGATAAAGAATTTTTCGTTGTGGCCCTATAAAAATTTATAATTGCTAGATTTATCAAAATTCAACAGCTCATGCGACAAAGCTCTATAGTATGCACATAAATGTTCAGCTTCATCGCAGAAGGTATTTAGACGCTATTGCACTTTAAACTAGTATGTTGTGGCCACCAAAAGACTTTCTTCTATATTTTCCTATACATATTCAATCAGTAACAATATTTAAAAAAAAAAAAAAAAAAAAAAAAAAAAAAAAAAATGTTGATGTTAAAAGTAAAAAAAAATCGATAACTTTGTTTTAAATTATCACAGATTTATAGTTCAACCATTCATTTTAAAGGTATTGACGAGATCTTTCGAAAGATACCCATCTTCAAAATTTATCCCCCCCCCCTCACATGCACAGAAATTTTTTCCTAGTTAACTATTACTATTATCAATAACTCATATTAATTTTACAATCACAAGATAAAAATAACTCTCATTATGTACATTTATACGAAATTTTGTCCTATACTGCCATGCTAAAAATTTAGAAAACATGAGATCACAGCGCCACCTGTTGAGAAATTGATCCCCAAATGTAATCAGCACCAGTTTATGTCAGGGACCAACTAAATACCAAGTTTGGTTAAAGTTCATTAAAAAAAAAAAAAAGATTCCTTTTCTAAGTTTTTTTTCGTTAAAAGTAAAAAATCGATAACTTTGTTTTAAATTATCACAGATTTATGGTTCGACCATTCGTTTTCAAGGTATTGACGAGACCTTTCGAAAGATACCCATCTTGAAACTTTGCACCCCGGGGGGGGGGGGGGTTACTCCCAGTGTGGGTGGGGGGTGAACCGATGCCCCCACATGTACAAATTTTTTTTCCTAGTTAAATACTACTATTATCAATAATTCATATTAATTTTACAATCACAAGTGTAAAATAACGCTCATTATGTACATTTTCTACGAAATTTTGTTCTATACTGCCATGTTAAAAGTTTACATAAAATGCGATCACAGAGCCATCTGCTGGGCGATTGATCCCAAAATCTAATCAGCACCATTCCATGTCAGTGTCCAACTATGTACCTAGTTTGGTTGAATTTCATTCATTGGTTCGTGAGATACGATGAAAAATACGAAATTTTGCGATCACAGCGCCACCTGCTGAGCGATTGATCCCCAAATCTAATCAGCACCATGCCCCGTCAGGTTCCAACTATATACCAAGTGTGGTTGAATTTCATTCATTGGTTCGTGAGATACGGTGAAAAATACGAAATTTTGTCCTATACTGCCATGTTAAAAGTTTACATAAAATGCGATCACAGCGCCACCTGCTGAGCGATTGATCCTCAAATCTAATCAGCACAATGCCCCGCTAGCGTCCAACTATATACCAAGTTTGGTTGAATTTCATTCATTGGTTCGTGAGATACGGCGAAAACAAGAAACCACAGACACACACACAGACAGACATTTTTTAAAAACTATCAATTCGTGTTCAGGACATCCCAAAACGTGTAGATCCGTCAAAAAACAGAGGTCGAAAGTTTTCGCGAATCCAATACTTTCTCTATATTACATATAGAAGAAAGTAAAAATAATTTAAGAATTATTTTATTATGTGTTCTAAATAACACTGTATGAATAAAGAGTTTGCATCTTTTAAATCTTGGATATTAATTCATAACAGATACAATATTTTATATATTTCATAACAAAGACATGGAATCTTGGACTAAAAATCATGCTATCCAGTATTGAAAATGTAAAGAAAAAATTTCTATCTTTTTACAATGATGCATAATTTTACATTCACACAAAATATTGTGCTACAAATAAATATAAAACAATTAAAAATATATATTTTTTACATAATTTATAAACTGCCAATATAGAAGAAAGTAAAAATTCAAGCCCATAAACCAAAATGATAAAGAATTTTTCGTTGTGCTCCTGTTAAGAAACTATGAGTGTTAGATTCTCTAAAATTCATACAGTTCGTGTAACGATAACCTATAACATGTATATAAATTTTCCGTTCATTTAAATAAGGCGTTTAGACACCATTGCACTTCAATAAATTTGAGCCCATGCCCCTAGATCATAATGGTAAAGAATTTTAATTTGTGTCTCTGTAAAAGTCTATAAGTGCTGGCGTCAACAAAATTTACAGAGTTCGTACGATGATAACTTATAACATGTATATAAATTTTCAGCTCATTTGTGTTAGGCATTTATATGTTATCACACTTTAAATAATTTGAGCCCATAGGCCATAATGATACAGAATTTTTTGTTGTGTCCTTGTAAAAATACTATAATTACTAAATTCACCAAAATATATACAGTGTGCGGGATGATGACTTCTAACATGTGTATAAATTAGGAGTTTATTTGAATGAAGTATTTAGACACTATCGCTCTTTAAGTAAACGAAGTCTATAGATTATAATGATAAAGAATTTTTGTTCGGTCCCTGTAAAGAAACTACAGGCGCTAGATTCACCAAAATCTATGCAAATTGTGTGCCGGTAATCTGTAATATGTGTATAAATTTTCAGTTTATTTGAAAACGGTGTTTAGACACTATCGCAATTTAAAGAATTTGAGCCCATAGGCCATAATGTTAAAGAATTTTTCTTTGTGTCTCTGTAAAAAAAAAAAAAAAAAAAAAAAAAAAAAAAAAAACTGTAAATGCTAGAATTGCCAAAATCAGTAGAGTTCGTGCTACGATGATTTCCAACATATATACCAGCTTGCAGCTCATTTGATCAAAGCGTTTAGACGTTATTGTGTACACTCACACACACAAATACATTTAGCACCATAAAATATATGTTATTCAAATTCACTGTGGATTGTTCCCTATTTAAAACGGCATTGATAGTCCTGTAAAATTGGTGTGTACAGGGACACCCAAAAAAGACCAATACATTCCGTTTTAGGACAGACATTTTTATAATACACATTTAAATAACTTTCTTCTGCAAAAAGTATCCTAAAGAAAGTGAAATTTATTGCTTATATGCGAACATTTGTATCGATTATGATATGGTGAACCTTCAGATTTACAGGGCTACACTAAAATACATTCAGATACCTTAAAGGCTTCAATTTGAATCTAAGGGCTGCATCTTCTTTTGCAATGAACATTTGTAACACTTTTCACCAATGTTAATGAGTGATTATGAATTTAATTAGCCTATCTGTATGCTTTTCTGTTTTTCTGTCTATCCGATGTGTGATAATCTAGGCGAAGAACATTGAAGCTAGTCGAATATAATTTTAATAAATAATTGGTACTGCCTGAACTTGTATAGGAAAGTATAGGAAAAAGTTTTGTGATAGCCAAAACATACGAACTTTCATTACTTTCTTAGTAGAAAATCGTACAAAACTGATATAGGAACGCAGAAAATGCAGTGATTTCAAATTAGTTCTAAAAATCATTTATTGATTCAATGATTTCAAATTAGTTATGAAAATCATGAAAATTTCTATGAATGTCACTTTGTATTTTCTGACACAAGAATATTGAACATAAAATTTAAAACACGCAAAAAAAAAAAAAAAAAAAACTTCGCCTAATCTTTATGCCGTAAACTCCTTTCGAACTTCGAACATTTATTCTACAGCCTTTTTCTTTTCGTATTTTTTTCTGGTGTCTGTAATTAACTTAAGACAAAAACTGCCGAAGCTATCTGTCTGCGATTATGTATTAAATTACAGGGTCAGACAGTATCACGTGATGCAATCACATGATAACAGCCAAGATAAATGCCATTTACATATTAAGAACAATTACTTTGAAATAGGGCATAGGCCCCCAGCTGTATTTCGAACCTGTAGCACTGTAAAAACGCTTAAAAATAATAATTATAATAATAATATAAGAAGAAGGTTGGAGTTATTTATATTACATCATTTGCAACTCTGTAGATCTTATTTTGTTATTTATTTTAATTTTTCATTACACACAATTGTGATTTGGTAGATTTTGACTGTTTTATGAAAGAGCATTTGCGCGTCCTGTTTATTATAGTAATTTTCCTTCATTTTGCGGTTGATTAATTAATTTTGTTTTATTTCGGCAATAAAAGAACACAGCGAAAAATATAAGTTCAAAAGAAACCCAGATCTTATACGATTTTTTTTATTGGTTAATTCTTTTCCGTCAAGTTAACTTATTACCTAAGTTTTTGCAATTAACTTTCTTTTCACTTTCTTTTTTACTTTCTTCTATACTCAATAGAAGAAAGTATTGAATTCGTAAAAATGTTCAACATCCGGTTTTCGGCGGATTTGCACGTTTTGAGAGGTATAGAACACGATTTGGCCAATTTTAGAAAATGTCTGTCTGTCTGTCTGTGTGTGTGACAAAAATTTCGTGGCAACTTTATCTCCGGAACTACTGCGCAGAATTACATATGAATATATATGTAGATGCGCCTTGACTTATACTAGTGCCTAACAACTTTTGGTGTCAACCGCTCAATAGGTGGCGCTGTTATACAGCGATTTCTTCAATTTCAGGGCAGGCTATATCTCAGGTTTATCGCGTATAATCAAACAAAACTTGATATGTGAAAAGACCATTATGAGATATGCTGTATCGATTTGAATACTTACCGGCCTACAGGTGGCGCTGCTATACAGCGATTTCCGCAATTTAAGGAAAGGCTATATCTCAGGAACTACTGCACAGAATTGTATATAAATTTGTATACAGATGCATCTTAACATAAATTAGCGCTTGTTAACTTTTGGTGTAAACCGCTCAACAGGTGACGTTGCTACACAGCGTTTTCCACAACTTAAAGGAAGGCTATATCTCAGGTTCTATTGCGTATCATCAAGCAAAACTTGATATGTAAGAAGATCATTATGAGACATTATGCTGATTGAATTTGGATGCTTATCGGCTAATATGTGGCGCTGCTATACTGCTAATTTCATCGGTAATGGAATGGCTATATCCATACTTGCCAACATCCTAATTAATATTCCGTAGTGTTGTTAGTCCCGCCCTCTTTTCACGCCAGTAAAATTTTAGAGTAATATTCTCCAAATGCAATTACGATTAAATAAGTAGAAAAATGCTCTAAAAAGATACTGGTGTGAAAAAGAAGGCGGGGCTAACAATACTACGGAATATTCGTGCTTAGTGAATGTGTGCAGGAAAATATAGAAGAAAGTCTTGTGGTGGCGACCACAACATACTAGTTTTTTTTTCTTCTATATACAATAGAAGATAGTATTGAATTCGTAAAAATTTTCAACCTCGGGTTTTCGATGGATTTACGCATTTTAAGAAGTCTAGAACACGATATGACCATTTTTAGAAAATGTTTGCTTTTTTGTCTCTATGTGTGCGACAAAATTTTGTTGCAACTGTATCTCAGGAATTACTGCTTAGAATTTCATAAAATTTGATATGTAGTTCCACCTTGACATAAATTAGTGCCTATCAACTTTTGGTAAAAATCGTACAACAGGTGGCGTTGGCATCCTGCTTTTTCTATATTTTTAACATGGCGTGTAGGTCAAAATGTCGTATAAATGTACATAAAGGAAATTATTTTTTGATGATCATTATGAAATTAGAAATATATATTTATGATAGAGATAATCAACTGGGGGGAAAAAATGTATACGTAGGAGCATCGCTTCTCCTCTTAGAGGGGGGAGGGGGGAAAAGTCCTCCCCCCCATCCTATGGAGGCAAATTTTCATTATCAAAGAGTCAAAAGAGTTCCTTAAATGAGTCATTACCTTTAAAACGAATGGTTGAACCATCTATCTGCAATAATTTAAAATAAAGTTATCTTTTTTTTTTTTTTTTTTTTTAATTTTTTAAACCCATATTTCATCATCGTCCTAAAAATAGGACACTATAGATATTTATATAAATTCTTTTGAATATTTTAATTCAAATTAAAAGCGATACATTATTTTAAAGTCTAATAAATACATATGTGTCTTTATCGTAATTTAAAATTAACGTTTAATATATATTTTTTAATTTTTAAAATGACAATTTTTGAAGATTTATTCATTACATTTTCAACACATTATTATTTAAAAAGGTTTTAAGTTCAAGAATAACGGACATATAAATTTATTGAGGTAATATTCTACACTTTTGTACTGGTAAAACAATTATATAAAAAAATATAGAGAGAGGGGGTCTGTTTTCCTTATATTTCCGACTGTCCTAAACCATTGTCCTATTTTTAGTACAGCCTGTACCGATTAAGATAATGAAAGGTTGGTAAGTTTTTTGATTTTGTGTGTATACATAGGCTTAAAGAAACATATATTTAAGATTTTATGTAGAAAAAACATATTTTTTCAATGCTTGGTACAATATGAGTCAACAAAAAAAAAAACGACATTTTTAAAAAGATGTCATACAGAGAATAAAATTGACGTTCTCTGGATATATAGTGTCATACTATTTCTCTAGAATGAAAATCATATTCATTCATCATGGAAGATAATTTTAATAAGTAGTAATTTTAATGAATTATTTTTACGGAGTGAATTTATATAGGAAAGTATAAAAGAATGTCATGTGGTGGCCATAACTACTTTTTCTTTATTCAGTAAAAGAAAGCACTGGTTACTTAAAAATTTTTTACTTCCAGTTTTCCGTGACTTTACATGTTTTGAGAGGTTCAGAACATGATTTGATCATTTTTAGAAAATGTCTGTCTGATTGGGTGTGTGTAACAATTTTTTTTAGAAACTGTATCTCAGCAACTACGGCACAGAAATTCATATAAATTTATATGTAATTGAACTATGACGTAAATTTGTGCCTATCGGCTTTTGGTGAAAACCGCCCAATAGGTGGCTGTGCGATTCTTTTTTTTCTAAATTTTTAATAAGGCAATATAGAACAAAATTTCGCATAATTATGCGCAATAAAAACTATTTTTAACGAATCATTGTGAAAATAAATAAATAAATAAATAAAAAATAAACACATTTTCTAAGAAGTTAGCTGAATAGCATAAAATTGACTTTCTTTCGATAATTAGTATTATACTTCTCTGGTAGAAAAATCGTCCAAATTTATCATAGAAAAGAATTTTGAAAAATAATAAATTTAATAAATAATTTGTACTGTGTGAACTTGTATAGGAAAATATAAAAGAAAGATTTGTGATGGTCACAGCATACTATTTTTTTTTTTTTTTTTTTTTTTTTTAAATATATATATAATCTAATGATGTAAAGGTGATGGATATTTTTAAAATTGCAGTGATCTCACTAGGTATAAAGTTGAATATGTTCTATCTATTCACAGTTCACTATAAAAAATTAATCAAAAGGTAATTTTTAGACTAGTGAAAATAAACGACAATTGAATTGGCGAATTAAATTATAAAATAAAAATACAATAAATTTAATTTAGAATTAAAATAATTGATAATTTAGAATTAAAGTATAAACACATTAAACTATAAAATGTTATAGACAACTGATAATGTTCTAAATAAGTACTAGTGAACTATTTATTCATTAAAAAATGCTCAAATAAAACTACAGAAAATGTAATTTTTGTGTTGATTAAAAAAAAAAAAAAAAACATTTCAGCAATTTAAAGCTGTTTTACTCTACTGGGATTTTTTTTTTTTTATTATTATTTATTTATTCCGTTTTTAACGTACCTGTTTTTTAAAAATAATTTCCTTAATTAACAATCAAGCAATGTAAAAATATGTAAAATTATGACTATATTTATGTATTCAGTGTTCACGAAAAAGGATTTTAAATTCCACAAGAAATGTGGGAATAAGGTACAGCAAAATCTTATTTTAAAAATAAAACTGAAACCGGAAAAATGTCCGGATTTTAGAGATTTCCGGATTTTCGAGGTTCAACTGTATATAACTTAAGTTTTATTTGTCAGCATAAAAGAATTGTATGTATAAGGTTTGTAATTTTTATTTCCAGTCTTACCAGTATCAATATTTCTAAAACATCATAAGATCATTTCTTAAGCGTGTAATGAAAGAAAATGATGATTTTGAATTTTGATATTTCTTAAGATATCAACAATTTTAAATGCATGGCCCAGTCTTTGGACAATCCGTAAAAAAAAAAATAAAAAAAAAAGAAAGAAAGAAAGAAACTGTATTATAATAATTTATTTTATTTTGGTTTTGAACGAAAGGGTTTTGTCTATGGATGTGCCAAATTTATTTTTCTTCACCACAATTAGTGTTAATTAGTGGCAATTTACAATTGGTTTTACACACATACATAATGCTTACACATACGCATTTGCACGCATACATAATTTGAGAGCTGACTTAAGATACATAGCTTTTTTAATCATGTACATGTTATTTTATGTTTTCACATTTCCAAGTTTTGGGAAAAAGATTTTATAATAATGAGGCAAGGTTTTGGTATAGAAATCCTAACTCATAGAAAACTTGCTATGGAGTTTTTCTTCCTGAAATTGGTTTTATAGATTAAGATATTGAACAGATATAAATAACTGTCTATTATGTAACGTCTATCTTCCTCCTCCACTCCCCCTCCGACGAAAAAATAAATATACAGGATGCCCATAAAATAACTCTCTCTGTTGGGAAGCATCTTCAACTGGCCGTATTCACCAAACTTCATTCATCGAAGATTAAACCATGGATCAGCAAATCCGAGAATCAAAGAATCACTAGATTAAATTCCTACGGTACTCACTATCAGCCGATTACGTGATCCATAGATTGACTGGGAGAGAAATAAAAGCTTCCTTTTGATTGGCCAAGAACGAAGATAGCCTTCGGCTTCAATTAACTAATCAATCGAATTAGAATATTAGAAGGGTAAAAAGCAAATTGGCAACACTGATACACGGTTCGCTTTTGTTTACACATGGATTAAGAATCAATTTTACTTTAGAACATTTTTAAAAAGAATAATCACGCAGACGACAACTGCTTACGCTACGATTTAAAATTTTGATTGTTATGGATAAGAGAAAAAATTTCTCCGAACTGGAGGCTAAGGCGAAGTTAATGCATTATTCTTTTCTGTGGCAGATGACAGCCTACTAACTAACATTCGTATTAGAGATTCCACGGAATCTTTATTTAATCGATAGCGATATCGAAATGCCACATTATCCAAAGAATCCAAATCATTTACTCTAATTTGATGCACCGTCCTTTTCCTTCTTTCAAATGCTTCCAATAGTTCTAAGCTTTCAATATCATCTAGTGAGAATAGATCATCAACGTCAGCCATGTTTCTTATTTGTTTACGAAGCTGAGCTGCGGAGTGTGCATGCGTTACGAAACGATCCGAGAATTATCTCTGTTAATCCTCCGATATTCGAGGATCAAAAACGAAGTGTTAAAGTAGCCGGTGAACTGCGGATTTTCGTTGGAGAATACAGGTATTCGTATGATCGAGCGATTACCGCTGATCCGAGGTTTAATCCGAGTGTTAAGAAGTTGGTGAATACGGCCCTAAAACTAATAAACGGAATGAAACCAAATTTCATATACGAATTGTGGAAAATGGGGAGGTAATTTCCACAAATAATAATAATAATAATAAAAATAATAACACTGAAATTCGCCGATAGGGGGAGATTTTAGCTCTGTTGTCATTTATGTACTGTGGAATTTGCACAATCGAAGGAGATTATGCAACTTTCCTATATCATACGAGATTTTGGATCTATTAGGAATAAAAAAAGTTAATATTTACAACGAATTATATAAGTATTGTATAAGGTTTCATTATGTGTTCGAATAAAAATGCAGATGCAGAAATGAATGAAGTAGAAAATTATACTCACAGAAAATATCCTTTTATTAATCAACATTGGGCTCCCAGGACCAAATGAAATATACTCAAATTTAAACAATCGAGGTACATAATGCAAATTTCATAGTGCGTAATTGATAGCAGCGACAAAATCAAAAAATTTAAAAAGAGTTAAATAGTTCAAAATTGGTACATACACGTTTTTGATACAGATAATTTCGAATTTGTAAATTTTTTAGAAGAGCCAGGAGAAGGGGTGAAGTGGCAAAACAATAGAAATAGAGTTAGACCGTTCAAAAGTGGGACGTATAGGTTTTTGGGACCTACAAGTCGAATGCAGATATTTTCAAGAGACAAAAATTATTAGGATAGAAGGGAAGAGGGTGGGGCGAAGGAGCAAAAATATAGAAAAAAGAGTTATAGCGTTGAAAATTAGTATTATTAGGTTTTAATGCCCGAGAAGTCGATTGTGGATATTTTCGAAAGTAAAGAATTATTACGAGAGACGGGAAGGGGGTCGGGCGCAAGGGCAAAAATAAAGAAATTCTGATAGAACGTTGTAAATAAGTATTATTAGGTTTAAAAGCCTAAGAAAGCGATTGCGGATATTTTTGAAAGTGTAAAATAATTAGGAGGGGCAGGAACGGTAAGCGAAGGAACATGCACGACGTGCTCACGTGTATACGCTGCCGCAGCTAGTGGGGCCCGGACTGATTATTCCACCGAGGAGAGAAGATTTTTTTTTTATATTCATGTTTTTCCCTTACGATAATATAGTGATTCATGAGTCGAACATAAATGCGCGCGCGCAGCACACAATGGCCTGCGCTGTCGAAGGCAGTGGGGACAAAGTGCGACATTCTTCCTGATCAGATTTTTTTTTCTCTCTTTTTTTCACATGATAAAAATTAATGCAATTTTGAGAATTCATTAATTACAGTGACATTTAAAAATAGTGACCAGCGAAGCGGGCGTAGCCTGCTAGTTAGTGTATAAAGAACCAATTCTACTACACTGGTGTTCAAAATTAACGCAACAACTGATTTTCTGATTTTGTTTTTCCTTGAATAGCTTTAAACCAAATAAGCATATGATCATAAAATTTGGATGTCATGTTTGTTATCATATCATTAATCGAATTTTATATAACTTTAGTATAAGTAATATTTCTTAAACTAATAATTTTTCATTTCTTTTTCTCAAAAGTAAGCTTTGGAAGAAATGAAAAATTACAGCAATTTTAGAAAAGAAAACTTAATGAAAAATGGTTTTAAGGATACATTTCAGACAGAAGATGACGCACACGCTTTCAAATGTTAAACTGAATTCCGATTTTCCTTTCTGTTTTCACTTTTCTTCTATTTTTATAATGAAATTTTTGAAAAAATTATAATTACTAATTCATAAACTATGGGCATCACAAGAATAATAAAAATGTCAATAATTAATTTTATAATGAATATAGTTTTCATACTCGTATGCATTTTTTTTTTTTTCTTTTTTAAGGTTTTCACATGCGAGAAAAAAGAAGAAAAAGGATGAAACCGCGAAGTGAATCAAGAAGGAAAATCCTGTTTCAATTTAACGAATGAATGCATGTGCATCTTCACTCATCTCTAATGCATCTTTCTGACCATTTCTCATTAAGTTGTCTTTTCTAAAAGTGTTAAAATTTTCATTTTTTTTGAAAGCTTACTTTTGGGAAAAATTGAATAATTATTAGTTTAAAAATTATTACTTCTGCTAAAGTTATATAAAATTCGGTTAACCCATTATAACAAATATGGCATTCAAATTTTATTTTCATATGTTTATTTGTCTAAAAGTTATCCGCAAAAGAAAAAAACAAGAAAGCAGGTTCTTGCTTTAATTTTGAACACTAGAGTATGATCAAATATGCCTTTAACGATTTTTTTGCCCTGTTTGTCTACAAAAACTTTTAATATTAACGTTTTCATTAAGACATGTAATAATTTCAAAATTACTAAAACAGATTGAATGATTTAGTTAACATATATTATACTATTATTTAAATTTAAAGATGTTTATTTTAAATGTTTTTGTTTAAATGTTTATTATTATACTTAGGCGATTCATTTTTTTACTTTAATACTTTTATACTTTTATACTTTCGAAATACTCTTATTATATAATTCATGAATTTATTGGTATTTAAAATGTCATCATAAAAAAAAAAAAGAACCCTGAAAACTGACGACCATATTTATAAATATCTTTTCATTAAAGATTTAAAAAAGTTTTTTATTTTACCACGTTTTTATTAACTTCGATTCTTGTTTGTTTGTTTGTCCAGTACAAATCTTGCAATCGATTTTTAATTAACTTCCCGACTAGCTAGACATTTGAAATTTTCAGGATAGTTCAGAACACGGTGACAATGCATTTTTTTAATACTTTTAGTCAATTGTTTCAGGTCCCTATTGCCTTCGGCAGGGTTTATATGATTCAATAGAAAATTTATTTAACTAACTTCCCGACTAGCTAGACATTTGAAACTTTCAGAATAGTTCAGAACACGGTGAAAATGCATTTTTATATTTTTAACCAACTGCTTCGGGACCCTGTTGCCTTCGTCAGCGTTACCAGTACAAAGCTTGCAACCGATTTTAAATTAACTTCCCTGTTAGTTAGCCATTTGAAACTTTTATAATAGCTCAAAACACGATAGCAATGAATTTTTTTAATACTTTTAGCCAATTGTTCCGGGTTCTCGTTGCCTTCGGTAGCATTTATACGATTAAACAGAAAAATTAAAAACATGGTATATAAAAAGTTCTTTTTATCTTGTAATTATTTAAATTATTTTTTTTTAAAATTATATATATACCGGGTATATTTTTTAACTATAGAAATTCTTGGTAGTTTAAATCTAAATTCCGAATTAGTGAATGATTAATGTCTGCAATTAAGCTGTAATAGTTACATTCCCTAGCTTTAAATAAGATTCACTCACATAATGAGCTGTATCGAACAATATAACGCTAAATATTCATGAATTATTGCCACATATGAAAATAAAAACGCGGCATAAATCGCTCTTTAATGCGACTGATCTGGCCTTGTTACATAAGCGATCTCCTTATTAGACCAGGTCCAATCGAGATTATCGGCAATCTGTCTCATCGCCACGCTGCCTATAAATCTCAATTGAGGCCTTCGTTGTCCGTAAAAGAGAAAATCTGAGAGCAATTTTCAGATAATTGCTACCTCTGTGTCACATGTGCGTATTTAAAATAATGCGTCACCGTGGTGGACAATTAATCAAGCGCCGATCATGGTGTCAAGACGAAGAGTGACCTGTTTGTATGCTGCAACTACCGGCATAATAACTGATAGTGAGAACTACACCTGAATCAGGGGCCATTTGCATAGTGAATGAATAACGATTGTGCTAAGACAAGAAGTAAATTAATCTTCTCAAATATTTTTTGCTAGCTAAAGGACATAGAAAGTGTTTAAAATTAATAAGTATCCATTTCATCAATCATGCAGAATTTGACTATTGCAAGTAATGTAATACGAAAATAATATATAAAGCTGTCATTGTCAAAAGTAGGCTTTTTTATATTGCTGGAGGTAATGCTGTAAACTTAATTTTTTTAGAAAGACAATCACATCTAACACTTAATATAGATAATAAAATCGAACCCGGAAAATTCAGATATAAATCATGCCGTAATAATTCTTATTTTGCGTTTTTAAAGAATACATAAAAACCTTATATACAAAATTTTCATATTTATTAAATACATTTTAATTTTCAAACTTAAAAGTAAAATAATTAGATGACCTATTCTGGTGTGATCGAATCGACAAAAGCAGTCGAAAACTTGCAATGAATCCAACGCAAGTTTCTGACTGATTTTATCGATTCGATCACACCAGAATAGGACTTCCAGAATTCAAATTTGTATGCACATAAATGAAAAGATACAGTCATTTGTAAAAGTTTAAGACCAGTAGCCGATTTTCAGTATTTTAGCACATTGCATCATTTGCGCATATTATTGATTCATCTCATGTGCTGATGGCATCAGACGCATTCTACTGCTATAAATAAAGGTGGCCGGCACGTTTATTGCCAGTTGTTTATTGGATTTTGTCGCAGGCAGTGCTCTTGTGTAAGTATTGGAATGGGTAAAAAATATCTTCACTTACTGTTGCAAAAAGGTCAGAAATATTGACCCTGCATGAAATTAGATTTTCTGAACGTCAAATAAATTCGAGGGTGAATGTGAGCAAGACAGCTGTGCATCAAGCTATTAGTATATTTAAAATTTCGGGAAAATTTGGGGACCTTAAGAGAAGCGGTCAACCTAAAAAAACGAATGCACGTGATAATCATATGATAAGAAGGATGGTCATACGAGATCCAAGAACTTCCTGCAATACGATTAGACATTCTCTGGCTGCAAAAGGCATCAACGTCAGTTGATACTATTCCAAGACGTACTATTTTTCAACGTACTATTTCAAGGCTGGCCAAAGATTTTGGTTTATCATCCCATAAACCTGCAAGGAAACCTCGACTTACTCCAAGTATGAAAAAGAAACGACTCTTAAGGTCCACAAATTTCCCCAAAAATTTAAATTTACTAATAGCTTGATGCACAGCTGTCTTGCTCACTTTTACCCTCGAACTTATTTGACGTTCAGAAAATCCAATTTTATGCAAGGTCAATATTTCTGACTTTTTCGTAACAGTAAATGAAGGTTTCTTACACATTACAATAATTACACAACAGCACTGTCTACGACAAAATCCAACAAACAACTGGCAATAAACGTGCCGGGAATCTTTATTTATAGCAGCAGAATGCGCCTGATGCAAAGAGCACATGAGATGACGCAATAATCTGCGCAAATGATGCAATTTGTTAAAATACTGAAAATCGGCTACTGGTCTCAAACTTTTGCAAATGATATATACATAGAGTATACATAGAGATATGAAAAGCGATCGCAATTTTATAAACTGTTTTGATTAAGAAACTGTTACGTCTATGATGGATGTGAGCATATTTTTCATTGAACACACTAATAACATTTTTACAGATAATTTAGTCAACGGTGAAAGTGTTCATATTTTCTTCTTGTTACCAGTATTTCTTTAGAGAAATATTTATTATATTTCTACAGTATTATTTGTGATTGATATAAATTATTGATAAAAATAGTGGTGTGAGAGTTCTGTCGTGAGACGGAAATTCTTTCACAGAGATCAGAATAGGGATCAGAAGATTTCATAGAGATCAGAAGGTTAAGCAATTTCAAATGATTAGAATCTGGGTTATCATATTATAGTAAACGGATTGACTCAAGTGTTTGACTCAACTTAGTTCGGGTGATTGTAACAATTTAAAAAATGTACTTTACATAGGTTTATATGTGCATTTAACTTGATTTACCAATTTTTTACAAATTTAAAACTCTCTCAAATACACCTGACTTACACTGTTAAAAAAATGCAACTATGCTGCCAGAAATTCTCTGTAATTACAGAAAAATACGTTTTGTCAGCGTAATTTTTCTGTAATTTACGACTTTTTTCTCAAATTAGAGAGAATTTGTGGCAGCAAAGTTGCATTTTTTTTTTTTACAATGTAACACAATTTTATATTCTTGTTTGTAAAAAATGCAACACCATAAAGGAACGACGCGCATGATTTGAAATTTCCAGCAAATGCAAATTATAATGCGATGATTAAAATTTCAATCACCACACATGGGTGCGCATAGCACTGCCCTCTCCACTGCTGTTGAAACCGTATAAATAGAGGGATGTAACGAAACGTTGAAAATAATCCATGAGTATCTGCTAGTGGTAAACAGCCACTTCGACGACAGAATGTGATAGTTCATCAACTTACGGAGTTTAAGCAAGGGTGAATAATCGGCCTTCGTGAAGTTAGATTTTCCTATTGCGCAATATGGAACTCGTGTGTAGCCTAACAGCAGCACAGTGATGCGAGTTTGGAAACAATGGACTATCGAGAATCAGACAGCTCGGAAATCCGGATGTGACCCCGAAAAGTGATGTCACTAATATAATGATACAGTCGGAAGCAAAATTATTCGAGCGCTAGCAATAATTCTTATATAAAAAATTACACTTAATACTGCTTTATTAAATAAATCCTTGTCGAATCATGTTCTTAGACGCTAACTGTAAGCATTTCATCTGCATAGTGCTGCGGACTGTACAGCGTTATTTATTCAGTTGGCAGCCCTTTGATCCATTGCTACAAATGTATCAATGTCTGCTTCGTCAATTCATCGACATCTTGCGTGCATCGACGGATTGCGTGCAGAAACTTCTTTATATAGAATCTCCTTCTCACAAAACCATCGACGCCTGTGGCTTCAGTGGGCTCGTGAACATACAGTCTGGCATTAATATTGGCAAAAAGAGGTCTTTTTCTGACGAATCCTGCTTTGATTTGTGATATCATGATGTCCGCATCTGTATAAGATGCTATACCGATGAACGCTACCTTCTGGAGTGCATTATCGAACGTCATAGTGAACGAAAACCCAAAGTTATGGTGTGGAGTGTGATTGTGTATCATTGACAATCTCAGTTGCTACGAATTTTGAATAATCGTAACAGCAACAGGTACACCAGTGAAATGCTGGAGCCCGTAGTCTTTCCTTTCCTTCAACGCATTTCTGGAGTTATCATTCAACAGGATAATGACTCATGTTTCAAGGAATGTTTAAGACTTCTTTTCGCATATAGCTTCATTTTTTACATGTTTATTCGCCGGATATGTTGCTTGTTAACTTGCATGGGATTTCGCTGGTCGGCGTATCGCTCGTGATTCTTGTCCTACAGCTTCTACAGATGAACTTTGGGTATGCATACAAATAATATGGAATGATCTTCCCTGGGAGGGTTATTCAAAATCTGCAAGACTCCATGCCATGTCGTATATTAGCACTTATTGCAGCGCGTGATGGCTACACCAAGATTAATTTCGGATATTTAATATTGCTTTATAGCTTTGAAAATTGAATTATTTATTTATACCAATATCAGTCGTTTGTATATTAAATGTCATTTAATTTTGATGATTCCTTCATGGAGTTGTAATTTTTACAAACACAAGTTTATTTATATTTTAAACTTTTTTAAATTTGTTTTAATACATTACAACAAAATTATATAGTGTCTAACCTAATAATCTCAGGGGTAAAATTTATTGTCCACTTCGCTGGGACACACAAAAGTATTTTATTTATATTGATTGGTGATATTCTTTTAAAAATGTGTTTCAGCAATACTAAACTATTTTAAGCTAAACAAAGTTAGAAAAAAGAAACGTATTATTAAGAATATATTTCTAATTCGAACAACAAGATGAAGTTTAGATAAACACAATTATTATTATTACGCATAGACACAATATACCACTTGTTTACAAAATTCTTATAATTTGTCATTCAGCATTTGTTTATTGGTGCTTTTTCAACACAATACTTTAGATATGTTTATGAATTATAACAAACACAGAAGAATTTTTCATGCTCATTTAAATAAGCTATAATATCATCAGAATATTTTATCCTTTTATCTACCAATAATCATTAATATACACAGTAAAGAAAAACTTATTATATATATAGAAAATTCCTGGCAGCAAAACTGGCAGAAAATAAGTTGACACAAATTTTATGTAACAGAACAATACAGAGAATATTCGTAAACAACACATTTTTTCGTAGTGCAGCACGCCGCAAAAATTCTTGTATTAAATAAAATTTTCTACTACTACCATCCAGGATCCAGGATCCGCGTTTGTAATGATCCATAGATGGCGCTTTTTCTGCTTTTGTTGCTAGTAAATATAATAGACATGTGTATTTATTATTGTTCTTTTTGTTATTCTACTTAATATTCTACTATAATTTCCCCGCCATTACATCATGGAAAACTGATTGCTTTTGGAAGAAAATATTTCAGTTTATTCAAAGTTCGATCGGAAGTAGATTTTTAACTGAAATTTCACAAATATTAGTTTCAAATCATCTGATTAATTCTTTACTTCTATTAGCCGAAGCAACTGAAATTTTAAATTTGTCATTTGGAAATAAATGGAAGCTTAATTCTGGATTTCTTGATCCTTTGGAGTTACACTGTGACACACAACAGTATGTGTTATCTTTTTTACCGAATTTATTCATTTTTATTCAATAAATATATGTGAAACTAAACATCGGCAAGCAGTGTCGGCTTGATGAAAGCCGAATTATAGCATGTTAATTGTAATTTCACCTTAGCCCACCAGAGGGCGAGCATTTCATTGCAATCGCGGATCGAACCAACTTCATCTTATCGTAGGCGAAGATAATACCCCTCTATCGTAGGCGAAGATAATACCCCTCAACCATGGAGGTACAATTTGTTCTACTACTCAGTAATTTTTAATCCTGCTTTCATAACAATTTTCTATGTGCAAAAGAGGAAAAAAAATATGTAACCACTAGATGAAATCTGTATCAATGATTAAAGGATTGTAATCTGGTTACAGAAAAAATGTTTCTTTTGACAGGTTGAGATATAGTTGTAAACTAAATTCCTGTAATTTTAGAAAACAGACATTTAATGCAAAAAAATTCGATTTTTTTTTTCTGATTATTACCATTGAAGTAAAAACCATATAAAATCAAATTTATAGAAATAATGACAAAGGTATTTATAAGGGTAGAACTTATATATTTTAATCTCACTCTATGACACTAGATGCTACAGCAAATCGTTTTTGTTCAAAAAAGGGATTTTATAGCATGCTATTACTCTCTGTGATAGCTATTTTTCATGATCTTTGCTTTTGTTCTAATTAATTTATATAATACCCCAAGAATCCCATTCCAAACTCAGAAAAAAAAAGAAGATGATAAAAAATAAATACTTTTTAACATCTTTTCTATGCCCTGATCTATTTTCGATGTCTCTGTGTCTATATGTTAAATTTATCCCCCTTTTAGCCACGTCATTAATTACTATGATAAAGTGACATGCAAAGTTTTTATTATTTATATCTTTAAAAATACATCTTAAGTATGTAGAAAAATATTTTTGAAATATATTTTTCTTATTGTTTTCATTATATCACATTTCGGCCAGTAAAATAACACAACTGAAGAGTGTAGTAATTTAGAAAGACCAACTTAGAGATAACAATAAAGCGTTAATTAGCCTACAATAAAACTGACACAACTGTTTTTTGTGTGCATAAATTGTCAGATAAAGATGCACGCATTTTTCAATGACATAAACTCAAAATTGTCATTTCTTGACTTGCGTCACTTTTCCTATGGGGTGCGATATGGTAAATAGGGAGTTAAATTTATACTGTCACAAAGAATATTCCACATAAAAGTAATAACACTCCATCTTTGTAAAATTCTTTGGTTATTTTATTCTTCATTTTTTGTGCGGCAACGTAATGCAAGAAGCTACTCTCTAACTGAAGAAAGTTTTGACATTTAGATGCTTTCTCTGTTTGATGCATAAAAAGGCTTCTATTTTCTTATTGAACATAGGTTTTTATGACATGAAAAATGGTTCGACATTTTGAATTAATCCGAAGTTACAAGGTGTGTGGTCATTTGATTGTTGATAAACTCAACTGTTTTCGACCTTTGACATAAAATTCAAGAAGGGAAAATTAATGGTACGCGCTTTAAAAGAAATATCAGTTCACAAGTACTATTTGAATATAAAACTGAAGGGCGTCTCCTATTATAATTCCTGCGTTGGTGTATATGGACAGTTCATATATTACCATGTACCAGACATATCAGTGTTTGCTCAGTTGCAATGCCTTTAAAATATCAAATTATAGTATGGGGTCAAATCGATTGATGGACCCACATGGAACAGCAGAAATCCTTTCCGTGACGTCACATTTGTTTGTCTGTTCATTTATCAAATTTTACTGCATACACTTATACAAAAAAAAAAAAAAAAGAAAAAATCTTACCTTGATAATATAAAAAGATAAATGAACTGATCGTCGCAATGAATTTTTTTTTTTTTTAAATCATCGTAGTATTTTTTAATAGCCAGTGTTGTTAATCTCTGTGTCATTGATATCAGATTTAAATTTAATTCATATCCATTTTAAAATTGGTTGGTTGGTTGGTAGGGTTTTACGTCGCACTATTGCTGAGCAGATGGGCAATTGGCGACGGTCTGGGACACACCCCTAGAGGTGGTCCGGAGACATGCCATCACAATTTTGATCCTCCACGGAAGGGATGGCTCTCCATTTTAAGGAGTCTAGGGAGTGTTAGCCTAAAAAATTCTGGACAATTTGAGGCTGCATTTATGAATTTCATTGTATTTCAAAACTTTAATACTTATTTTCTCAAAAGTGCTTTCTTGCTACTATTCGGAAGAATTAGACACGGTAAGTTACATAAATTTAATATTTCCTTCCACGAATATAAAATAAATCAGATATAGATTACATATACACACATACACATACACAGACAAACACAAATATTTATGTGTTTAGTCTATGTTCTCGTCAAATAACGTACGTCATTGTAATTAAATTAAATTACCTTCATATAATTAAATTACCTTCATATTTAATAAATCACCAAATAATAATAAGTTAAACTCAGTCCCTCACCCCCTTGTCTAAAGCTTTGCTTTTGAAAAATAACCGGTAATAGTACGTATAACAAATTTGTATGGATTACACAGGTTTGCAAGGAAAGCACAGCTCAGGATTTTTTTTTACTGTTTATTACAGATTATTTACTCACTAAAACCGGGGGAAGAAAAAAAAAAGGACTCAAAGAAATTTTTTTTTTTATCCTTATGGTTTATGTTCTCAAATTATTTAAAATGCTACAGCGTCTAAAAGTCTTATTTGATTGGGCTGAAAACTTATACATGTTATAGGTCACCGTCGCACGAATTGTATAGATTTTAGTGAATCTAGCTAGCACACGAAATTTTTTTATACAGGGAGACAACGAAAAATTCTTTATCATTATGACCATAAGCTCAAATTATTTGAAGTGTAATATAGGTCACCATAGCACGAACTGTGTCGATTTTGGTGAATTGTTTTTTTTTTTTTTTTTTTTTTTACAGGAACGCAAAGAAAAATTCTTTATCATTCTGGCTTATGGGCTGAAATTATTCAAAGTGCGATAGCGTTTAAACATCACTTTCGATTGAGCGGAAAATTTTTATACATGTTATAAGTCACTGTTGCACGAACTGTACAGATTTTAACACATCTAGCATTTTTTTTTTTTTTTTTTTTGCAGGGGCACACAGCATAAACACAATTTTTACAAGGGCATAACGAAGATTTCTTTATCATTATGAACTATGGTCTCAAATTAATTGAAGTGCAAGTAGCGTTAAACGCTTTAGTCGATTGAACTGATTGGTTTGAGACGCCTTTTACTTTAATTTATTTAAACAATTCTTAATTATTTAATTTCGGAAAGTCGAGTGGAGTCACTCCAGATTTTTTAATGTGTGATAGCATCGAATTGTATTTTTCGATTAAGCTGAAAATTTATATACATAAGTCACCGGCTCTCGAAAGTGTGTAGGTTCTGGTGAATTTAGTACTTATACTTTTTTTACAGGGACACAAAAAGAATTCTTTATTTTTCTAGATTATAGACTAGAATTGTTTAAAGTGCGCCAGCGTCTAAACTCTGGATTCGATTAAAATAGAAATTGATAGGCATGTTATCGGTTATTATCACAAGAACCTTACAGTTTTACTTAAGTGTAGGACTTGCAGTTTTTTTTTTCTTTCTTTTAAACCGGTATTCAAAGTATAATTTTAATTTTATTTTGCAGTGTATGGGCTCAAATAAGTTAAAGCTTGTTTAAGTAATGTAAAATTGTTTAAAACATAAAAGAATAGATAAATATTTGGTATTGCGAGTATTTATATTTCTTTCACGGGAATAAGAATAAAAGAATTTGTATACATTACAGTCCATTAAACGAAATACAACTTAGAAAGAAATACTTAAATGAGCTACTATTATTTTCCTTTTTGTTCATTCACTGCGTCATTTATTTAAATTTAATTAACTAACCATTTATTACTAAATATTCGGAAAGTCGAGTGCAGCCACACCAGATATTTTGTTACTTGAAAATAATATTCATAAGAGAGAATCTAAAAAATAATTCAAATGGACAGTGGAAGGTACGGAGGATTAATATTGTTTCATAATTTAAATACAAGAACAATCATCTGTAAGGCATAAAATTGACCCCCCCCCCCTTTCTTTTTTTTAACTTTCTCTTAGCCATAAGGTAGAGAAAGTATTGTCTTGGGGTCAAATTTTCGAACGCGAGTTTTTGCTATATTTACATGTTCTGAGGTGCCCTGAATACGAAAATCGTGTTTTTAGCAAATGGTCTGTGTGTATGTCTGTGTGTCTGTGTGTGTGTGTCTGACTGTTATCAGCATATCTCAAAAACAAATTATGGCAGAAAGTTCAAACTTGGTATTCTAAATGTGTATCTTATAGGAATGCTACAGTAAGCTTTTCGTTAAGATCAAGCAAATGGTTCGTCTACACTGACATTCAAGAGAATTCTAATACATTACGTCGATGGGGGAAATTGCAGGTATGCAGAGTTTAACGTCTATAGACTACACTAAACCAAATGAAACGAATATATATTTTTGTAACAGAGATAGTCAACTGGGAAAAAAAAATTGTGTATGTAGGAGCCTCGCCTCCACCCTGGGGGGGGGGGGGAGGGAAGTAAATTTTCATAATGGGTATCTTTCAAAAGAGCTCGCCAATACCTTTAAAACGAATGTTGAACCATCGACCTGCGATAATTTAAAACAAAGTTATCGATTTTTTTTTTTTTACTTTTAACGAAAAAAAACTTAGAAAAAAAATCGTTTTTTTTTTTTTTTTTTTTTTTTTTTTTTTTTTTTTTAAATATTGAGAATAAAACTTTTTTTTTTTTTTTTTATATTTGGTGTTATACCACTTCTCTAATATGGAAATCATCTGCATTATCATAAAAGATAATTTTTTTAAATAATAATTTTAATAAATAATTTTTAAAAAACAGAATTATTTTTTAATAACCGAATTAAATTCTATATAAATGTAGGTGCATTAATGAAACGGATGGCTGAGGGGGGCGGTATCCCCCCCCCTTACACAGAACGAATTATCATATAAAACTCTCCCGAAGCCTAATTTGAATCGTTTAACATAGGTTTACATAACATCGTTATCTTATCTCTTAATCTCCAACCCCTATTTATAGTATTAAATTTCAGGGTAAGAGAAAGTCGTGTGAGTGACACACCAGATTATTTTAAATTGCGAATTATACTTTGGTGAGATGAAGATCGTCTACATCTATCATCGTAAATATTTTTGATAAATATTTGCGCAAGAAAATATAAGAAAAAAGAAAGTTTTATGATAGCTACAACGTACCAGTATTTAGTTTAATATTCATTTTTACTTTCTCTTATCCATGTTAGAGAAAGTATTGTTTTTTGGTCAAATTTTCGAACGCGAGATTTTGTTATATTTACACGTTTTGAGGTCCCCTGAATACGAAAATCATGTTTTTAGCAAATGGTCTGTGTGTATGTCTGTGTGTCTGTCTGTGTGTCTGTCTGTATGTCTGTGTGTCTGTCTGTTATCAGCATATCTCAAAAACAAATTATGGCAGAAAGTTCAAACTTGGTATTCTAAATGTGTATCATATAGGGATGCTACAGTAAGCTTTTCGTTAAGATCAAGCAAATGGTTCGTGTACAGGGACAATCAATATAATTCTAATACATTACGTCTATGGGGGAAATTGCAGGAAAGTAGAGTTTAACGTCTATAGACTGAACTAAACCAAATGAAACGAATATATATTTTTTGTAATAGAGATAGTTAACTGGGAAAAATTTTTTGTGTATGTAGGAGCCTCGCCTCCCCCCCTGGGGAGGAAGTCCCCCCTCGAGGGGAGTAAATTTTCATGATGGGTATCTTTGAAAAGAGCTCGCCAGTACCTTTAAAACGAATGGTTGAACCATCGATCTGCGATAATTTAAAACAAAGTTATCGATTTTTTTTTTACTTTTAACGAAAAAAAAAAAAAAAAAAACCCTTGGGGAAAAAAAAAAATCGTTTTTTTTTTTTTTTTTCCCCTTCTTTTTAATGATGATAATAAAATGGACTTTTTTTTGGATATTTGGTGTTATACCACTTCTCTAATATGGAAATCGTCTGCATTATCATAAGAGAGAGAGATATTTTTTAAATAATAATTTTAATAAATTATTTTTTAATAACCGAATTAAATTCTATGTAAATGTAGGTGCGTTAATGAAACGGGGGGTTGTGGGGGCGGTAGCCCCCCTCACACAGAACTAATTATCATATAAAACTCTTCAGAAGCCTAATATGAATTGTTTAACACAGGTTTACATAACAGTATTCGTTATCTTACCTTTTAATCTGCAACCTGTATTTATAGTGTTAAATTTCAGGGTAAGAGAAAGTCGTGTGAGTGACACACCATATTATTAATATTTAATTACTAACGCAATAACACAATTTGTTAATGCTGCTTTTATTACGAAGTTTTTTTTTTTTTGATCTTGCAAAGATTTTTCCCAACATTTTTTTTTTCTTGTAATACGTATTAGCAAAATATACTTAATGAAAGCAGGTATATTTCATTTAAATTTTCACTTTAAGTTAATGCGTTTTGATAAACATATAAATTTAAATATTAGGAGATTATTAAATATTCAGTGTGTTTTGCGTCGCTCTTGTTCTACACTGCAGGCAATTGACCACAATCTAGGACTCAACCCTAAGTGTGGTCAGGAAACAAACCATCACAATTTTGGCTCTATGTGGAGGGGATGCCTCTATCCCCCGATTTAGTGACCTTCAGGGATATAATTTGAGATGGGAGTATAGAGCACTTTGCGACCACGGTGGATTTAACGTGCACCAGCCACCATTTACGTGCATGACGGTCTTCGGCTGGCTCGAGTATCGAACTCGCAATCTTCCAATAATGATCTCAGTGTTCTATCGACTAAGCTACCACGACCCTTAGATATTAGTAGAGTACAAACGTAAATAAGTACGAATATTTACGTAAATTGCATCCGTAGCTTGATGACAATCACAAAGTGATTGATAAATTTCATTTGTTACTTTAATTTGAATGTTCCATATAAAGTTATTAAATTCCTGATCTCCAAGATTATTGAAATCAAAAGATTAAAATATATACTAACCCTTTGTATACCACCGGGACTTTAAAGTCCCATAAAAAAAATTCCTCAATATAGTCTAAATTTACTACAGTGTTTCATTAGGACTTCAAAGTCCCTATAGTTTAAACTTTCCCTATAGTTAAGCTATAGTTCAAGCTAAATTTAATATGAGATGTTTCTCATGCATAAAGAAATATAATAAAAAAGTTTCAAACTATTTTTCCAAAAATAAGGTAATTTGGGATATAAGAACGTATAGTTGTGTAGCGCTGAACTGTATCAAATATGATTTTGCTTAGAGCTAAAATTGATAAATAAATGTAAGTTTCAGAATATAGTAAGTTTCAAAAATAAATAAATAAAAATAAATAAAGGAAAAAAAAATAAATAAAATTTTTTGAAAATAGCTTTTTATTTAATTATTTTTGTTTATCTTTCTATTTTTTTCACACTAATTTTTTTTGTGTCTGTCTTCTATTTCATCATGTCTCTCAAATTTAGTATTTCAAAATACTAAAAACTTTGAGACGTTATCGTTTTTACTTTCTCTTACCCATAAGGTAGAGAAAGTATTGTTCTTGAGTCAAATTTTCAAAATTGAATTTTTGTTTTATTTACACGTTTTGAGGTTCCCTGAATCCAAAAATCATGTTTTTATTGGTTGGTATGTGTGTTTGTCTATCTCTGTGTGTGTGCCTGTTATCAGCATATCTCAAAAACAAATTATAGCAGAAAGTCCAAACTTGATATTCTAAATGTGCATGATATAGGGATGTTACACTAAACTTTTCGTTGAGATCAAGGATATGGTTCGTGTACAGGGACACCCAAGAGAATTCAAATACATTACGTCTATGGAGAAAATTGCAGGTAAGTAGAGTTTAACATCTACCCAGACAGCACATCGCTTCCCCAGGATATCTTCAAGATGTCTTCTGGATGAAAAGTCATCCCAGAAACGTCCTTAAGATGTACTGTGGATAAGTTAAGCCTAACTGTGCTGTTAGGGTATAGACTGCACTAAACCAAATGAAACAAATATATATTTTTTATATGCGCAAAAACATGTTTCGTGTAGAACATGGCAGGGAAGTCACTCACTGTTCATTTACAGGGCTACACAAAAGAACTAGATTATACTAGTGCGACAATAGCTGAAAATTTATGGAAATGTACTTCAGGTTGTGCTAAGCAATCAGATGCTAAGAAATCATGCTGCAAAGTATCTACAAGTCAACTGAATATATCTATAATATATTAATTTTATTGACTTACTGTAATGGTTGGAAAAAACCAAAATTGACTTTACTTCCTTGTGAGGCACTTAAATTAAAATTAATGAAGCACTTAATTTTATTTCTAAAAAAATATAAAACTACAAAATTTGAAGTTAAAAACTGAAACCAAACTTTGGGTATTTGTTTCACAGTTTTGAGACCTATAGTTACGATGACTTTTGTCACGAGCGACCCATATGACATTGTTTCTCAATAACAATTTAGAATTTCCTATATGTATTTCACACATAAGGGACATCATAAACATCCATGCTTAAACCGGGATTCGAACTCGGCACATGAGGTTCCAGAAGATTATGACCTTCCCTATCGATTGTGACACCAGTTTTCTAAATTGCCTGAAGTTTCCCTATTATTGCAATAAATTTTTAAATTCTCTGAAATTTCCCTGTATTTTAATAGATTTTTTTTCAAATTCTCTGAATTTCTAGGCTTTTCATTAAATTCTAAGTGCTGTAGAAACGCTGATTTCATTACAACTTAATCTTATTACAACCTCGGTTTTATTAAATTCTATTCATCACATTTTGAAATCATGATAATGAAACATAAAGTCATCGGAAAGAGGTCACTGAAAGATCTCATTGAGGTTGGATCTCTAGGTTAGATTCGTGACTGCAAAAACACAGTCATATTATTTAGCATTTAATTTTATTTTTCACTGCGTTGAAAGCTTTTAAATATTATAAATATAAAAACACAAATAAACACTTAATATTACACACATCACGTCCTTCTGTAAGAAGCCGAGTATTGGGTCATGAAATAGGGTCATATCAACAGTGTTACGTGACCTGCCCGCTTCAAAGCTTTTCATCTACCGACCTCTTTTATGTATTGCCTCCTTCAAAATTTGAATTTTGTTAAAATTATGACGTCAATGAAATAGGGTGATCTGATTGGATGTTAAATAGAACCAATAAGAAACTGTCATGTGTATGTCGGATGTATCTGTGATTGGAGAGTAGCGAGATTTTTGGAATGCTTCTGGCCAGTAGACCGATGGTATGTAAATGAGGCGGAGGAAAGAAAGTTTTGATAAAGATATTGTTCTACTTTCCGTGAAGATTTTTGTTTTATTGTCTATTACTAATGATATATGGTCAGGTTTTAATCTCTCGCAGATGTAGATCGACGATTAAATTGTTTAGATTAATGGGGTGAAACATATTATACTTCTTTTTACACTGTTACACTTTTTAAAATTTTGTTTCGTATTATAATGAAAGTAAATCACATTATTTAGAATTATGACGTCTGATAAAGGTAATGAATCAAATGAAATGGATGTAGGTTTTTATATGAAAAATTTTTATTCTTTTATTTTATGATTATCTGTGAAGATAATACTTTTTAACCTCTGACCAGAAAAAAGGGAGTTATAAGTTTGAAGTGTTCGTGCATCTGTTTGCATATGTTTGTCTGTAACACAGTAGCTTTTAAAGGAATGCACCTATTTCAATGCATTTTTACTTTCTTCTATATTTAATAGAAAGTATTGGACTTGTAAAAATTTTCGACTTTCAGTTTTTGACGGATTTACACGTTTTGAGAGGTCTAGAACACGATTCGACTATTTTTAGAAAATGTCTGTCTGTGTGTATGCGTGACAAAAATTTTGTGGCAACTGTATCTCCGGAACTACTGCTCAGAATTGCGTATAAATTTACATGTAGATGCACCTTGAGCTAAATTAGTGCCTATCAACGTTTCGTGCTAACCGATCAACAGATGGCGCTGCTATACAGCGATTTCCACAATTTAAGGGGAAGCTATATTTCAGGTTATATTGCGTATAATCAATCAAAACTTGATATAAGAGAAGACCATTATGAGAAATTATGCTGATTCAGTTTGAATGTTTATGGACCGACAGGTGGCGCTGTTATACAGCGATTTCTGCAATTTAAGGGAAGCTATATCTCAGGAACTACTGCACATAATTGCATATAAATTTATATGTTGATCCACCTTAACCTAAATGAGTGTCTGTCAACTTTTAGTGTCAACCGCACCACAGGTGGAGCTACTATACACCGATTTCTGCAATTTAAGAGGAGGCTATATCTCAGGTTCTATTGCGTATAATCAAACAAAACGTTGTGAAGGTCATTATGAGACATTATGCTGATCCAATTTGGATGCTTATCGACCAATAAGTGGCGCTTCTATACTCCACATTTCCTCGATAACGGGAAAACTATATCTCAACTTCTATGGCATATAACGGTACGAAACTTGATATGTCAGATAACTATTATAAAAATCCGTTTTTTAAGATGTCATTTATAGACAATAAAGCTGTCTCCTATTAGATATTTAGTGTTAGTTTTCTCTAAGATGAAAATTAATTATTTGCACTTAATGAATTTGTATAGTAAAATATAGAAGAAAGTCTTGTGGGGGCCACAACATACTAGTTTTTGATTGGGATAGTACTAGCTGTGCTAGGGAAAATCTGCATAATAGATTTTTTAAAATTAGTCAAAATTTACTTTTTTAGGCAGGTATATTTTGATATGTTAAAATTTAGTGGTTGTCAATCTTCTAATTTTCAACTCATGTTAAATGAGTTTTTTGGATTCATGTATGAAAAAAAAAACCTTTTTTATAAATTAAATTAATTATTAATTATTTATTTATTTACTTTTTTAAGAAAAAAAATAATCACGAATTTTTATCCAATTTTTGACAAAAATTAAAATTTGGATATAAATAGTGGTTATGATTCCAAAGTCTAAAATTCTCTACATTTAGATGAAAACACCCCTAACAGAGTACTTATCCATAGTACATCCTGAAGATGTTCATAGAATGTCTTTTTATCTGTAGGTTATCCTGACCATGTCCTGTGGAGACGATGTGCTGTCGAAAGGCAGCAGGACCGGTCTGCGAAATCGTTCTATTTATTTATTTATTTATTTATTTTTTCACTGCGGTGGGTGTTTCTAATGTGTTTTGATACGCTGAATTCAGAAATGATTATCCTATCACGTAAAAGTTTTTCACAAAATAAAGATGAATAGAGGAAGAATTTACACACAGGCTATGACAAATGCGTAACTTTTTATGGATAAAATACATTAAGATAGGCTATTATTTACACATTTTCATCTAAATATGATTCTTTACACAGAAGTTCTCTTTAGAGCTTTTTCTCTTGTGTACGGCATGAAGGCCTTGAGAGGGGGGTGGGGGTGGCGGAGGATTCTCTAAGCAGCATCCAACAGTAATGTTAACATTCCATCATCCTGATATCCCTTCTAGATCTCTTTGATGGCTTGATGAAAGAGCTCTCCTTGTTCTCCACTCACATCACCCAGGTTTTCCGGGAAATAACTTAGATGGAAGTTGAAAAAAGGGAGCTTTTAGTTTAAAAAATTCTATTTTTTTGTGAAAACTGTATGTGATAGAGCTTTATGTTCTATCTAGTGCGTTTTTCCGATTGGTTCTAATACATAAATATAATTTATTTTTATTCATCAAAATTTTACTTTTGTAGTTATTACCTTTTAAAATTTGGAGCTTTCTTAAATTTTAAATTTGAAATAAATCGTTTAGTACTCGACTTAAATTCAAAACATCGGTATCGAAAATTAAACAGAGCAGCTATCAGAATTAATTATGATATTTTGGCGTTAGTATCTGCAATTTTAGAGTTATACAGTAATAAAAAACTCGCATGTTAAAATATTAAGATTTATTTTTAGGAATAGTTGTTATTCTGTTTCCTGCAGCGATATTTTATATTTGTACAAATAATCTTTTGAAATGTAGAGCTATCAAAATTATTAAATGTGCAATAAACTATTTCGCAAATTGGCTTACACTATAAAAATATATATCAAATCATTTATATTTTTGCACTACATATATAATTTTGTAATTACATTGGAAAAAAATGCGAGTTAAAAATATAAAAATCAACTTTCTTATATATATTTATCATTTCTTCAAATGCCGCAATATTTTCTATTGTATTTAAAACCTTTTGAAATTTGGAGCTTTCGAGAAAATATATTTTAACGTAATAAAATCTATTTGTATATCTGCTTGCAGACACACACACACAAAAAAGTATAGATTATTAAAAAGAGGAATTATAATAACTGATTATGATATTTTATCTTCAATTTCTCTAATTTTCTAGCGAAATAGAAATAAACGAATCTCGAGTTAATATCTGAGAACTGGTAATAAGGCATAATTATCATTCTTTTTTATGCAGGTAAGTTTATTATTGCAACTATAACCTTTTAAAAATTGGATGTTCCAGAAATGTTACATTTTAACTGTTTTGTTCATTGGCTTATAGTCTAAAAATAGGCATAGAAAATTAAATAGAGCAATTATGAGAATTGATAGGTTCATTTTTATAATAAATGCGTTCGTGACAACGCTTCACTAGATTTTAAACGTTTTCTCTTCCTTTGCTTAATAAATGACAAAGAATCCTGCAATTAAAAGATTCAATATATGCATGTTAATTACCTGCTTTTTTTTTTTTAGTTTTGGAAAGCTTAAATGTTAGACATTTATTGATTTTATGTTCGAGCATACTTTATTTTACAAAATTACAAGGATTATGATACATGTAATGTATTCACAAAACGTTCTAGTAGATTTTAGTGCACAGAATTCCTTAATGATAAGAATAGAGTCGAATAGTAAAAGTACATAAATTACGCAAAATTTGTCAAAGAAAGAAAGGAATGGCATAAAAATTATGTATACTGTCATATAATAATGCGTGACATTTGAGACAATTTCTTCACAATGTTCAAAACAAGAAGTAAAAAAATAAAATATAATTACAGGATTTAGAATGTACTATTGTATGCAACTCAAGCTTGTTATAATTATCTTAATGTTCAAGTAAATTCTGCATAAAGTGTTACATTTACATAGAATTCTATATGGTTTTAATATAGACTGAATTATTAAAGTGATTGAAATACACTTAATTATTTTTACTTCCATTACCCGACTACCGTAGGTAATGGAAGTATTGTTTTCGATCCAAAAATACCCCGCCGAGTTATCCCCTGATTTACACGTTTTAAGGTCTCTTGAGTCCAAAAAAGATGCTTTTGGCAATTAGTCAGTGTGTGTGTGTGTGTATGTGTGGAATCTTCTGGCTTTCTGGAATCTTCTGAAATCTTTCCGGTCAATAATTGAGAATACCAAATTTTAGTAAAAGTTGGTATCTCATAAACGGCTCTAACAATTTTATTGAAAATAGTTTCATTAATCCATTTTAGATACTCTTTCTCATGAATTACGTGGTTATTACAAGAATATTGACGGTCATCCTGATTAGGTAGTTCAGTTTTAGATCTCAGAGATTGGTGTTTAAAAAAATATATATAACTCTATTTCCCCCCCCCCCCCTTTATTTTTTAAACTGGGTATGTAAACTCTTTTTTATATCTCTTTATACGTGTATCAAGTTTCCCTTAATGGAAAATTCCAAAAAATGCTTATAATATCTCCAAAAAGTGCATATAATATGTGCAATAGTGGGTAATGGAAGTCGTGTGGTTATTTCACATCAGATTTTTTATAAATGGAAATTAATATTTCATAAAATCCTATATTTCTCTTTTATATTTGTATATTGGATTTTTCCACGTAGAACATTTGTGTGATAATAACTACATAACTAAAATCATAATCAAAAAATAACATTATCCATATTCAATTACCCATCGAAGCTCTGGCCGCAGAGCTATTCCCAGTCCCAGATCCAGTAGAGACATATCGAACTTTAGATTTAGTTATTTCGCGCATTTGATTGCTCCAGTATTTCATTTACCTTTCTAAATTTTCTAAGAGCATTAAATGTTTCAGGATTTTGTTTCTTAGGCATACTAAAATTTTAAAATGCGTTAATAAAATAGCGCGTTCAGAAATAAACAAATATAACTTATGGAATAATGGCTGCCATTTTTCTCTTTTTATACAATTTTTATTACAATTTTTATACAATTCTATGTAAATTTTTGTATGAATTAACTTTTGAACAAAAGGAAGAGGTTTGCTTTATTTTAAATGAATCGGAAACTTAATACATGTTTAAGAACGTTTTTAAAAGCTAATAATTAAAATTACGTTCTCGTATTACTGCGTAAATTATTTACAATGTTTTTCTCTTTTCTTATATTTAGTTTACACTTTGAATCTAAGAAATTTGTTCCAACATGATGTCACTATCATATTGCTTCGACAAAATGTAACCCTAACTGGTCAAAGTTAGAGAAACATTTATATGGGTAGTTTAAACCAAGTTTTCACAAATTGTAACTTTTGATGACAGAAAAAGAATAAAAATATTCTTTACACGCGTATAATATATATATATATATATATATATATATATATATATATATATATATATATATATATGCAAATGTACAGGGTGATAGTAATAAAACTTGAACTATTCAAATCTCTCTGTAGCTGTAATCAGAGATGCCAACATTTTAATTTATTCCGGAGCAATTTTAGCCCCGCCTCTTTTTCATACCAGATTTTTTTTAAAGAGTAATTCTTTCTTATTTGATGCTTGTTATATACTGTGGTTATATTAAGTGGTGCGAAATAAAGGCGGGGCTATAAATACTCCAGAATAAATTAAAATGTTGGCAACTATGCTGTAACTAAAATGCGGATTGAGTCGAAAATTTACATGAAGAAAATTTAAAGGCTGCGCTCTATAGATTTATATGTATATATATATATATGTATATATATATATATATATATATATATATATATTATATATACATACATATTTTCCAACATCCTAATTAATATTCCGTAGTGCTGTTAGTCCCGCCCTTTTTTTCACATGAATAAATTTTTAGTGTAATATTCTCCAAATGCAATTGCGATTAAATAAGAAGAAAAACACTCTAAAAAGATGCTGGTGTTAAAAAGAAGGCAGGGCTGACAATACTACGGAATATTAATTAGTATGTTGGCAAGTATGTATATATCCCGCTAGAGGTGCACAAACAAGCTACAAATTCAAATACAAACATCTTTATTTATTACAAATATCTTTGTTATTTGTTAGAGACTGTTTAGCTGTATAAAGCATATTGTTCAATGTGAGTCACCACTCACAAATTTTTCCTATTACGAATTTTTAGTACAAAGTTGCCCGAAAATTTCAGCTTATTTTCAAAATCATAGCAGCTTTGAAATGCGACTGATTTGGAAATACCTAAGACAAATGATGCGCGTCTTCTGCATATAGCAGTATGTAAGACTGACATGGAAAAATATAATCACATAATACTGCTGACATTGGAGAAAGGGACAGATAATAAAATAATACGATAATAATAATACATAAAATGGTACTTCGAGTTGCTGATGGAGTTGGGAGTATTACAATTCTTGTAGATTGTTTTGAGGATATGCTGAATATTTTTCTATATTTTTAAGGGAAAAACGTTTTAATTTTCTTCCTTAATAAATAAGACAAAATTATTACAAAAGTCTATTGAATATTTCATTTGCAAATAGCAGCGTAAGAAAAATATTAACGTGATGAAATAAAAATATAAAATACATTCCTAGAAAATTTTCTAACAAAACAATTTCTAAAATTGTTCTGCATTAAAAGTCAAAAATGATTTTTTAGAAATCCAATCTGTGTCAGAAGAGATAAATAGTAATAATAATAATAATGATAATAATAATGAAACATTCATTTCGCTGAAACCTGTTGATTAATGAACTTTTTCCAAGTCCTGCTAATTTTCAAGCAAACAAAGAGATAGTGAAACACAAATAGACCCCAGTCACATAAAAAGTTTGGAAATAGTCACTCATAGAAATGAGAAGAAAATGAAAACTACACTGAAGTGACCGTTGTCTGAGAGAAAGGAAGTCTTCTATTTCTAGTAAAACCAATTATCCAAACAAAAATGTCTTTTTCTTTCAGACATCTTTTAAGAATATATTAGTCAGTATAAAAGTGTTTTCCCCACGTGACACAATACAAGTAAAGTTTTTAAGAAGAAAGTCAAAATCATTAACAAACAAACAAAAGAAGTAGGTTACGTTCTATTTCTTACGCAGGAAACCGTAGGTGTCGCATAAAAAATTTTCCGTATACATAAATTTTCTAAGGTTCCCATTGTATAATAGTCGAGTAAAATTTGACGCATAGTAATTTATTCTTGTTTACACGGCCTTGCAAATCACTCAGAAAATCACCTGTTAAGTCATTAATTGGGCAGAAATGACATATGTTTAATTTTTTTTTTCTGTATTCTGTGACTGATGATCAATTGGAATAATAATAATTAAAAAAAAAAAAAATCTGTAAACTTGTTTCTTGAAAATGTATTTATTTTCTTCAAAATCCTAATTATATCTGACAAACTCAATCAAAAACCTATTAAATGTATTCCAAAAGATAACGATATTTTGACAGGTGTACCACTCCCTATTGTTTTAAACCTATTGAAAGAAAATTTTCTTTGTTCCCTCGTGGACGACTAACTTTCTAATATATTAATGCCGTTGGTATAATATAGGTGTGGCCAAATTCTATAATTTCTATGTCTGTAGGGTCCATCTTAAGTTAATTACCTCTTAAAAATGCCCCCCCCCCCTGTAAATAAATATAAAGGTAATTTGTCACAAAAAACAATACGCTTACTAATCACAGTTGCAGCAGAAAAACCAATCAGAAGCCGCAAGAGAAATGGGAGTAAGGCCAATTTGTTAAATACATGCAGTCAATTAATTATACGCACTACACCTACGCAGTAGAGGGTGGTAGCTGACTGATGCAGGGTCAATGGCTACTTTAAACTAGTTAGTAGAACGTAATTTGCTTTTGTTTAAAATGTAATTAAACCACATGGAGATAAATTGCTGAGCGGAAAGAAGCTGAATAGGTCAAAGTCAGAACCATACTGAGCTTAATCTTAAATGGAAAATATATGGCTAAATTACCCCCCCCCCCCCTCCCCCTTCTTCTTACATTTGCTTATAGATTAGATACATATAGCACTGAATCATTCGGAAGCAAATTAAATTTTACAAAAATAAACAAACAATAAATCAATTACAAACAGTAAATCAAAAGGATTTTTATTTGGCAATTTCATTTATAAAAAAGTACTTATAATCAATATTCATACCGGATTATTAGGAAATTGCACATTTTTTGCTCCTTTTATCCCCAAAAAATAGGAAAAAAAAAACTATAAATGCTTTGTTAAGACTTAAGATAGTTTTTCAAAATTCTCTTTGATACTAATATACACCCTGCGACAAAAAGATAGGAACAAAGGGTTTTTTATTTGATTTTTCATAAAATAATGTTATCTAAATTGTGCTTATCATTTATTATTATTATAAAATAACACTATTCCTGGACTAATTTTTGTTTTAAGACTAATTTAGAAAAGTTTTAAGACTAAAATTTTTCTAATTTAAGACTACACTCCGCGACAAAAAGATAGGAACAAAGAGTTTTTTTAAATTTTTCATAAAATAACATTATCTAAATTGTGCTGATCATTTATTATCATAACAAAATATTATCATATCAAAAACATATTAAATATTTGGAATCATATTCAAAATATTCATATTCAAAAATTTAAGAAAAAAACCCTTTGTTCCTATCTTTTTGTCGCGCTGTGTAGTCTTAAATTAGAAAAATTTTAGTCTTAAAATTTTTCTTAAAACAAAAATTAGTCCAGGAATAGTGTTATTTTATAATAATAATAAATGATAAGCACAATTTAGATAACGCTATTTTATAAAAAATCAAAGAAAAGACCCTTTGTTCCTATCTTTTTGTCGCGGGGTGTATCTCCAAATTGTGTCTAATGTACTTAAGTTTATTGTCGAATTTGAGGAAATTGCTCCGTAAGCGTTAGTAATTAACTGTACATATATACGCATAAAAATGTTTTTTGAAGCATTGTAACTTTGGTTACAGTGATAGCTAGTATGACCATGGGATACTGAATTATAAATTAAAAAGCAACTCTACCAGTATTTCCATATTAACATAACGTACGTTTTACAAAAAAAAAAAAAAAAAAAAAGAGAAGGAAAAAAAATGGCCATCCCATGTTGAAACTTACAATAATTATAGATAATAAACGTAATAATAACATATAATTTTTAAATGAAAATTAAATGTCACTGTAAAAAATATCTGTTAAAAGTACAGGAAAAATCTGGCAGCTGGGGTGCCAGTATTTCTCCGTCAAATATACGGAACAAAACTGTACTTTTAACAAAAAACCTGTTTGATTTACAGGATTTCTCCGTAAAATATATGTCAGTGATAAAATTTTGCGGTTTTAAACTGTATATTTGACGGAGAAATACTGGCATCCCAGCTGCCAGATTTTTCCTGTACTTTTACAGGTTTATTTTTTGCAGTGTATACTTTTTGAGATATTGAAGTCTAAAGGTCAAAATGATTGACCTTAAATTGAAAAATTTTAAAAATATATACATGTGATTTATCATTTAAAAGCCTGTATTATGAACTTTCTAATGATACCAATCTTATATCTCTAAGTTAATTAAGGAACAAAATATGGGAAAACGTTATGTTAGTATGAAAATACTGATTTAGTTTGCATATCAATTTATATCTCCTCTCAGCATCCCATGGCCGTCCCATGTTGAAATTTACAATAGTTATAGGTAATATAAATGTAAAAATAACATATACTTTTTAAAAGAAAATTAAATGTGTACTTTTTGAGATATTGGAGTTCAAAAGTAAAAATGTTTGACCTTAAAGTGAAAATGTTTAAAAATATGTACTTGATATATATCATTTGAAAAGCCTGTGGTTTAAGCTTTCTAATGATACCAATCTTTTATCTCTAAGTTAATTAGGAAAGAAAATATGGGTACATTTGCAATAAAAGAATTTCGGAAATTTGCATTTTTTACCCATTTTTGCAACCCTGTATATCAAAAACTTAAAAAAGGTAGGGACTAATTAATTGGTATGCATTCATTTCTGAATAGGACAAATAAATGAGCCCAATTTCATAAAAATTTGAGGGGTCAGCCTAAAAATGCTGTTTTCTTTTCTTTTCTTTTCTTTCTTTTTCTTTTCTTTCTTTGTTTTTCGTTTTTTTTTTGTGTTGATTTGACATAGAATGACTCATATATATTAACTTTATTTTCATGTATTAGAATCATTATAAATATGACAAAAATAAATAAGTAAATAAATAAATAAATAAAATAAAATTACATTGTAAATTAGTACGTATAACTTTAGCATTCTTTCTTCATATCTCAGGTCTTCTCACTTCGGTAACTTTTCTTTATTATATTTTATACATATACATATACACACACACAAAAAGAAAGTATTAAATTAGTGAAAACTTTTCGCCTCAGATTTTAGATGGATTATACGTTTTGAGATGACTTGAAAAGGATTTGATCATTTTTAGAAACAATGATACAAATGGCACTGCCATCCTGTTCTTCTTCTTCTTCTTCTTCTTCTTCTTTTTTTTTTTTTTTTTTTTATCGATATCCAGCGTAGGACAAAATTTATGTAGGAGCATCGTTTGCTTTCATATCGGGGTTTAAATTTCCAATATGAATATTTTTGTTAGTACCTTTAAAACAAATAGTTGAAAAATGTATTTATAAACAAAGTTTGAAACAAAGTTATAGATTTTTTTTTTTTTTTTTTTTTTTTTAATTAAAAAATTAAAAATTCATGAAAAAACAAAAAAACAAAACTGCAATTTTTATGATATTCTACAGGGTTCAAAAATCGAATTTCTTTGGACATTAAAGGTTATGTTTCTCTAAAATGAAAATCGTATCCACTCACCATTGAAAATAATTTTGAAAAATTAAAAAATATATACACTCGTTTTCTTCTTTTGCGCGTAACTTTTAAACAAAACATATGAAGATAAAATTTTGACGGCGTGTTTGTTATCATATCATTAATCGAATTTTATATAATTTTAGCATAAATAATAATTCTTAACCTAATAATTATTCAATTTTTCTCAAAAGTAAGCTTTGGACAAATGAAAAATTTCAACAATTTTAGAAAAGAAAACTTAATGAAAAATGGTCAAAAGAATGCATTACAGAGAGGTAAAGATGCGCATACATCCATGTGTCAGATTAAAACCGGATTTTTCTTCCTGTATTCACTTTTCTGATTATTCTTCTTTTTCTTCTTCTTCTTCTTTTTCTTTTTTTTTGTTTCGCATGTGAATAACTTTTTAAAAGATGTACAGACAAACATGAAAATTGAATAAGACGTTCATTATAAAGTTATACCTATATCGAAATTATTATTATTCTTGTGATTCTCACAGTTTGCAAATTAGTAATCTTATTTTTAAAAAAGTCCGTTATAAAAAGAAAAGAAAAGTGAAAACAGAAAGAAAAATCAAGATTTGGTTTAACATTTGAAGGTATGTACGTATCCACATATTTATGATGAATCCTTAACACTATATTTCATTAAGTTTTCTTTTCTAAAATTATTCAAAATTTTCAGTTTTTTTCCAAAGCTTACTTTGGAAAAAAAAAAAAAAAAAAACTGAATAATTATTAGTTAAAAAACTATGTTAAAGTTTAAAAAAATTCGATTGATGATATAACAAACATGCCATCCAAATTTTATGGTCATATGCCTTATTTGTTTAAAAGTTATACACAAAAGACGAAAACGAAAAAACAAATTGTTGCTTTCATTTTGAACATCACGGTATATATATATATATATATATATATGTGTGTGTGTGTGTGTGAGAGAGAGAGAGAGTGTATTGCACTGCGTAAATTTGTATAGGAAAATATAGAAGATAAATTTGTGATAACCATAACATGTTCGCTTTTATGTGTAGTTTGAAATAGTCTTTTCTTAAAAACTACCCCGCTTCTTATAGTCATCTTTAGCGATACGAGATTATCCATTTTGTTGCCTTTTAGAACAAAATATTTTTTTTTCTAAAATTACAAAACTATACTACATACCTCTAAAATTTCTGATGGGCTTGTACTGTTATATCCGCAAACTTTCGTCTTATTATTTGGCGCTTTCTTTTTCTATGAGTTAAAAATTATTTTACCTTGTACGTATTTTTATTTAGTTTTATTGCATCTTTCCTTCCATTTAACAGTACTATCAATTCTGGATATACTTTATCTATTAGCTCAACGTTTTATTAAGTTTAGAAGATGTGTAGGGGAGACCCGTGTACCTAGGGCCGTTTTTTTCCAATGCCCAAAAACAGAGCCCTTGACCTGTTTAAAATTATCAAACTGATATGTACATATCTTTAAGACTAATTACTTCCAATTGGGATTAAAACTTCACTCGTGGACCTAGGTACAACACCCTCATTGTACCTGGGGCCAGACCTCATTGTACCTAGGGCCATTCTCTTATATTTAGACTTCACTTTGTAATGAATAGAAAATAAGCATATAAACATGTATTTTATAAAAGAAACAATATCAAGTAATATATTTATTTATCATATAACAATTATCGTGTTGTTGCCTTAATTTGAAACACGAAATTTTTCACTTTTTTTTCTTTTTTTTTTTCTTTTTTTTTCTTTGGAATATTCTAACAGAAAGTTTTTTTTTTCAATTTCTTTTCTTCTCTGGAGTGTCTCTTGAATTTTTAGATTTCTCTGATTTTCGGTCACATCTTTTCTTTGATGTGGGAGGTTTTGTTTAGGTTCATACCTGTTAAAGCATGACACACGAAAAGGTGTTAGATGTTGAAGACTTCCAAATTTCAACAGGACACGAAGGAGAGACATCCAGTTCTATCATTGTTGGTTCACTTTCTCCCTGGAAAATCGCTTTTTTTTAAAGTTATGGAGGGATCTTGTCTTTCAGTCATATTTGAACTTAAATATTCATCCTCAGTGAATATGTTTTGATTCTCTGGCCATATGCTGGATACACGAAAACCTGATAGAATGTTTACAAGAGTAAAGGCCGACGGATAGGACTTGCCAACATTTGCAGAAACGTCATATATAGTGATTGGTTTACCAGGGTTGGCCAGCATCCAATTACTATAGGCTGCACTGTGTTTCTTAATACTTTCGCGACCGCTGACGTAGTAACACGTCATTTGAAAATATGAAACTCCACCAGTGGGCGTTTCTTTTGCAATTTGTATGTTATTTGTTTCTAAAAAATATACACAATATTCATATTTGTACAATCAGTATACTATGGATGCAAATACTTTGGTTAGAGAGAATATGATTGTAATGCATATCCATTTGTAATATAAATGTGAATACGGAAAATTTTGTTTTGAAAAATTGTAATTTATGAGAAAAACGCCTACAGGTGGACCTTACTGTCAAAAAGACAAAAACTTGCGGTCGCGAAAGTGTTAAATGGTCCAAACACACTGGCCCTAGGTACAAGGCAGTCATGTGGCCCTAGGTACAAGTTTTGGTAACTTCATTCAAAATGCCTTCCATTAAAAAATCAACATGCAGAGAGGACTAATTAAATATCTCATTTATCACTCAATATAACAAGCAAAATTATACACTAGAAATGAAAGAAAAATATTCGGCTTGCCTTTGTAAAGTAGCAAAAGAGATGATCTGCAAAATTTTACTTCAAACCATGTAAATTCGTTTTCTACATGTAACTTGTCAAAACCTTTTCCTCAAAAGTTCCAAAGTAGTTGTAAAAGTAGCAATTGGTGTTGTTACTTGCCCAATTGAGTAGTAAAACTTAAAATTAAATATTATTCAAATAAAGTGGGGTTGCCCTAGGTACACGGGTCTCCCCTAATATTGGCCACAGATGCTTGCTACTCAACTACATCTCGAAGAATTACTTCTTATATACGTGCATTATAGCCCATCGTTCTGTGCGACTCATGCTAAATACAGTCATTTGCAAAAGTTTAAGACCAGTAGCCGATTTTCAGTATTTTAACACATTGCGTCATTTGCGCAGATTATTGCGTCATCTCAGGTCCATCAGACGCATTATACTGCTATAAATAAAGGTACTCGGCACGTTTATCGCCAGTTGTTTATTGGATTTTGTCGTAGACAGTGCTGTTGTGTAATTATTGTAATGGGTAAAAAACCTTCACTTACTGAAGAAAAGTCAGAAATATTGACCGTGCATAAAATTGGATTTTCTGAACGTCAAATAAGTTCGAGGATAAATGTGATCAAGACAACTGTGCACTAAGCTATTGGTAAATTTAAAATTTCGGGTAAATTTGTGGACCTTAAGAGAAGCGGTTGCCCTAGAAAAACGAGTGTACGTGATGATAATGTCATAAGGATGGTCATACGAGATCCAAGAACCTCCTGCAATACGATTAGGCATTCTCTGGCTGCAAAAGACAACAACGTCAGTTTGAGTACTATTTAAGACGTTTGGCCAAAGATTTTGGTTTATCATCCCATAAACCTGCAAGGAAACCTCGACCTACTCCAAGTATGAAAAAGAAACGACACTTAAGGTCCACAAATTTTTCTGAAATTTTAAATTTACTAATAGCTTGATGCACAGGTGTCTTGTTCACATTCACCCTCGAATTTATCTGACGTTCAGAAAATCCATTTTTATGCAAGGTTAATATTTTTGACCTTTTTGTAACAGTAAGTGAAGTTACCCATTACAATAATTACACAACACTGTCTACGACAAAATCCAATAAACAACCGGCGATAAACATACCGGGCAGTTTATTTATAGCAGTATAATGCGTCTGATGCAATCAACACATTAGATGACTCAATAATCGGCGCAAATGATGCAATGTGTTAAAATACTGAAAATCGGCCACTGGTCTTAAACTTTTGCAAATGACTGTAAAAAGTATTTGTTTTGTCAAAAAGTTGAATGATTTAAGGATGAGATAAACAACTTTGCCTTTTACATTACACTCTTAAAAACAAAATCCTACATTTCGCTAGAAAAATGTTTCTAATTAGCTGCAACCTATATTTTGATGAAGTGCCTCACCATTTTTGTAGTGCCATTTCAGTCGTGAACACCACATAAATGGCGAAACTTAGCAACAAAATATTAGTTGCAGCTAAATGAAACTGAATCATTCTTTTGGTGAAGCGTCGAAGTACTATTATTTTTCAGCAGTGTATTATTAGTACGACAGGTCGTATTATTTCTTTCAGACAGTGTCATTACACATTTTTATTTATCATACCTTGAATGAACATGCAAAAATTTTTGTTTTTATCTAAGTATATAAAGCTGAAATTTTGTCATTATATCAGTCCGGGTTTTTAGATTTTATCAAAAATTGGTACACTTAATAATCAGTAGAAAATCTAATTAACGCCTATGTTTTAGTTCGATCGGATAATTGATTCAAAAGATGTTATATAAAATCTACATTATAACATTGAAATTATGTATGTATGTATATATATATATATATATATATAAAGAATTGATGCCAAAAATAAATAAATAAATAAACAAATGTATTTTTTTTTTGTAATAAAAAAAATAAAAAGATAAAAAAACTTTGGCAAAATTTGAAATATGGCACCAAAGTAGCTCGGACGTTTCTCACCAGGATCTTTACTGATGCATTTGTGATAGTCATTTTAATTCATCGACAAAATGACAGCAAAAATGTAAAAGCAGCCCATTAAATTCTGTTTTGTGTAGAATTTTGTATCTATTACTTAAAAACAAAAATAGGTTTAGGGTTTTTCTTTCTTTTCTTTTGTGATATTTTTTCGCCTGGAAGAAGCAATTATATGAATGCTCATAGAAAATCTCTCTGAATTCAATGTTCTAACCCTGAGGTAACAATCCTGAAGCTCGCAATCTTCAATCTAAATTGATAAACAAATATTCAATCATATTAATTTTCTTCTCGAAATAAAGATATATTTTCTTTACTTATGACTTACATTGATACCTATTATTTTTTAAATACCGAATAAATAAATGTATATGCATGTTACAAGACATTTATTACAATTTTATAGCATATAGTTTGATTTAATAGATATGTAAATACTGTTGAGTAAATTGTGGCCAAATTAGCGTTAATTCTACTCTCTGAAAACAACTAAAAACTGTAATTTCAGCAGTTGAACTACAAAACTCTTACGAGATAATAACATAATTTGCGGAGCATATTTTTATTGGCATAGTGATTTGCATTTATTAGTCAGAAATCATAAAGATAGTTATCTTGTTTTTCCAGACTAAACTTTCATCAGTTTATAGGTTGACACAACCTCTTATGTGGGCTATAGCCATTGAAAGAAGAAACATCCGCTGCATTAAATAACATTTTTATGGTTAGCAAAAGATGGCAATGAAAAAGTTTGCATTAAAAAAAAAAAGGGGGCAAAACATCATTGAGTCCTGAAAAGGTTAATTTTTACTGCGTAAAAGAAAAGGGATAGCAAATTTCGACATTAAAGACAAAGCTGAAATGTTATATTGAAATAAATGCAATATACTGCTGAAAGCGAGCTAGGTTATCGACTTATCGTGCATTAAAATGTAAATTAAAATGATATTATTTGAATTTTCTAGTGCAATTAATGAGCCATTTTTTTTTTTTTTTTTTTTTTTTTTTTTTTTTGGGGGGGGGGGGGGTTAAAAAAATAGGAATCGTAGTATATATGCAATATACTAGTTAAAAAAAAAAAAAAAAAAAAAAAAAAAAGATAAATTATTTAAACTTAATTTGCGATTTTTAACTTTCAAAATGGATATATTGTAATAATATTGATATATTGATTGATTTGTAGCACATGAGGTGATAGCATTCTTTCAGTAGCATGGCAGGTTTGTTTCACTGGATTTAAAATCTCTGCAGCGGCGGCTCGTGAACCGTAAGTAAGTGAAGATCTGAAAAATAACATTTAAGTAGTTTTAATGCATAAGTTTTATTAAGCATAATTTTAACTAAAAATTAACTAAAAATACTTATTTTATTTAAATATAAATTTATACTCTATAAATGTATACAGCGTAAAATATTAGGTGAAGCGCCTCTTTACTTATTTTCGGTCTACGAGCCGTCATTGAATCAATGTTGTAAAAGGTATATGTTAAAGCTGCAGTACAATCTATATAATATTTCCCTAACGTGGACCAGTTTCAATCATTTTTTGTCGAAACGATACGATAAGCGACGATAAAAAAATAATATTTATACATGGACAATATTTAAGCTTAGCTCAATGGACTAATAAGAAAAAATGACGACATTTGTCTGATGAGATAATTTTACGAAAAAATGTATTTTACCATGTTTTTATTAACTTCTATTCTTGTTTGTTTGCGTGTGTGTTTGTTTGTCCAGTACAAATCTGGCAATATATTTTTAACTAACTTCCTTACTAGCTAGACAGTTGAAACTTTCAGAGTAGCTCAGAACCCGGTGACAACACAATACATCGAAGTCATTTTTCGAATTTTCGAATAGTTTTCTTTTAATTAATTAAAATATGAAAATAATAAGCTCCTAATAGCAATAAATGATTATAAGATAAAAAACTCTTTATAAACCATGTTTTTAAACTTTCTGTTGAATCATAGCTATAGAACTAACTATATTAGCAATTTATCAGTGCGTATTGTTACGGAATTGTAAATAATTGTATTTATTTTTGTATAAATTCTTTCAAAGAGGCTTAGTAAGTTGATAAAATGTCAATTTTCTGCATTTCCAGCTTTTTTTCGCCTTAAAATAGCTTAATTGTCCGATTAAATTTTTTTTCCGACGCACTAAAAAGCCCTAATAGGCAGGTAATGGATTTGGCGACATTTTGGCGACTTTTGGCGAGAAAATCCTTGTTATCGATATTCCAAAGAGGGACGTTCTAAAGTGATTGGTTATAAAGTTACCGGAAATTTGAATTAAAAAAAAGTTGGTTTTAAAAATAAAATATTAATTCTTTCAGAACAACATATATTTGCATCATGAACTACATTAGCACTTTATCAATATGTAGAGAATCTTTAAAGTGATAATGACGTTAATTTTTGCCAGAAGCATAATTTAACTTTTTACAATTTTTTAACCCTCACGTTTAATTAAATGTATTTATTTTTATGTCGAAAGAAAATGAACCTGTAAATTTTTTTTTGGCAACAATTAAATTATAGTTATAAAAATAATTATAACTGGGATCATTTTCTTTCGACAAAAAAAAAAAAAAAAAAATAATAATAATAAAAATAAAAATAAAAATAAAATAAAATAAAATAAAATAAAATAAATAAATAAATAAATACATTTAATTAAACGTGAACCTTAAAAAAAATAAATAAACTTTTTTTTTTCATTATTATCATTAGTTCACTGAACTGAGTCCGCGTTCTTAAATATTGTTTATATATAAATTTTTATCCTCGCGTATTTTATTAATGATTCATTAGAAAATTTAAAAACATGGTATACAAAAAGTAAGATTTTTTTTTTTTTTTTTTTTTAATCTTATAATTATTTTTGCTGTAAAATCGATAAAATTTGAATTGTAAATTTTGAAACTCTAGAAAAAAAAAAATGGCTAACAAGACTAAATGGCAGAAATGTAATGGCTGGTATTCAGGGTGCCGGGAATGAAAACAAGAGGTGACCGGGACGTGTATCCAATGGTACAACATACCATCAATCCAGGTGGTGACTCAGACTCAGTATGCGAGACGGTAATATATTTGGGCATCTTTGGCTATCTAATAAAATAAGTGTAAATTTACATCATATCATCTTTAGCAGGAACAATGCAGGTAATTAAGTAACACACTGCTAAGAATAATTGGGAGAACAATTATCACCTATAGACCAGAATGTATGATAATTCTTTACTACAGGAAAGAACTAAAGGTGTTACACACATAAATATCAAAAAGAAGTATTTAGTTAATATAGTATCATAAAACTTAAATTTTGTATCTTCTGTTTTTTATATGGCTTTTACTCTGAATTAAAGTAATAGTTACACGATTATTCGTTAATGATTTTATATTGATTTAATAGATGCAACCTATAAATTGAATGTTTATAAAACAACGGAACAAGTTTTAATTTCCTGTTGATAAACGCTTGTCAAAACATGAAGTACGTGGGTAATTGTTGAAAATTTGGATTACATCAACTGCAATAGCTGTAAATTTTGTTACTTTTAATCGGAAAAACGTGATTTGAATGGTAGCTTTCAAACATAACTTGTAGGAAATGAACAAAACGTTTTTTTTAGCAGAAAAGCGTGGGTTGCGATTTAAGACAGGCATCTTTTAGATAACCATGATGTTGACAGTATTATCTGAGATATAACAGATGACAATCTATTGATAAAAGTGTAATTAAATATAAATAAAAATAATGTGTTTTACATAATTATTTTTACGATTATTTTTTATTTAAATCATTTCTTTTAATCATTAAGTAGTTCACGTAACTAAATAAGGAGTTCGCAATTTCATAATGATGATGAATCTATAATTTAAAAAATAATAATACATATAATTGTAGCAAATTGTTTCAATGACAGAATAATTAATGATTGCTAATACTGATAATTTCGATTATTACAAAAATAATCAAAAAGTTCAACATATAGCAAGGAAAATTGTGTAAATAGAATGACGGTAATCGAAAAAATTTTTCCATACAGAATTTAAACAAACATTATTTAACTGATAAATAAAACATCTTTCGTAAAGTTTATTACAATATATTTTATTGTTCACGCGAGAAATTATCGAAGATGTGAAAAGAAGCCGGTATAAGACACAATGCTGGAAACATACCGGAGTGATTCGTATGCTTTTTCTTGGCCACTCGTAAAACCATTCAATAAAGATATCTATGGTTCTATGCTTCTCCATGCAGTGCAGAACCTTAAAAATAATAAAAATTACAATATATATATATTAATAAAGTTAAACAATTTATACGTCTCACTAATATATTAAAACCAATGTAACATTTAAAATAAGATAATGAATACAAAAATTTTTAAAACTTTAAAAATACAATTTAATTAAAAACATTAAAACACATGACATACGTTTCGGCTAGAACACTAGCCCTCCTCAGTGTCAAACATACAAGCACAACATTTACAAAAAAATTCATAACACATCTTAACAAAATTAAATATTCAGGAGGAATAGCTTTAGCCTCGTTCAAGGCAGAATGTTGCATTTTAGTAAAGGCGCCCTCTAGAAAAATACGGGATTCATATAAATTTACATTAGAGGCAAGAATTTTAAAGTTGTCAAAATCAGGAATATGATCACTATTAAAGGAATGGATTACGAGTTTTGATCTTAAATCACCTGTTTTATATGAGCGTTTATGTTCCTTTAATCTAATTTCACCTGTTCTGCCAGTTTCACCGATATATGTAGAATCACAATTTTTACAGGGGATACAATAGATTACACCTAGACGTTTAAGGGGGGGGGGGGGGGGGGCAGCAGGTTTAAAGTTTGAGAGAAAGTTGCTAATACGGAGTTGAGGTTTAAAGCTAGTAGAGATATTAACTGTTTTAAGTAATTTAGCGATATTTTCGGAAATACCTTTATAATAAGGGATAGTAGTACGGTGATTAGAATTTTTAACTTTAGGATAAACTGATTTAGATGAAAAATAGAACTCTTCTTTATAAATTCTTTTAATAAAACGAGGGGGGTAACCATTATTTTTTAAATCAGAAAAAATTTTAGATAGTTCAATATTTAAATATATATATATATATATATATATATATATATATATATATATATATATATATATATATATTTTATATATAAATATATATTTTTAATATACATATCATTATATAAAAAAAAAAAATATTTTTTATTTAAGATATTCAAAATATCAAATATTAAAATTATATAAAAGATATGCTAAAACTTGAAATCTAGTGCAAATGAAACTGAAATGAAACTAACTTTTTAGTGCTTAAACGAATGGGAAACAACATAGAAGTATACTGCATATATTTCTTTAATTTTGAAGGTCAGTGACCCAAATCTTATTTTGAAGGAAATCATAAATCAGTAAACAATTCCTGGTTTATTTTTTGCAAAATGATATGATGTATTGTTTTACACTTTGTATTCAGTCGATATATTGTTATCAAATTTCATTTCTCTGTCTCCTGAATATCAAAAACAAGAAAAATATTTTCAAAATATCATTTAAAATTTTGGATATTTGAAGATATTTTAAATAGATATTTTCCCGATTTTAATCTCTAGATTAATTTCATACAGCTAAAAATTTTCCACCAAAAAATCCTTTTAAAAAAGACAGTATTAAAACTATGCTTTAATAATAATAATAATAATTACCAGTTTCCGTACAAAATATTTTCTGGTTTTAAAATATTCTCTTTTGTATATTGCTATTAATTATTTCAATTAAGATCGTTCATTTATTTTAATCTCTAAATTATTTAGATTTAAACAAATCATGATTAATTTGGACTGATTATTATCAGTATTATTTTCATTGTTATTATTAGTTTCCGAAACGTCAGTGGAGGCCTCCCTGTTGAGACTCAAAAAGATTTTGGGTTCCGTCTGTGTGTCTGTCTATCGAGGCACAGCGGCCGCAAAAATCGTGCCGCAAAAGTGACTTGAAATTTGGTACACATGTTCATAAGTCCCACGGAATCAGCTGTATAGTTTTGGGTGTGTATTCCATTTGTAGTTCGTGTACAGGAATATGCCAAATTTTTTCTTAACATTACGGCCTATGGGAAGAATTCGTATATGCAGCGATAGCGGCCACAAAAATCACGCTATTGACTTCCAATTCGGTACACATGTTTATGAGCCACACGGAACGAACTAGCTGTATAGTCTTGGGTGTGTATTCCATTTGTAGTTCGTGTACAGGGACACACCAAAAACTTACATCATTACGGCCTATGGGCAGAATTTGTATGTGCCGCAATAGCGGCCGCAAAAATCCTCCGATTGATTTGCAAATTGGCACACAGGTTCAGGCTTTGCATAGAAATTGTTGTATATATTTTTTATGTATATATTGTTTATGAACTGCGTTCAGGGACACGCCAAAATTCTTATCATTACGGCATATGAGGTGAATTTCGTTTAAACGCATTTTAATATCATTACTTTGCAATGAACAAAATAAAATTAGCTTACATTAGTGAAGTGCTTAAAATTATGCTTTCTGCAGATAATATGTGCTCTTAGGCCTCCTAATTAATGCACAGGATCTTACAAAAGTGTTCTGAAAATGTCATATAATCATCCAACTTATATCAAATTTTGAACAATTATTCATGAAAAACGTAGAATAAGCTGAATGGTTTTTATTGGTGTATACAATGTTTATGGTTCATTTACAGAGACACACAAAAAAATTTCGTGACATTAGAGCCTATGGATAAATTTGTATTTAAGCGCACTTTAATGCATTTATGCCGCATACAAATTAATGGAATTAACATACATTGTAAAGATGCTTAATAGCATGCTTATTCTTAAAAGAGGGTATGTATAGACAAAATAATTTATTCATTGTACCACATAAAGGAATACCGATGACATACTGTAATCATCCATATGATGTCAAATTAGTTTGAAAAAATTAATGAGTTATAATTAATTAGGTGTATTCTTATTATTTGCGAATATAATGACTGTGGATCCTTTTCCGAAATACATAAAATAATTTCGTACTATTACGTTCTATAGTGGGTATTTCTTAAAAATGTACTTTAACATGGTTACACCCCATTAAATTATTATTAGAATTTTAAAAGCATGTTTTTCTGTTGAAAAGTGTGGGCATAGAATTGGTAATTAGTTTACGGGGTTACACAAAATAATTCCGATATGCTATGTAATCTTTTTGCATGGAATTAGGTACAAATATTTATGAATTTCAGAGAAATAATACAAGATTGTCAATTATTAAGAATACATATATATGATATACAGGCTAGGTATAGATTAAGAGATACATTGGGGGGGGGAGGGGTTGAGGGGGCGGCAGCCCACCTCTGGAACGTATCTGTTTATGTAGCAAGTCGATTGGATCAATATGTATTATATACATATATATATATATATATTATAATAAGGAATAAATAAAAATGATCTGTTGAATAATTTGTGATGCAAATAGAACTTTGAGGCTCCTGATCTGCAGATCCACTAGTTAAAGTACTGTGCTTACATTAAAGAAAATTAAAATGACAGAAACGGATAAATCCATTTATTAACCCTTTAACGTTCATTGGTTTCGCAGCGAAAACAAACATTTGACTTCATTTAACAATTTTTATGTAGCAGTTTTTTTTTTTTTTTTTACATTTTTCCTTTGCTTTAATCAGTTTTTAAACTTTTGTTCCTTTTCTGTTCCGTAGATCGCAGCACTTTTCCAAATAATGTTTCAAAGGAAGCTAAATGCATGAGTTACTTGAACTTTTTTAGTGAGCGCGAGTGCGAATTGCTGGTTTGATGATGCGCTCATGGTTTTTTTTTTTTTTTTTTTTTAATGAAAAGCTGGATTATTTTTTTCACCTGAAACAACTTTTACGAGCTTTTGTAATCGATAATGTTTACTTACAAAGTGTTATATTTATTAAATTAAATAATATTTGAATTTAATAAGGTTAACTTACAGCTAATTCAAACCAAAAATTTCTCTAAAAGGGACAATGCTAATTTTTTATTTTTTAAATATTTATGATCAACTATGTGACTATAAAAGCCATTTTTTAAATTAGTTTAGTAATTTTTAAAATAAATTAAGTAGTGAACGTTAAAGGGTTAAATGCTTTTTACTGCATTACACTTATAACTTAAAATTACGTAATTATGAATTTCGATCGAGTATTTTAAGTGTGTATATCACCTGTACTGGGTTTTCATAATGCATAAAGAGCAGGTTGTTTACATTAACTAAACACCTGAAATTTTATTGAAATAAATGTATTTTTTATAAATTTGAATTATATTTATAGATAATACTTATAAAATTTTACGATTATTCTAATTGAATTAAAGATCTAGTGTGGCACTCACATGACTTTCTGTTACCCTGCATTTGAAAACTATAAAGGCAGATAGCATATTAAGGTCAAGATAATAAGTATTCTACATGAACTTATTTTAAAGCCAGTTGAATTTTGTTCAGAACAAGCTGGCTTTTGCGTTTTATTGCAAGTTTATTGTTTATGTTTCTTCTGTACTTTTCTAACTTGTATTAGTGTTTTCTGTTCTTGTCTAATTTTATTTTTTTTATGTTATTTGTTTGCGTATATGTATGTATATGTATTTATGCATGTATTTGTGTGTACATGTATGCATGTATATGTATGTGTTCTCTTTCATTCGATGTATCTTTTCGAAAATTCTGAAAAGTTTGTTTGAGGGTTCTTGCTGGTCCTCAAAACCTCAATGGGTCCTACCAAATGTCAGACTTTTATCATAGTTGGCAACATTTTTTATTTATATATTTTTTTATTTTTTCCGGAGCATTTTTAGCCCCTCCATTATTTCACACCATTTTATTTATAAAAGAATAATTTTCTCTAAAATATACAGTCAGCGACAAAATTATTGCAGCACACATCCACATTTTTCATATTTTCTTTTCGTTTGATCGCTAATTTTTATTATGAAATTACTTTTTTATAAACAGTAAATGAATAAATTCCTGACTGGACAAATATTTACTTAACAAAACAGTAACTGGTTCCCCTCTTTTAAGTAGGAATTGATGTTAGTGCTTCAATAATTTTGCTGCCGACTGTAACTACGATAAAATAAGAATAAATTACACTTAAGTAAAAAGTCGTATGAAATAAAGGTGGGGCTAAAAATGCTCCATAGTAAATTAAAATGTTGGTAACTCTGGTTTTACACTCTTGTAGCCATATTGCGTTTGTTTAAGTTTTGCAATTTATACGAAGCTTTATACATTGGGCGCATTCGTAAAGTCAAAACTCGTCCAACTGGTGCTCTTAGCTTTTGAACTAGCCTTTCGTAAAGTCTCTCAGTGCATTTAGTGTGGTTCAAACTATGTAAACTAAATTCTCTGCATTTAGTTTTCTAACTAAATGTACTGGAGAAAAAGTCAGTTTACTTCGTGCATACTGAAGCGGACGCAAACGATAACTTTGTTTTTTCTGTGAGATCGTCGCGTATTTTTGTCAAAATATTGCTTCTATGTTTTTATTTTTAGTATGTAATAATTTAATTTAATTTTTCTTATTAATTTAATTTAACTCTTTTTTAGAAATATTTTGTAAATTTCTTTGAATTGTAATTTTGAATTGTATTTCTTTTGTAAATTTCTTCAAAAATTTGAATTACTTTAAAATAATATTTTTTATTTTTTATTTTTGTAAACTATTATTTTATTTCGTTTTAGGAATTAAAATTATAAAAATATAATTAAGTTATTAAAAATTTATTTCTTTATTAAAATTTAAATTAATTTATTAAAAAATACACAAGATTAATTTGTCATAACTCATTAAATTGAAATAAGAGTTTGAAACTGAGAAATTTTGAATAGCAGTTTGATTTCCTTAATTAAATGTACAATAAATTTATATATATCTATACGATATTTATATATCTATATATTTAATACAAAAATAAAAATTTCCCTTCTTTTACATATTTATATATAAATTAAAATTATATACATCTTTATATTATTTTTAAAGAGTACTTTTATTTTATTTATCAAGAAATATTCCTTCCCATTTAAATTTGTTGCATAAAAAATGTGATATTTTTCAAAATTAGTTTTATAAATATGATTTTTATAGCACAAGCGTAAGTAGTAATAAGTGTTTAATTCTTTTAATTTTTATGTAATGAAATAAATTTTGAAACACATTATATTTTTTTTATTCAACAAATTTAAATGGCGAGGATTTTTTTTTTTTAATTAAACAAATAAAATTAAGTAAAGTGCATTTTTTAAGTGCTCTTAAAAATTAATTTATAAATTATTAATTTTCTGATTTACAAATTCATAAATAAAGGAGAGAAATTTATTTTGGCTTAATATATACAGGGTGTTCCAAAAACCCCCCCCCCCACCTCCTAACTCGAAAATGAGTCGGAATTGGGAAAAATGGCGAAACATGTGTTCAATGAATTCGAGAGGGACCTCTTTTGGTGAAAAAAGAAAGAGGGGGGGGGGGTTAGAGGGGACACTAGGGAGGGCAACTTTAAAATTTCAAATGGGTAGGTATATCCTGTGATACGTCCCTGGAAACGTTTCTACAAATCAATTAATTTGATATAATAGTTTCGACCTACGATGATTATTAAAGGAGATACATGCGATTTTAGACTTTTGAATTGTGTGTTTTATACTTATGTATCCCCAAAAATAATCATTGCAGGACAACAGTATTTATATCAAATTCATTGCCTTGAAGAGACCTTTCCAGGGATGTATCACAAGACATACTTTTGTGCAAAAATCTTTGGACCCTGGCAAGGGGGGGGGGGGTGTTAGGAATGCCGCTAGAGAGGGCAACTTTAAAATTTCAAAAAGGAAAGTATGTCTTGTGATACATCCCTGGAAAAACGTCTCTTCAAGAAAATTAATTTGATATAAATAGTTTTGTCCTGCAATGATTATTAAAGGGAATACATAAGTATAAAATCCACATTTCAAAAGTTTAAAAACTCATGTATCTCCTTTAATAAACACCGTAGGGCAAAACTATTTATATGAAATTCATTGTTTTGAAGAGACGTTTCCAGGGATGTATCACAAGACATATTTCCCCACTTGAAATTTTAAAGTTGTCCTCCCTAGCGGCCCTCTAGACCTTCCGGGCCCAACCTTTTTTCATCAAAAGAGGTCCCTCTCGAATTCATTGAACATATGTTTCGCCATTTTTTTTTACAATTCCAACTCATTTTCGAGTTAGGAGGAGGATGTGTGACTTTTGGAACACTCTGTATATATAAATATATATATGATCTGTGTAGTATTCACTTCATTAAACCTTTTGTTATTCTGGTTATTGGTGGTTTTAAAAATTATTTACTATATAAATTAAATTGATAAATATAGAAATTTTTTAGAGATTAGATTTAGGACATGAAAGTGATTTTCTAAATTCAAATTTTGTATGGAAGAAAAAAAAAAAAAGTAATAATAAATAAATAAATAAATAAAAAATAAATAAATTTAATATAAACGATGTAAACAATCTCTAAATAACAAAACACGCTAAAGAGATTAATTGTTTAAAAAAGTTTAGAGCAACACTAGATGCACTAAGAAGCGTTTGTAAACTCATAGAAAACTGATTACACTGAGCCTCAACTAACCACAAAGATTTCAGTTTTGCAACGAAAACTAGTGCACTTAGTGCGGAGTTTACGAATGCGACCATTATTGTAATACTAAAAATTTTTGTTTTTTGAGTTTGTCGAGTCTTGCTTTTGTTCAGATTAAAAAAAAAAAAAATGTCCATTACAATTTGAATTATTTAAAAACTCACAAAGAAGCGTTTCGCTAGTTGGATTCATCAATTCCCGCACGGATCTCGAGCAGCACGCATCGTTTCTAGGGAATCGTTTTTATACGCCGCAGTCATAAGCTCTCTCTACCGGCTCAAGGCGGCATTACCGCACACACAATCCTATACAAAATCTGCTTATTTAGGTCCTCTCTACCTGCCTTTACATTTTTGACATGTAGTTTAGGACCACCGTGTATATATATATATATATATATATATATATATATATATATATAGAGAGAGAGAGAGAGAGAGAGAGAGAGCTATTCATACATATACAAATTACAATAAAAATAAATAAACTGGCTTGAAAAAACAAATAAATGCAGAACCATAAATAAAATACTGAAATAATTTTCTTCAGACTTAGGGGTGCATACAAATGAAACACTACCGTTTGTAAAGCCGTTTGCAAGCGTTCCAAATGTATGACTACAATCGGCAGCAAAAGTATCCGAGCACTAGCAAAAATTCCTATGTAAAAAAAGCACACTTAACACAGTTTTGTTAAATAAATCCTTAACGAATCATGTTCTTAGACTGACTAAGAACAGGATTCGACAAGGATTTATTTAACAAAACTGCATTAAGTGTATATTTTTTATATAGGAATTTTTGCTAGTGCTCGGATACTTTTGATGCCGGTTGTATTTGCAAAAAACTTGCAAAATTTACGTCATCGAAATTGCAAGCGTTCCGTTTGTATGTAACCCTTACACTTTCATTAATTCGTCATTAGCACAATTGAGAGAATTATAAACGAAATGATTTTCCAACATTACTCTGTGCATTAAATTAAAAATTTACGGTGAATAAAGCTCAGCCACTTAAAAGTTCCATATGAAGAAGTATCAGAAAAGGCAAGAAGAATATTTTTACCTTTAGATCAAATCAATATGAAAACCAAATGCATTTATGACGATCTATGTAATGTTGTATTAAAATTGAAGAACGTTTATTGAGAAACAATTGCACTTACATTAAAAAGCTCTCTCTCTTTTTTTAATGTTTCTATATGTTTTCTATTTTTACTGGAATTATTTTAAAGTGAGTATTCTTTTCCTTTATCAAATATAAATTAAAAAATACTGGTCAAATTATTTAAATAATTTAATTAAGTTAACTAATTGCGAAATTGGCTTTTATAGATTGTTGTAGCAAATTATTTATCCGCTTATTTTTTGTTCTCACTTTTATTGTTATCATAAAATATATATCCTTTATAACTATATTTTACAGTCTTAACACAAATTTCCTGCAGATAAATTCCCTTATCCTATTATGCCGATGTTATTAATCCTATTTCAGCGTACATAAATGTGTCTTATCTGAATTCAAAAGGCTCTTCTTATTTTAGTTTCTTGATGTACTGTCTAATTCATAGTTCATCATATATGTCTTCTGCCATTGTTTTTTTAAGCTACTCCTTTCCTATCAATTCACCGAGAATATATTGCACGTTGCATAATGACGTTATTTACATGGTCACTAATATATCGATTTATATTCGGTAGAGTTCAGCTGTCATAATTGACAAAATTATAGACGTACTTAAATTTCATATTGGAACATGATATGCATTTAAATATAGATGTTGGTGGTGCAGATGCGAGCATTTTACTTTCGATGTTATATAAAAATATATTACAAAAGGATAGTTCAATGAATAGGAAATTATGTGGATTTTATTTTATTACTTAATACTGATGCATATTTTTAATAAAGTAGTTATGTATTTTATACATTTTGGATAATATGAGTCATCATTATTCAGGTAATTTTTGCATTGTTGAAGTCTGGCCGCCTTCATCAGCTGTCTTCATCAACTGCAGACCCCTGAAATTTTTGACTGCCACTTGGTACCTGTGTCGCCCTGAACTAAATGTGCTGCTTTAACCCTTTCAGGGGCACTAAATAAAAATGATTGAATTTCCTTTTAAATATATATATATCATAAAGTAAACATCCCCTACAAGTCATATTTGATGAAGAAAAAAATTCAGCATGTGGGGATTTTTTTGTGGGTGGTGGCCTAGGCGTTCTAGCCACTGTGTCTATCCACCTAAAAGATGCTCCTAAAAATCAAACTAAAATTAATGATCTAAAATAATATGTAAATATGTTGTATTTAAAAGGTGCATTACAGTATATTTACACTACCAAATACTTTTGAATAAAAAATTATTTTTCATAAAAATATATAAAAGAAACTTCAAAAAATTTTCCTGCAACTTGTCCATTTAAAAAAGTCACAGGCACATCCTGCTTAAAGTTACTGTAGTTCTGCCATCTCTATTCCAATTTTAGAAGTACACATTAACTTTTCACAAAAGTGGATAAAAAAAGTAGCCACTGCACACTTAGAGAAAAATTTCTAAAGTAGGTGGATAGACCCTCTAGCCACCGCCCCTGAAAGGGTTAATCTACTCTGACCGTGGGAAACGCTATGAGGCTGTTTGTATAGGTGAAAACACAGGTCGCGACAAACTTTCATTCTCAGGTGTCTACGCATACCATTTCGTTTGGGAAACACAACTAGCCTGTTCGAATCTCGTAAAAATCTGACCATGAAGAAATTCGCTTACAAATAATCGCAACCCGATATTTTACTATAAATACAAGGCTCATGTACTCCTTTCCTTATTAAATGAAATATAAATATTGTTAATCAAAGTAAATTGTCTAGCATCGCAAAAGTTTCAGTTCTATTTGATAAACACAAACAAATGCTTGTTTTATGTTTCTAAATATCACGCGAATTTTTCACAATATATTTAAAAAAAATATTAAAATATTGTGTGGTGTTTGACATTCCTAGCACACAGGAAAAAGAGAGGAGAGAGAGAGAAAAAAGCTACTATGAACCACATTGCATTTTATCATAGTTTCTACAGTAGCGTAAACTTGAAAATTGTTGTATATGTCACTTCTAATACATACATGATAGTTCATATATCCCCCCCCCTTTATATATGATATAAAATGCTAAAAGTAAATAAATAAATAATATTTTCTTTTCTACATAATTCCTGTGCAGAGATCAGAACAAGGAACTTCCAGTGTTGCACGTTATAATAATTTAATAATATACACAACTAGTTTTTCTTTCTTTTTTTCCAATCTCAATCTAAGCCTGTAAATCTAGGAATAAATATTCTAAACACTGCCATACCTCATACATTTTATTTAAACATTGAAATGGTATATGAGGACAAATTTTAACACGTAAATGCTTTTTTAATGCCTTTTTTTTTTTTTTTTTTTTTTTTAGTTAAAAATATAACAAGAGAATTTAAGAAAACCGTCTACTTCTAGCATTTAAATAATTTTGAATTTCTTTTTTGTAATTTTTAATATCCGAATGCGTATTATCCAAGAAAAGTATTGTAATCATGAAAAAAATAATAAATAAATAAAAATTAAAAAATAAATAAAAGTTATAGGATTTTGGTGTATTTATACGTGTTGCGGCGTCATAAATTCATTTTTTTTCGTTTATAAGGTGAGGTGTGTATGCGTGTATGTGTATAGGTATGTGTGTGAGTGAACACGATACCATTTAAATGCTTCATTAGATTGAGTTCAAAGTTTTCAGATATATTATAGGTTTTTATCGCACGACATATATAGATTTTGATGTGTGTAGAATGTGTAGTTCTTTTAGAGGGAAATTAAAAAATATTATACATTATGACTTATTGAATCAAGTTATTTGAAGTACAAGAGATAAAAGTTGGTTGGTACGTTATAGGTCCTTTTTGTAGCTTTAATTTTTGTAGAGTGTAGGATTTTTAGAAAGATACTCACAAAAAACAGAAAAAAATAAATAATAATCATTATTATTACGTTTTATAGACTTAAGTTATTTGAAGAACGCTAACCTATATACTCTAAATGCTATTAAGATAAAATCTGATAAGAATATTATAGGTTATCATTGTAAAAATTATATACAATTTTATGAATATGGTACTTATTCCACACATGAAAATGTAATGGAGTTCTTACGATAACAATGTGCATTATTTATTTATTTATTTTTACAGGGATGCGGAATATAGAATATTGTTACATTAAGATCTTTGGATTAATTAAAGAATGTTTTATTAGAGTTTTTTTTTTTCTAAACAGAACTGATATATGTTACACTGCTCTACAATGAATGATCATATGAGAAATGATGTGCACATGACTGTTATAGGGAATTATTAAAAAAGAAAAAAAAAAAAAAAAAAACTTACAATTTCCCGTACTATCGGTGCTAATTTTTACGAAGTTTATTAAATTATTTATAAGAGATTAAAACTGATGTGTTTTTTAGAATTTTAATTCAGAATGGTCGTCACTTGAAAGTGTTTGCTTAAAATGTATACTCTTTTGCTGAAACGCACAAAAGAATTAGGATACATTACCGTTCATTCTACAAATATTTGAACTTGAGAGGAGAAATATTCTAAAAAGGTATTATCATTTTCACTTTCGATTTTTTACCGAATTATTCAATGATTCAAATTTATTTAAACCTTTGAAACGTTTTAAATGTTTCAAATTTATTTAAATGTTTTGGAAAGTCGAGTGGAGTTATCCTAGATTTTTTAAAAATACGCACTGGAAAAAATTATGTGACTGACATCTAGAAAGCAAAACATGTCTATAGTAAAAATAGTTCCATGTCATCCTTATAAATTCTAGTTCTTTTTACCAGCGAATTCTAAAAAACCGCTATTAGAATTTCAGAACGTTTTCCTGTATTAACATGGTCAATCTTATATAAAAATTTCTGAAAATAAATGCGAACACAATAGGCGAGTTTTTGTAACTGTAATTTTTATCTTTGACCCAATTAAAAGAAATAAAGCGAGAATTTCTCGTATGACAAAAGATGTATAATATTCATAATATTGTTTCACCGTCTAGAAAAGTACAGACTGGAAATTCTTGATCATTTTGTCAATTCAGTTTATTTGTTTACCTTCATGCACATAACTCGGAAATCCATGTATCTAGTTTAAGGATTTAGAAAATGTCTACTTATTCGTTCTAGATGAAGGCAGTATATATTTTTTCTGAGTGCAGTTAGTAAATATATCGGTACATTTTTATTTACCACTAAAGAATAATTAATTAAATAAACAAATAAAACCGAACTAAATTATACAAACAGAAAAAAATCAGCTATGAAATTATAATAAACTTAGTCACATAAAAAAAATTACGTCTTAATGGCCATGTAATATTTCTTAGTCATCAGCATAATTCACATTAAAAAATATCAACGGCGATATTAATTGCTTAACCTCTTAGAAATAAATTAATCAATCTCATTATATAAGAAAATTATTCATCGTTATTAATGAGATTAACACATTTAAAAATCGAAATTAAAAGATATTGCGTGGCTTCGCACTAAAAGATTAATGCTTCATAAAATGATATTCGAGCTATTATTCCCATATGCTGTGCTATTTAAGTTTGCATTCTACCTACATATTGATTGCCAGTTTTTTTTTTCACTTTTTTTTTTCTTTGTTAAATATCTTGGGGTGCTTTTTCGTTCATTTTACCCGTTGAGGTGTTAGTTAAAATTCAAGTCTTGTTAACAGAGCAGGTCTATCGGTTTCGAAAACTCATTACTGTGGGCTGTCAGGTGTCAATCAGGTTCGATAGGTTGCAACAATGCTTTTGCTCGGGCTATTGTCGGCCTCAACTGAGGTGCGTGCCCCGCTGCCGGCTCAACTTAAAGGGCGAGCTGGAAATGATCGGGAGCATGTATAAAATAAAATGCGTAACTCGTTGTCGACAGTTCATAATTTAGAAATCACTTGCGCAACAACGAAATTACGTTTACATTAAAAAAAAAAATAATAATAATAAATAGTTATATAAATCAGTAAACTCAAAAAATTATTTGCCCAGAAAAGCTATGATTAAATGATTATCATTTTATTTAAATTATCAAATAATTACCCAGTCAATCAATTCAGTAATCAATCCATTCATCAATCAATCAGTTCATCACCGTCAATCAGTGGGTCAACACAGCCATTCATCTTACATACGCGCACAGTTATCAGTTATTACTTATACTTATGTGTATTTATCACATTATATTACTTACACATTCTTATAGTAATTTTCAATAGAAATGTTTTAGAATTTGTGCTTACGATGTACATCATACCTCTTAATGAATAGATGTTATAATTATACATATCTAAATAAATATGCATATGCAATTCTCTCAAGAGGAATTTAACAAGAAATTTTTATTCATCACTCTTGAAAGTTTATTTAAGATAAATTGGAGAGGAAAGCTGATTATTTATACTAACTGTGTGAAAAATACCAGTGCCGGATATCGAACCCGGGCCCTCCGCTTAACGCGCGGATGCTCTACCACTGAGCTACCCTGGCTGATAACCAGCTGAAACAGTCTTCCTCTCCAATTTATCTGAAATAAATTTTCAGGTTAATAAATAAACATTTCTAAAAGAAAAAAAAATTCGTGGTCTATTGGAGTTGTACCACGATTAATATTGTCACTTGATATAGCTGCGTTCGCAGACTCGGTGACTTTGCCAACGAATATTATGTGAGAAATGCCGAGCTGGTTATCAGCCAGTGTAGCTCAGTGGTAGAGCACCCGCGCGTTAAACGGGGGCCCGGGTTCGATTCCCGGCTCTGGTATCTTTCACATAGTTGGTATAAAAAATCAGCCTTCCTCTCCAATTTATCTGAAAGGAATGTAACTATTTTCTGAAAGAAAATGACAAAAAAAAAAAAAAGTCAAATCTTACGATGTCGCTTACAAATAAATATTTAAATTGATAAAATTTTAATCGGAATCTATTGTAATTTTTTTGACAACAACAAATTTTGAATAACAAAAAATTTTAGAGATTTGGTTTTTGACAGTTTTACACATTTTGACATGTCCATAATGTGATATAAAATCAAAAATTTTATTTTATAAATCTAAACTGGGTACACAAACAAAATTTTAATAGCTTCTCATAATTTTAATACATTTAAATATAATTTCTTTCTCACGTTCCAAATAGTCGTTTTATAGGGTATATTCTTTCATTTATCTCTTCCACAACATTTTTACATTTTCGCTAAATATTTCTGCTGTTTAACGGCAGACGAGTTACAAAAGTTCAATGAACTTTATTTTACTGAACTTTCTGGAAACAAAAATGCTCGTTAAATATTATATACATATTTTTTTTATAGATATTGTTGCGTCTAAACTTGCCTCAGTTTCCTTAAATTTGATTGACAGATTACTTTTTCATTGTTACATTGCCACTAAAAAGTTCTTATAATGTAGCTGTTGTTTTAAAATGCTGATTCCCACATCTTAAGTTCTTTGTAAACAATATATACAGGGTGATTATAATTAAAGTTACGATTTCAAAACTCTATAATTTTAAAACTACCCATCAGAGCGATTTGATATTTTACCAGAGCAATCGTGAGACAATGAAATTTTGTTTGGGGGAGGAAAAAAAAGTAGTTCCAAAATGTGCCGTTAATTATCCGTAAAGTATTTGTTTCATGAAGCTCCTCTTCTTCTCTTTTCACAATGACTGTTTCCACTGTAAACACGTATTCATGTCTTTTTGCTAAAAAAATTGTAGTAAACCCTCTAAGTCTATTGTTTCCTGCTATTCCATTGTGTTGCTAACAACATTCTTGTGTTTAATGAGTCTATTTAGGCGATTCCCCTGACATTCCCCTGACAGCGCCATCTATAGAAACATGTTGGAACTAATTTTTTCCTCCTTCAAACAAAATTTCATTAGTAGACTAAACTAAGTCAAGAAAAGTTCAAAAATTCCCCAAATGGCACCCCAAAAATTTCAAAAATCCCCTCGAAATTCCCCACAAACATTCGGTCCCCAAACTTATCTCCAGAAGCCCCAAAAACCCCCCAAAATGGGGACAAAATCCTCAATCTGGCAACACTGAGTAGAGTTAACCAATATATACAAGGTCCACCAAACGTTCCATTCTCATTCTACTTCCTCTATCTTAAAAATGCGTCGAAATTTTTAAGAACTATAGAACACCTGGTCAATCAGTTTGAGGAGGATTTCATTTAATTTAAAAAAAACGGGTCTGGGGGCATAGGAGGCCGATAGGGAGCAAACTTTAAAATTTCAAATGGGAAGGGAAGTTTTTTAATAGTTCGATCGAAAAGTATTTCCAAGCCAAACATTTTGGCAAAAGAAAGTTTTGTCTTACTAGGATATTTAGGAAGTTATGAGGAACAAAAGTTTTCATTTAAAGTTTCTTCCCCCTTTCCACTGAGTCTTGAGAAAATCTTAAAAATCCTGTAAACTGTAGGAAAATGCTTAATCAGTTTGAGAGAGACTTCATTTGGTTTAAAAAAATAGAGCTTGTTTTGAAATAGGGTTCATCAGGGAACAAGGGGGTAAACTTTTAAATTTCAAACGAGGAGGAATCCTGTATTAACTAGCAGACCTGTGCGAAATATTCGTATTTTATTTCTTTTCTTATTTACCTTTAAAATTTGAAACCCATAAATGTTATACCAATTTCACCACCTAATTAAAATATTAATTTACCAGAAGCCAAATTATTAATAAAGCCAAATTAATATTGTACAATAGGGAAACCAAAATCATTCAAAGAAAGGTTTCCAAATAAAATTCATGGTTCACGACCCAATTTTCATACTTCCACAGGTAGTACAATTTTAATATAGGACTCCAACGACGACTTTTAAATTTTTGTCGTCATGTTGCTGATGACTTTTTATTAATTTTGGTATTATTATTATTATTATTATTATTATTATTTAATAAATAAATAAAATAAAATAAAATAATTCCTATTTTGATTATATTTTTTATGATTGTGTTTTTTAGTCAATTTATGACACAAAAATTCATATTCTGTATATATCTTTAAAATACTGCTAGGTTTAAAACGACGCTTGCAAAGATTCTGAAGAAACAACTGTTAAAAATACACTTTTTTTTTCGTAAAATAATCTCACCAGACAAATATCGTCATTTTTTCTTGTTAGTCCATTGAGCTAAGCCCGCGTGCTTAAATATTGTTCATGTATAAATATTATTATTTTTCTTTTATCCTCGCGTATCGTATCGTTTCGACAAAAAATATTTGTAACTGGTCCACGTTAGAGAAATATTATATAGATTGTTGGAATTTTTTTTAAACCTGTATATTATGAAATATGTTTTCTCTTACCATTTTTTAAAATATCTGATAAATATACTGCAAATAATTCCCACCCTGATATTTGTATTTCGGATAACGTCCAAAAATCTGAGAACTATAAAAAAGGTATTCAATGAATGAAAGGGCGATCTCGCATGATTTTATAAAATCATGGAGTAAAGGTATTGGGTTGTATCTAAGAAATAAGTAACAATGTTTTGAAAAAAATACCATAAAATTCAAAACACTCGCAACAATTGTTTCGTATCGAAAGAAAATACTACCCTTCGTCAGGCGAACAAAGGTAAGCACGAGTGCTGCAGACAAAGCGACAACATACCAAGCTTTTTTATTTTATTTTATTTTATTTTACTTATTACTTATAAACGCTACTCTTCTGTTGCATTTTTATTATTTTTTGTATCTAAGGAGGCTAATTTTGAACTTTCAAATGCTAGGGGATTGTAACACATTTTAAAGGTCGTCTAAACACAATCAATTAAAAAAAAAGCCTTTTGATAATTTTTTAGAAGTTTTTTTTTCTTTTCTTTTTCCGTGGAAAAAGCTTCCGAATTTTTTTAAAAACTGCAAATTTAATTTGAATATCTAAGAATACCTTTTAACGAGTTAAGAATCTCCCTCGTCTCACACATTTCAAAGTTCTTCTTCTTAGATTCCCTCTGTGCCTCCACAGCCCCAATTTTTTAAAAATCCAGTTTTTTTTTTTTTTTTTTTATTTTTTTTTTTTATTCGAGTAATTAAATCTCATTTATATTTCATTAACGGCTATATACGAATATCACGATACTTGGCCATGGTTTTTATTTGATGAAAATAATCGCCAATTGAAATATATTTATTTAAACATTTCACTTATTTAGTTAAAAAAAAAAAAAAAAAAAAAATCTGGAGTGACTCCACTCGACTTTCCCAACATTGAGTAATTAACGGTTTTGTAGATAAAGTAAAGTAAGAGGAGTTTTTAAATAAACAAAAGAGAAAATTATAATAGGGTGTTTGGATATTTTTCTTTATATAGTACGCGATGTTTAATTTAATGCTATTTTACCAAACACGTAGATCATAATGATAAAAAATAATTCATTGTGTCTCTGTAAAAATCGACAAATGCTAGATTCACCAAAATTTTTATAGTTAGGGCAACAGTGACTTATAATATTTATATAAATTTTCAGCTCCATCGGATAAGGCATTTAGACGCAATCGCACTTTAAAGTTTGAGACCATATGCCACAATTATAAAGAAATTTGCATTTTGTCCCTGTAAAAGAACCATAAGTGCTAGATTCTCTAAAGTTCATAAAGTTCGTGTGACGGTGACGTATAACATGTATATCAATTTTCAATTAATTTGAATAAGGAGTTTAGTCGCTGTCGCACTTTACATAATTTAAGCCTATAGGTCTTAATGATGAACAATTCTTAATTGTGTCCCTGTAAAACTCGTTAAGGGCTAGAGTCACCAAAATCCATACAATTTGTGCGATGGTGACCTATAACTCGTATATATATTTTCCACTCAAACGGATAAGGCATTTAGATGCTATTGCACTTTAAATAATTTCACCCCATATAGGCCATAATGATACAGAATTATTTGTTGTGTCCCTGTAAAAAAACTAGAACTGCTAGATTCACCAAAAACTATATAGATCGTGAAACTGCGACCTATAATATGTGTATAATTTTCTGTTCAATTGAATAAGGCATTTAGACGCTATCGCAATTTTTAAAATTTGGTTCCATAGGCCGTAATGATAAAGAAATTTTCTTTGTGTCCCTGTAAAGACACTATAAGTGCTAGATTCACCAAACTCTATGCAGTTCATGCAACTATTACCTGTAATATGTGTATAAATTATTTTCTCAGTTTAATAAGGCGTTTTGACGCTATCGCACTTTTTAAAATTTGGTCCCATAGGCCATAATAATAAAGAATTTTTCTTTGTGTCCCTGTAAAAAAACTATAAGTGCCAGATTCACCAAAATCAATAGCGTTTGTGCTATGGTGACTTGCAACTTGCGTAACAACTTACAGCTCATTCAAACAAAGCGTTTAGACGCTAGCGTGTTCACACACACAATACATTCATACACACAGACATACATACACACATACATACATCATCGTAAAAATAGTGAATATGGACACAGGGGACCTAAAAACGTATAGAAACACCAAAGTCTCGAATTCGGATTTTTGACATAATTACAATACTTTCCTTGCATTCGTATGTTCGGAAAGTAATAAATTTCATACAGAAAATTATACTTTTAAATCTTCCATTAATAATATTTTTTTAGACTATCCGAAAGTATTCTTTATTAATGTCAATTAAATATATTTAAAACAGTTAAATATATTTAAAAAAATACACAGTAATTCATATTAACTTCTGCCTCAGAAAATTTTATCGTACATTGTTACAAATTTTTAAAAAACCTGGAGTGACTCCACTCGACTTTCCGAACATTGAGTAATTAACAGTTTTGTAGATAAAGTGAAGAAAGAGGAGTTGTTAAACAAATAAAAGAGAGAAAACCACAATAGAGTGTTTGAGTATTTTTCTCCATATATTACACGATGTTTTATTTAACGCTACTGAACTTTGAGAATTTTTCGTTGTCCCTGTAAAAACCTATAAATGCTAGATTCACCAAAATGCTTATAGTTAGTGCAACAGTGATTTATAATATTCCTATAAATTTTCAGCTCAATTGAATAAGGCGTTTAGATGCTATCGCACTTTTAAAAATTTGGTCCCATAGGCCATAATGGTAAAGAATTTTTGTTTGTGTCCCTGTAAAAATACTGTAAATGCTAGATTCACCAAAATCTATACAGTTGGTGCAACTGTGACTTATAACATGTGTAAAAATGTTTTGCTCAATTGAATAAGGCGTTTAGATGCAATCACACTTTTAAGATTTTGGTCCCATAGGCCATAATGATAAAGAATTTTTCTTTGTGTCCCTGTAAAAAAAATCTGGAGTGACTCCACTCGACTTTCCGAACATTGAGTAATTAACAGTTTTGTAGATAAAGTAAAGAAAGAGGAGTTGTTAAACAAACAAAAGAGAGAAAACCATAATAGAGTGTTTGAGCATTTTTCTCCATCTATTACACGATGTTTTATTTAACGCTACTGAACTTTGAGCCCATAGATCTTAATTATAAAGAATTTTTCCTTGTGTCCCTGTAAAAACCTATAAATGCTAGATTCACCAAAATGCTTATAGTTAGTGCAACAGTGATTTATAATACTCATATAAATTTTCAGTTCAATTCAATTAGGCGTTTAGATGCTATCGTACTTTTAAAAATTTAGTCCCTTAGGCCATAATGATAAAGAATTTTTTTTTTTGTGTCCCTGTAAAAAAACTTTAAGTGCTAGATTCACCAAAATCTATACAGTTAGTTCAACTGTGATCTATAACATGTGTAAAATTTTTTTGCTCAGATTAATAAGGCGTTTAGACGCTATCACACTTTTAAAAATTTGGCCCCATAGGCATAATGATAAAGAATTTTTCTTTGTGTCCCTGTAAAAAAACTATAAGTGCTAGATTTTCCAAAATCTATACAGATTGAATATTTGTGACCTATAATATGTGTATAAATGTTTTGCTCAATTGAATAAGGCGTTTAGATGCTATCGCACTTTTAAGATTTTGCTCCCATAGGCCATAATGATAAAGAATTTTTCTTTGTGTCCCTGTAAAAAAACTATAAGTGCTAGATTCTCCAAAATCTATACAGATTGAGTATTTGTGACCTATAATACGTGTATAAATTTTTTGCTCAATTGAATAAGGCGTTTAGATGCTATCGCACTTTTAAGATTTTGCTCTCTTAGGCCATAATGATAAAGAATTTTTCTTTGTGTCCCTGTAAAAAAACTATAAGTGCTAGATTCACCAAAATCTATAGGGTTCGTACTATGGTGACTTACAATATGCGTACCAACTTTCAGGTTAATCGAACGAAGCGTTTAGACGCTAGCGTGTTCACCCACAGACATACACACATACTCACATACATACACACACACATACATACATCATCGTAAAAATAGTGAAAACGGACTCAGGGGACCTCAAAACGTATAGAAACATCAAAATCTCGAATTCGGATTTTTGACATGATTACAATACTTTCCTCACTATAGTGTTCGGAAAGTAATAAAGAATTTTTCTTTGTGTCCCTGTAAAAAAACTATAAGTGCTAGCTTCATCAAAATCAATAGGGTTCATGCTACGGTGACTTGCAATATGCGTACCAACTTACAGGTCATTCGAACAAAGCGTTTAGATGCTAGCGTGTTTACTCACACACACACACATACACACACACATACATACATCATCGTCAAAATAGTGAAGACGGACTCAAAGGGACCTCGAAACTTATAGAACATCAAAATCTCAAATTCGGATTTTTGACATGATTACAATACTTTCCTCACTATAGTGTTCGCAAAGTAAAAATCATTTAAATATATACTGACTAGTGGAGCTGACAAATCCAGGTAGTGCTTACGTGATATTATATGCTAATTTGATTTTCGTACATATTTCACAACAGCTGATGTTACTTTGTTTTATTTTTCAAGATTTGTATGAAAGGTTTATTTTGATACCTACTACATAAAAAATAAATAAATAAATAAATAAATAAATAAAATATGTGAGATGTTTATTTATATCTTATTATGAAAAATATTCTGCTATGTTGGGAAAATTTTAGGAAAATTATTTAGTAATGTTTATTATTTCAAGGTGTTGACTATAGTTATCCGTTATCTAAGTGACAGAAAAGTATCGAACTGAATACATAAAAAACTTATTCTAAAACACTACTATGATTTAAATTTTGTTTAAATTTCTCCTCAGAGAATGCTCATACACTGTGTTTTTTGCGAACATGCAAAAAGCACATTGTATACGTTTTTCCGAAAAAGTTTTTTTCTTCATGTGATTACTACATATTTCGTTTTTATGATGAACATCTAGTTTATACTATATAAATATATTACAAAGTTGTAAATTGTATTATGTACATTTACTTTATCTTATAGTAATTTAAATGGAAATATGTTTCAATGCATATTGTACTTTTGAACCCAACTTCTTTTTAAAATATCATCCACACAAAAGAATAATAATGTTGCCTGATATGAGTTATTTTTTGAGCAAGATTTATACTTAACATACGTTCTATTCCGAAAGCTTTTGATATTATAATTTAAACTTTAGGTCAGCTCAAGAATATCATCATTACCTTGAATAAAAGAAAGAAACTTTTATGATATTTGAATGTAAATCATGTTGCATGAAGAATTCATAAACATACAATTACAGAAAAAAAAAAAAAAAGTGAGAGAGAGAAATTGGCAGTTGAAAATTAAGTGGGTTTATCATTGAAATTTCAGTAACAGAAAAGTGAAATGGGTTAAGGTTTCTCTGCTCCAATAATATAATACATTGGAAGATAAATATTGCTTAAATTAGATTATTATTACTATTATCATTATTTTGCATTTTACACGTAAGGTTTATGTGATATAAGTTTGTGTAATGAGTTTCAATATTAATTTGCATGATTGTATTGCAAAGTAATATATATGATACTAGGTAATTGCTTTTTCTTTGGGCAAAGAAAATAATTATAAATTACTGAAATTTGAGGCAATCAATATTCTTTATTAAAAACAAATTATTAATTTGAATAATTTCATTCTAAAAAAATATTTAATCTGTTTTGTGTCGAAAATAAATAAAGGATCACTGAAATTTATACATTCTGCTAAAAGACTTGATTGCCTCCAACAATTTAATATGTGCAGTGGAATTTTAACATGACAACAAAGAGTTAGTTGGTTGATTGGTTGATTGGGTTTTACGTCGCACTAGTGCTGCGCAATGGGCAAATGGCGACTGTCTGGGACTCACCCCTAGAGGTGGTCCGGAGACATGCCATCGCAATTTTGATCCTACACGCAGAGGGTGGCTCCCCCGCTTCGGTAACCCCCAGAGGTATAATTTTGATAGGAACATGGAGGATATTGCATCCCCGACAGATTTTACGTGCACCAGTCACCATTAGTATACACGACGGTCTTTGGCCATCTCAAGTACCGAACCCTCAATCTTCCAATGGACTTTATCCGCGTCACGTAATAAACCCTTGACATGTGACTTCTATAGGGAAACTGCAGAATTATAATGTTTACATTTGTGTTTTATGGGGAAATGTTTGCATTCTATAGGGAAATTTGTATCCTAGAGGGAAATTCATAGGGAAATCGAGAATCACAAGTCACATGTTTGGTAAGATTTAGCCTCGAATCCAAGAAAACGGATATTGTCCATTACGAGTCCAGCGGTCTACCGAATGGTCTACCGCGGCCCGACAACAAAGAGATACAGTATGAGAAGTATTGATTTTGAAAAATAGGACCTCTTCCTTTTTTAAAAATTTTATGTTTGAACAAAGATTAAATGTATTTGGCGATAGGGTTAGTTTTAATTTCCTATTATCTTCAATGAATGTCAAATAATCGTAGTAATTATCATAAGGTTAAGATAGCTTGTTTAACATCGCGCTAAAGCTGCCTAGTGGGCTATTGGGAAAGGTCTGGTTGTAGGTTAGATGGGTTTTTTACGTCGCACTAGTGATGCGCAATGGGCAGTTGGTGAAGGTCTGGGTCTCACCCCTGAAGGTGGTCCGGAGATATGTCATCACAATTTTGATTCTCCACGGATGGGATGGGTATGGTCTGGAATTGGGAAAAACATTTTTAATGAACTATTCTCATAATAAGAAGCAACAAATACCCTATAGGATTAAAAGGGAAGGTTAAAAAATTGAATGTAACTAAAGTGCAGTCTTAATGACAATTCATAACAAATGAAAGAAAATAATTTTCTGAATCTCTATTGAATCTATCTGTATTCTGATCTATACATTTCAATCGATCATACCTTTAAGCATTTCTTATACTAAATAAACCCATTGTGTTTGGAAAAAAAAAAAAAAAAAAAAAGACTTTTATGGAGATGAAACAGATTTTATTGAAATATTTATAACCATAACATTACTTACATCCTTAAAAAAAATTGTGATCTTCATGTTTTTTTCCTTATAATTTTTCTATTGTTTCATTATAATTTTTCTATTGTATGTTTTGTTTAAACCTTAAATCAACTATATTGCACACACTTCCGTTTGATACTGATGTTTTAGTTCGATATCTAGTTTAAAAATAAATAAACGCAAACAAATGCATTTTTTCTTTTGTTAAAATTCAATGTTAATTGCTACAATTTTACAAAATGTTCTTTTATATTTATTTTTTTACATGTAAATATGAATTGCCTCTTAACAATGACGTCCTTTACCTTAAATTTGATTCCCCTCCGTTGATGATCAAAATTGTGATGGCATATCTCCAGACTACCTCTAAGGGTGAGTTCCAGACAGTCACTAATTATCTATTGTGCAGCACTAGTGCGATGTAAAATCCAACCAACCAACCTTAAATTTGATAAAAAAACTCGAATAAAATTTGATGAGAGTTCTCACAAAAATAATTTTTATTTATTAATTAAGATTAATTAACAGTAATTTTAACCATAAAAACTAAATTTGACAAATCTTTAAGACACACTCGTTTAAGACCAAGCTAAAGTAAATTATTACAGTAGTATTCGCTCTCAGACTGAGCAAAGAATCGACCTTTCGTTTTAAATGTGTAAATTTTGTGAATCTTCATGGAATAAATATAATCATTTCATTAATCATATTTAATCTTAAATAAACTCATTAGGCCTGGAATAGTTTGCTGATATGCATTGAAATGGAACTGACTCCATTTTCTAGAGATTTAATTGTGAATTGCGACCAGAATTGTGATCACAGAAACTAAATTTAGAACATCTTTTTCCACTTAATACCTTATTAGGTAACTTGATACAACAGTTTTCTCTCAAGGATTGTCCAAAGGCTCGGTCTTATCTTTTAAATACATAAGTATGGTATTTTATAAAACATTTAAATTTTTTATAAAAAATATGGTGTGTAAACAATCTCACTACTTCCGTTACCCAGTGCTTTACGTATAATTACATATATCTTTTTTGGAAATAGTGTGGTCAGAAGATGTAAAGCTGATTTAACAGATCTAGGAAATTTCTCTTAAGAGAAAACTGAAAAGTACGTGGTGAAGATACATGAAAGAGAATTTACATAGCATGTTAAGGGGAAAAAAAGATAGAGCCGTTTTTTGAAACATCTATTTCCGAAATCTATAACTGACCTACCTTAACAAGCCGCCTGTATTTTTTTTTTTTTTTGTAGTATCAACCAAGTAATACATGCACATGCTAAACACATTTAAAAAGGAATTTCTGTAGCCAAAAAAAAAAAAAAAAAAAAAAAAAAAAAAATCGCTAGAGCCGTTTCTGAGGTACTGACTTTTTTGTCCCACAACTGATTTTCATCTGAGCATTTGATTTTCATCACTTCGGTGAGCTGTTGTCATCTGCTCTGTGAAAACTAACAATTACATACGAAAAAATATCTAAAAGGGGGTTAATAGGGCCAATGGGAAGAAAATCCATAGAACCATTTTCAAAGAAATGCTCAAATAAGATTAAAAATTAACTTGTTAAGCACAGGGTCTCCCTCAATTTTCTTTAACTAACCAACTAAAACATATAAAAAGACATTTTAAAGGATGTATATGTAGGAAATTTGAAGAAAATCGTTCGAACCGTTTTTTGAGATGTTTCCAATGTCCCTTTTCCAGTTTTTCAGTTTTCTGATTTTCACCAAAAATTGGAAAAATCATCTACACACTAGACATATTTTAATTCTGAAGTTTCGTCACTCTATCTTAATTAGTTTTGGAAATATGATAGTTAGAAGATTCCAAACACGCATATGCATATACACACATACACAGTGACCCTTTGCCAAAACCCACTTTTTTTGGACTCATGCGATCCTAAAACAATTAAATCAGGTGAAAAATCGTTATCAAAGTTTTTAAAGGAATGAACTACTTTTTTCATCAACTATGGTAGTCGGGTAATGGAAGTAATGAAAATGCCTGATATTAAACAAGTTTCCTTTGCAGGTGTTCGACTGTTGTTGTAAAAATTGTTTTACAGACAAAATCCCGAATTAAATGATTAATTTAATATGTCAGCCGGTATAGCATTTGACCCCGGAAAGATTTTGTGACAACTTTCTCAGAGATTTGGGTAGTGTTTTAAAATCCATGCATGATGCGTAATTTTATTTATTTATTTATTTCTTAAGAAAGTTAATTAATTTTATGTAGATCAAAAAATAAATGTTGTTTACAGGAAAACTAATTTTAATTAGACCTTGAAATTTTAATTAAATCCTAAGCAGTTTCTGTTCGGATGAATACATTACGATTGCTATTTTTTAATTTTTTTTTTTTTTATATTCATTGATATGATCAGTAGGGTAAATATATTTAATCATTCTTTCCATATTTCAGATTCTTTGTACGTCAATAAAATTCATTTTTTAATCCAACAACTTCACAAACAATAGGTCGTTTACATTTTTTAGCACCACATTTCACTCAAAACTTCATAGCGAACAGCCTTAGTAAGCCATCTGGCAATGTTTCACGGTGGAAAACCCTCACCATTGAATTGTTGACTGTGAAATGCAGCTTATTTCTTGATCTTGACCCTATCAAACAAGGGTTACTTTTCCATTTAACATTTCACCTTTGACGGCTCCATTACGGTCCACCCATCGCAACTAAAAGACCAGATGCATGTAGAAAAGGGTTTGGTTAAGAATCTGCTTCATATTTTTTGATAAGCATTTGTGTGCTAAACTCATTGGTCTTGTTAAACTGATATGAAAAAAGTGCAACTTAATGTACGAATCATTATCCACTCACAAAATGGACTGGGAGTTACTGGTATAAAAAAAAATAGAGGACCGTGAACAATTATGAATTTAATGAGGTTTGGCTGGCTATATGATCTTGAGAGGAAGTTTGCTTGAAATGTCAGGTAAAGGTTCTAGCGTTAAAGTAAATGGAAATGATTTTACGGTATTAAATTAAAATGCAATTATACAAAGTTCAAAAACAAAAGTCATTATTTCCATAACGGATTACGCTTGCCTGATTCAATGTAACCTACTAAATTTTTAGTTTTTAAATATTTTGCATGATAAAAGTTTAATCTTTTTTTCATAAATTCACTGAATTTAGCATTGATGAAAGGGTAAATAAAATAGTAAAACAACTGTATCCTAATTGTTCATTAATACCTTTTTGACCTTTTAATATTGTGTATTTATATTTAAAAAGGATTTTCTGTTGTTTAATGTTAAATATATTTTAATACTTTAATGAAGAAATTTTTCCTAGTTTTAATTAAAATCAGTTTCATTACTAAACTATTTCTACATTAATGCTTAGTTAAGTATCGAAAATTTATTACCATTATTACTGAATACTTAACTACATTAGTGCAATTAGTTGCAAAATTATATTTGTTTATCGTAAATATAATGCATTAGAATCCAATTTTTTTTTTCATTTAACCAATGTCTTTATAGCTGAGAAGAATTCATTTATCGACTAATTTAGACTCAAAAACCCCTATTTCTTTTTATATCAAGGCAAGTCTTATTATGGCTTACTTTTTTAGTATTTAGATGAATTTATGAGTTTTTTATTACTTACATAACTCAGATTCTCAGTAAAAAATGCTGAGGATTTCACCGGAATGCCTCTATTTGTCCAGGTCTAGGCATTCATCGCGTACAAAAGAGATTGCGTCTGCTAGAAGTTGAAATTCTTTGAACACCGTGTGGAATTCAACACCTTAAGTATAGTTCAGTTCCGATAGTTCGACATGTCATCCATGTTCAAGTCTTTAGTTATATTATAAAAATTTGTTAAGAGTTTATAGAAAGTCAAAATTAAAATTTCACTTTTAAATATTAATGCTAAATGAACTATGCTAATAAATATAATGGCACTTTTATGTCTAGTTGCATTTTTTTTTTTTTTTTTTTTTTTTTTTTTTTAATTTTTGTGAAAATACACAATAGCAATTTTCCTTTTGTAAAAAAAGAGACATAGTTCATTTATTAGTGGAGAAAAACAGTTAGTTTATTTATGAAATTGTTTTACATACAAACCAAATCATTATGTGCCCTGTAATGAGGAATTTGCACACATGGGGGATTTGAACAAAATCCTATTTTTCTGGTAGTTTTAGGCCCATAAATTTCAAAAAGTTTATTAGAAATGCAAAAATAGTTATCATTAATTTAGAAAATAACTTTAAAATTAACCAAAAATCACGTGACTTCAAAACGCTGCCTGACGTCACACTTTACGATGCTTCAATGTTTACATTTTTTTTAGCGTAGTTAGTAAGCAGCAATTCGTTTTAACTTTCCTAATTGTCAATCGTTTATGTGATTTCTGAGCATTTCTTTTTTATCTTATAATCATTTAATATCATTATCACCATTTTCCATTATCATTATTTTCAAGTGTTTTCTTTTCATGGCGGTTGTCCAATGTTTTCATTTAATAGGATCTTGTAGAACGCTAAAGAATAACTTTTGAGAAGCATTAGACGTTGTATTAGTGCAAAATGGTACTATACAGTATTTATACTACGATTTTTTAATATACGTCATTATTATAACATACAAAACCTATTTCACTGATTCAAGAAGCAAAGCAAAGCACGAAATCGAATGTAAACAACGATTACTCCCATTTGTTGTCATAAAGAGTGACGGCACGATATATTATACTGCGTTTTCTCGATAGAGTAAGTAGTGCGATTTTAAAATTGTTATAAATCAGTCATTAGATTTCAAATAAAGAAAATGTATGTATTCATTTTCTTACCATTTCATTTTCTATTATATAAGAATAAAATCAGAAAATGTGCAAATTGTCTATTGAATTTGGCAGATTTATGATTCTGTTAACTATCTTCGGATTTTGATATAAATGTACTTTAACACGAGGAATTAACTACTTTAAAGCTCAGTAAAATTATACGAAAACACACTTAGACAGAATTATTGCTTTACTTTTGTGTACAAAAAGATGTCCCAGTATTTCAGTACTCACAGAGATCAGATCTGAAACTTACGCTTTCTACAAACAGACTAACGCTTTTGGTATCAACTCAAATAGTCATTCATTCACCAAAGTTATTTTTGAATTTGCTGGAAACTCATTGAACATCAGCTCACTCTTCTTCAGCTACAATGAATGGAATTTCAGTTGCTTGTAATATACAAAATTCATCAAGTACAGATTTGCCAACATTTTAATTTATTCCGGAGCATTTTTAGCTCCGCCTTTATTCCATACCACTTTTTTCCAAAGAGTAAATTTTTCTTATTTGATCATAATTATATATCGGAGAAAAATATTCTAAAAATAAAGTGGTGCGAAATAAATTCGGGGCTAAAAATACTCCGAAATAAATAAAAATGTTGGCAACTATGCAAGTAGCCTATCAATGCTATTAAAATTTCCTTTAAAAAATATCAGAAATTGATTAATAAAAAATGTAAATGATTATTAAAAAATGTAAACTTGAAAATGAGTATTTTCAATTTTATTTCTGAAAAGGAAATTTTAATGACATTGATAGGTTGAATGATGTATTTTATGTATTGTTAACAGCTGAAATTTCGTTCATTGTAGCTGAAAAAGAGTAAACCTACGATTTTGGATCCTAACCCTTCGAGAGATGGAACGTATTTTTGTACACAAAAAGAAAGAATTTATTTCTTGCAAAACGCAATAGGTTTTCTTCAAATTTTATAGTATTATTAAAAAATTATGCTTGACATTCTGTTTCTATGTTACTTTATTTAGTTATCGACGATAAATGTGCTTTTAACAGTAAAATGAGTGACAAAAAATTTGGTATTGAGCAATGACAAGTAAAAAGCTTTTAAAGAAACACATTAAATTGTTTTTGTACTTTAAAATAATTGCTTCTAAATTGAGTTACTTTTGTGTTTATTTTTCTACAAATTTGCATTTTATTTGACAAATAGGAATATTTACAATTGTAAAATTGTATTTAAAAGCTTTCTATTAAATAAATAAATAATAATAATAATGATAATAATAAAATCCGGTTGAGTAAATATTAGTTTAATTTTGATTACATGCTAATAAAATTCAAACAAATTCAAGCACATGTGGACCATTTGTAAAGGAAAAATTTCAGAAACGCTGATTAAAAGCAAAATATCTTATTTGAATAAATACAGTGAACAATAGACTCTGTTTCTCTAAGTATTGCTGATTTAATAAAAACTTAAGAAAAAGTTATGTTTATTTATTTTTGAGAATTTCAGTTATATAAACAGTTTGTTTATAAATTGTGGATTAAGAGACAAATTCTTTTCTCTAAACCATCTTCTTCTATATGCTGTTCTAACAAGCTTATAAAAAAAAGTGTAAGCCAGCATAAAGAAAATATATACATTTGAATTACTTACGTTACTTTCAATGCCTTAGTAGTTGTCGAGAGGTTTTGCTGTCAAAAGTGGTAGACGCGAGATGCTGGGAAAGAATCCAGGTTGAATTAATCGGCCTAACCTTTCGGTGTTTTCTGTTGTTTTCTCCGAAATCGTGTGAAGGCTGGCTAGAACTCCTTAGACAGACTCTACACGGAGGACACATGAAACAGGCCTAGAAGCCGCGTGTAATCAATTGGCCTTAACTCTAAAATAAACACCAACTTGTTACATTCAATTTTAATAAGTCTATTTTGTTAAATTTATCCAGGATACATAACAATAACAAACAAAAAAATCCGCTAATTTACAAAATATTTTAAAAAGATTATTTCTTGTACAGACGGCAGCAAAATTATTGAAGCACACATCCACACTTTTCCTGTATATATATTTTTAGTTTGATCGCTAATTTTTATCATCAACTTACTTTTTTATAAACAGTACAAGACTAAGATCATGACTCGACAAATATTTACTTAACAAAACAGTATTAGGTGCCCATCTATTAAGTATGAGTTATTGCTAGTGCTTCCATAATTTTGCTGTCGACTGTAAAAATATATTTAAAATAGCTATGAAAATTTTAACTATAGCAAAAACTATGGATAAAATTCTCTCTATGACAGAATTTAATTTAGTATAGCAGGACTACTTATATTTGTATTTTAACATTCTTTGAAAAAAAAAAACAATATCTGAAAACACACCAGTCTAGATAATCAGGAAACATTCAGCCGAGACTCGTTGGCTCTGTGGTCAGCGTACATAACTAAGAACCCGAAGGTTGCGAGATCGATTTTCACCGATGGGAAGTGCAAAAAAAAAAAAAAAAAAAAAAAAAAAAATATATATATATATATATATATATATATATATATATAAGTTTTTACGAATTTCACGAAACAGTTTAAGCTAGAGTAAGAAATTAAATGGTAAAATTGAATATTGGCAGGCATTTTCGAAGTGGAATACTATAAATTGGTATCGACGCAAAATGCCAGATTGAAAAAAATAGTCCTGTCATACTAAAAATGCGGTAAAAACTCTTCCAAAATTCCGATATGTTGGTAAACATTGACAGCAAAATACTATGTCATTAATTTAAACAGAAATATTGATATGACTGATATAGTATAGATGCATATCTGCCATATCTATTTCTGTATCACGCAGCCAAATATAACCCTAGAAGTGCACCTGGTGTGTGGAAGAACCAAAGGCATTTTTTTCAGTATCAGGTGTATTCGTTACTCAATTTCTTAAGTATCCAGGCTCGAAGGAGTTAAATTATGCATCGTGAAACAGTTCGGTAAATTAACACGGAGACTTTCTCTCGGCGAAAATGATTAATGATATTTCATCTAGCAGCCAATTAAGGGCTATTCTTTTTTTTTAAATGCCAAAACGTGCATGAGAAACCAAATTATTTCCTGAACATCAGCTATTGAGGAAGTTATTGCTTTGTGGTCAAAATCGAACGGTTATCAAAGAATTAGAGTAATCCAATAGATTTCTTTCTTTTGATTGAAATTTGTTTACCGATAAGTTCATGATTAAAATCTGCAATAATTAGTGTTTTAATTTAATAGGTTTTTGTATAGCATGATTCGCTTTCAATATCAGTGAATGGTAATATCCGGCTAATAAATTTAATTTTTTATGTAATATTTTCATGCTAATTATTTTAAAACCTCGTTATTATGTAATTCACGATGTAACCAAAAGACAAACTGGCGGTTTAAGGTCATGAAATGCTCAGAGACTTGATATCAAAGCACATCGTAATTTAGACCTATGATAACCTGTATCTTTTTTAGTAATTTAATGTTTTAATGACCACGATGTTTATTACGATAACTCCATCATTTTGAATCCGATTATCTACAAAAAGTTTCCGTTAATAGATATGGCGCGAGAAGTAATATTCACTACGCATGGCAGAAAAATGGCTAATTCAAACATTTTTTGTATTTTTCTGTTTTTAAATCTAATTTTTGAATTGTATGAATTTATTTTTCAGAGATAAGAGGCTTTAATTAACTTACGTATTTTGCAACATGCCAATTTAATAGTTAATAATTCATGTTTAAATACGTAAAAATTTTTACAATTACACACAACAACTGTCTTGTTCCTCAATTTAAACAGAAAAAAAAAAAAATTACACTTTCATTTTTTTCGGCATAGAAAAAAATACATTTACTATTCACGTGCAAATGAATTTATTTCTTTTTATATCGTTGAAATAAAAAGAACACATTTTTTTTCTTGTTTTGTTTAATTTTATTTTTCCTTTTAAATAATTTTAAAGTTAAAATGAGATATTATTTAATACGTTTTGAACCAATTATCTGATTGAGTTAAAATATACGGTATTAACTTGATTTTGTCCTGATTAATAAGTGTACCAATTTTCGTAAAGATTGGTTAAATAGTGTAGCTTTGTACAAGGCCTGATTATCGCACAGGACAACTAGGCCTCGGCCTAGGGCACCTCTATTTAGAGAAACTAAAATATATTTTAATTTAAAGTGCTATTTTTGACAAAGATTTCCTTAAAAAAAAAAAAAATGAAAGTTAGCTAACGTTAATAGTCTTTAGTTGAAAATAGAGATTTTTTTTTTAAAAACATATTTTGACCAATTATCCGGTTAAATTAAAAAATACAACATTAGCTAGATTATGAAATGTGCCAGTTCTCATAGAGATTGATTGAATGATATAACATTTTACAGCGGACCAAAAAATCCAGAGAAAGTTTCAACTTACAGTTATAGAATACAAATTAAAAAACTTTTGAACGTCCTAATATAAAATATCTTTACGGTTTCAATAGTATTTGGTCATGTGTTAATATTTACATGCCTGCTGACTTCGTATGGCATGAACATAGATATAGTAATACTAGCTGTTACCCGCGACTTCGTTCACGTGGAAATTTTGATGTGTATGTGTGGGAACTGACGGTTTGATCATAATATGTAATGAAATGAAACCTTATCATTGTTGTGCTGTGCAAAACAGAGTCTGATAAAGTACACTCAAAAAAATTTGTAACTCATTGAAAGCCAAAATAAAATGCCAAAATAAATAAATAAAAAGTTATCGCCAACATGGCGATAAAAATTTAAAATTCGTCCATAGGGATTCTGTACTAAAACAGTACTGCGTTGTGGAAGTATAAAAACTGGGTCGTCAATTATGAATTTTATTTCGAAACCTTTCTTTGTATGATTTTAGTTCACTACTGCACAATATTAATCTGGTTCTAATAATAATTTGGTGACTGGTTAATTAAAATTTTAACTATGTGGTGAAATTCATATAATATTTATGAGTTTCAAATTTTTAATTTTTTTTTTTTTTTTTTTTTTTTTTTTACAAATAAATGATTTTTTTTTTTCCCCATTTCCCGGCGAATTGTTGAATAATATTTTATTTCTTAAACAATTTTGGACGGCTTTGCCTGCTTCGGTGGCAAACTCTTTTCTATATGCTTCATGGAAAAAAAAAAAAAAAAAAAACTGAAATCGGTTAAAAGTTTTCTTTGGGTTCCCGCTGCCTTAGGCAGCGCCTTGTTCGTCCTTGCAATCTCCGGTGCCTGTCCCTATTGCCTGCGACATTAGCTTACCCGTGGGCTTCCATTTGGTTGCTTATCATACATAACAGTTTCGATACGGACAGTATCGAAAAATTTGAAGTAGCTCGTTTATATCTGAATCCCAGTTACATATGAACAACATTATATGTGATGTACATAATATTTGCTCTCAAGTTATTTCCTATATTTATTTGATTTAATCAATCAACCATAGAATGACAGCATTTTCAAGCCACATATAATATTACAATATGCTATGATCGGCAACTTCTATCGCATGAGACAATTATTATTTTGTGGTTATATATACTTCATGCTTAGTTAATAGTAGTTGGTATATAGAAAAATAAATAAATTAGTATGTAAACTTGATCATGGTACAGCCTTAATGCCCTTGGCGACTTTTAAATTTTTGTTGCCGTTTTAGACCAAAATATAATTTATGCGATTAATTGTTCCTATACGCAAGCGAAGTGTGACGTCACTGACCGTCCGTGGATGCAAGAAAATGATTTCCTATGTCAATCGCCCATTGGATTTTTTGTAAAAAATGATTAAAAATCGAAGAAAATTATTTCCCGATTTTAATCCCCATATTTGGGTACACATATGTATTAGTTATCATGTGCATGTGTTAGATTGAGTTATTTTGCTGTCAAATTGACAAAATTTTAATTTTAAATTTCAAAACTCTGTCGTTCTTGGCGCTTATTGTATTTGGTGATCAAAAACGTAATACGAAAATATACATGCCAGATGTATATTTTCGTAATATGCATTGTACGAAATATTGTTTCATATTATTCATTTCTCTCTTAAGTTGTTAAAATAACCATGATTTTTGAAAGGAATTAAATTATGTTCGCCAAATAATTTGGCGATATTTTATTTTTCTACCAAGGATGGCCGATATCAAATCTATTCCGCTACAACATATTAGTATCTTATATCAGATACTTTATTTAGACATTTGAAAACAAATTTGACTTCAAATTATGATAGAATATTTATCATTTCCCTTTTAATCAGTATATTAGTTGGATATTTATTGTGTTAATATCATCCTTTGAAATTAAATGTTTGTGTTTTCAATCGAATATGGAAGTTTGCCATTTTTTTTTTCTAGAGTTTTGAAATTAAAAATTCAAATTTTGTCAATTTTACAACAAAAATAACTTAATCTAATGCATGGACATGATAACTAATACATATCTATACCTAAATATGCGGATTAAAATCGGGAAATATTTTTCCTCGATTTTTAATAATTTTTTACAAAAAATCCAATGGGCGTTTAACATAGGAAATAATTTTCTTGCATCCACGAACGGCCAGTGACGTCATCACTTCGCTTGCGTATTTCTTTCTATCTTTTCCTTGGCGAAAAATGTCCGATCTACTTCAGCATCAAAATTATAAAAAATTGTCAAGAATTATCAATAAGAAAATACCTTTACCATAATGCTGAATTAACTTTTATGCCAAGCGTGTTTCATCCGCCATACTAAAAAAAAAAAAAATCTGAAGTTGAGGTATATAAAAAAAATGCTGTGAAATAAAATTCAGAAGAAATATGTTAGATTTGTAATATTACTATTTTATTTTTAAAATTATAATGTGTCATTTTCTCATCGACCAATTTAACATTTAGTAATTTCTTATTTTTCGCATGAAAGCATATTTCATTTTATGCTGAAAACAATAAATAAATATATCTCGTAAACTTTTTTTGGCAACAATTAAAAATTTAAATGGCTTATATTAAGTCAATATAAGTCAATAAGTTTATTATTTTCATATTTTAATTAATTTTAAAGATTTTTTCAATTTTTTTTTTCCTAAACCATCCCTGACCTATAAGGAAAAAAACAAAAAAAGAATGATCGAAATCGGTCAAGCCGTTTACGATTTTATAAATAACATACAGACAAACATTCATTTTTATATATATAGATATATAGATCTATCAACCCCATGTTATCGTGCAATTAAGTGGTATTGAAAAAAATAAAACAAACAAAAATGAATTTGAAACTGTATCTGGAGTTTTTCATTCACTTTTAGTAAATAAATTATTCATAAATTTTATTTCCTAAAATATTCGTGTGTATTCCCGTGTGTATTCACTCGGGGAAAGATGGCCATATTTTGGTACAATCGCGGTCTTTTACCAAGTGAAAAGGAATAACTTTTTTCTCCCCAATGATTAATCTATATATTATTACTATATCTATAGGCATGAATGAGGAAGATTATGGCTAAAAAAGAAAACAGTATTATAAAGAACACCTTGTAAAAAAATTACACTTCTATACAAGTAGATTCCAACAGTCATAGAAGAAAGATATCCTCCCAAAAAATAAAAATAGTACTGGTTTGGTTTGGGATCTCTTTGCAAAAGAAGTTAATACTAATTTCTTATGAAGGTGATACCTTAACTTTGTTGACAGCATTCAAACTTAGTGCACAAACTAGATTAAAAAATAAATAAATAAATAAATAAATAAATAAATGTTTGGGAGGAGGGGGGGGGGCACCAAAATGGTCCTTGGGCCCCAGCAGGTCGTAATCAGGCTCTGACTTTGTATAGCGAAAAGCCTACCACATTCAAGGATGACGAAGTTAGGCCTGACTGAAAGAGACAGTCCTGTCGTACTAATGAACAATTTAAATAAATTTAAATTAATTCAACTTAAATAATAAATAGCTAAAATAATGGTAATAAATTTCGCCTGACGAAACGTTTTGCTATTACTTCATCTCACTTAAATAAGTGTTGTATTTATTTTATTTTATTTTATTTTTCAAATTATCTTGTTTATATACAATATTATTTTATTTATTACATTCCAACGTCAATTCTCTTATGCATTTCCTGCTATTACTTTCTACATTTGATGTTATCGAAAAATCACTTTGAACCTTTAAACAGGACTCCGTTTTAACGGGCAATATTTTTTAAAAACTATTTTTAACACATTCCAACAAAGTTGAAAAGTGTTTATGATTTCGGTTTGTCTGTCTGTCCGTCTTTCCGCATTTGAACTCCTGTAAATATTTATAGATTTCCTCGAAACTTACATATGTTATTGAAGTTTCCTATTTTAAATGAAGTAAATACCCACCACTGATTTGTTTACAGGGATACCCGGATGAATTCCAAAGCATTGCATTCTATGAGAGGAATTTTAATTAACCAAATTTTAATGCCTTCACTTTGCAACTCATAATGAAATGACATTTATTATTTATATGCACAAGAAAATATTTTATAAAAAAATAACGTATGTTTAACATTAAGTTTTATAAGGCCGCACAAAAATATTCATATACAGTGATGGCTATAATTAAAATTGCTGCAACTGCATTTTCGTTCTCATTATGCGCTTTGAACACTTTCTAATAAAGTTTAAGAGTGATTATGAATTCAATTAATCTACTTGTCTGTCTGTCCATCCATCTACCTGCCCGCGTTAGCGTCCGTGAATGTTTTCAGAAATTCTCCAAACTGTTATATGGCATTCAAGTTCATTGTTTCCCCTATTCAAAATGCTATAATTAATACTGGTACAACTAGTTTGTTTACAATGACACTCAAAAGAATGCCAATGCATTGCGTTTCATGATGAGAGGCATTTCAGAATGCAATGCATTATGGTTTTTGCTTTTCTTATTTCCAATACTAACAATAGAGTTTTGCATAAAACTTCAATATTGCACATAAAATTGAAAATAAATCAGATATAATTTTGATAAAAATTACTTAACTCACATTAAAAGAGTCACATTAAAATGTTGCAATTGACTCACATTAACTCATAATAAAATGGTGCATATTAAAAAAAAAAAAAAAAAAAAAAAAAAGAAATGTGTTTACTGACTCGTGTAGTTGTTAACAAAATCGCTGTATTGAAAACACAAATCCCACGATACAGTTCATTTGCTAACAGTTTCTGTACACTAAAAAAATTTATGTAAAGATTCCTTATATTTCTCCTAATTTATCAGTATACAGCGAAAAGTCTCTTAAAATTTAATTGCAGAAATTTCACGAAAAACTGAAATAATGAATCAATTTGTCCCAAATTAAATTAAATTTCGAATTTTTGATAGCTATTGTAAAGTTTCCAATATTTGGCTATTTCAGCTAACGTTTCTTGATAACTTTTATTGTAGGGGAGAGTGGGGATGAATGGGACGCAGTATGAATGGGACAATAGCCAAATTTTTACGTTTTGCAAGCACTAGAAACTTGACAATTTTTCTGATATATGGCAGTACTGAGGTCATTCATCAAGTGTAGTTTCAGAATTGTGTTGTCTATTGAAGGGCAGAAAAAAAAATTAAAGTGTCTTTTTCTGTTGCCAGAGTAAGTTTTTACTGATTCAATTAGATAGTAGTTAAAAATTAACTATTTGCTTAAAGTTAATATAACTCATATATGCTGAAAAGGCATAATCTTTTATTGTGTTTATGATATTCAAGAAGAATATTGACAATTGTTCCTTAGGCTTATTTCATGTTTTATATGGTCATGTGATGGCGGGGATGAATGGGACAGTTTGAATGGGGATGAATGGGACATACCCCACTAATTTAAAATTGTACTCAAGAATTATAATAAAACAAATCGTAAATAGATTTTCAATATTTTTCTAACCTGTAGCTCAATAGATATAAAATGGAATTATAAGAGTAGTATGGATTTAGAGAAAAATAGATTGAAATTAATTGTTCCGATTTTTGTTTATAATATTTATGATTAAAAAAATTATAAGTTAGAATATTCAATGCAACTTAAATCAATAATATCAATAATTAAAAAAATAAAATAAATAAACTAATAATAATTGGATTAAAATCACAATTTCAATCAAGCTAATTAAATAAATCCTGGTGATTATTAATGTAATACAGAATATAATGCTTATTTTTCCCGATCAGTCGGAATCAAAAATTTATCTGGATAATTTGTACTCTATTATAATGATTTATATCTTTCTAGTGTCTTACTTATTTTTAGATTAGATCTTATTAGATTAAATTACCAAAGCATAGAGCACTACGAACTGTGCGAACTAAAGAACTTTTGCCCTTTGATGTTAATTTGAGTCAATACATAAGTTTATGTTAATTTCAGTAACTTCATAGTGTGTAATAAAATCACATAAACCAATTTAACTAAAAATTTATTTACTTCCTATTTTGTTTTCTTTTCTTTGTTAACCCCATGTGGGGATGAATGGGACAATGCACATGCATGTAAAAAAAAAAATATATATATATATTAATTAAAAATGATAACTTTTTATTAAAGTTAGTATGTTTATATGTAACTGATTACTGAAGTGTACTTATGAGCAATATTATAAAATTCTGAATCACATATGGTGAATGTTATTAATAAAAACATGAAAAATGTCTCATTCATCCCCACTCTCCCCAAAAATTGTGAAATGTTTAAAGCAAGAATTTAATGATGTAGATTTACAGGTTTCAATTATAAATAAAGCAGGTGAAAAGAAAGATAAGAAAGTTTAGCTGTCTTTAAAATTTTAGATGAGGATTTATGAAACTTCTTCAGAAAATCTTTTACTTCAACGCACAAAAACATAATAAAGCATAAAAAAATTATTTAAGATATTTTGTTAGTTTTACAACAATTTTCATAGTAATATTTTAAGACAGAAGAATAAATTCATCCTACAGTCACGTTTTAACTACATATATTACCCAGTCAAGCAGCAGATTAAGTTCAAGAATTAATGTCTTCCCTACAATCACGAGTATTTGAAGTTAGTTATAAATGAAAAATAACATAGCGTTAGATACAATATATTTCTTTCAATCACGGAAGTTTTATATCTTCTCTTTTAGTACGTTTCGTGCTATATAACAGTAAACGTTCGGCTCTAAGCAGAAGTATATTAAGTTATTTATTAAGTGATTCCGTGTAACTTTTTTTTTTCGTAAAAATAATAACGCGTATCAAGAAAAATAGATTTCCGAATAATTGGTGTGGTGTTATTGCAACCTATTATGTATCTGGAAGTACTGAGAAGAATATTTAGATCATAAAAGAATTTATACTTTTGTGCATCTTCACTGCATATCTGTTTTATATATTTATTTTTTTAATATTCAGTTGTTAAATTTGTGTCTTTGCTTTATATGAGTGAAATAAATGCAATAATTGTTCAAAAACCAAATATATCCTTAGAGTTGAATGCATGAATCGCGAGTCTTGTAAAATTATACCACCTGTTTATATATGTAATTTACTTACTAGATGAAATTCCGGCATGTGTGGGAAAGTTATGGTAAAAGGCATATAATATTAGAGTAACTTCCTAGACTTAAGTTCAATTGCAGTGATAAAGAGCTAAATCTTAAAAAAAAAAAAAATCACATTTAAATCATACTATTTATTAGGATGTACTACAGGCAGATAAAGAGCGACATGTATCCGTATGTTAAGTCTGTCAAAACTTTTTTTGTTTCGACTTTTTTTTTTTTTTCTTTTTGTCGTATGTGAGCAGCATTTTTAAAAATATACCTATGAACATGAAAATTGGATAAAATGTTCGTTAAAAAATTATTTATTGACAAGTTTTTCTTTCCAAGCATGTTCATGGTTTGCAAAGTAAAAATTACATTTTTTTCAAAAAGTCCGTAATGGAAGAACTAAAAAGTTAAATACAGAAAGAAAAGTTTGGTTAATGTATGGTGCATTTTTACTTTCTGAACACTATATTGAGGAAAGTACTGTAATCATCTCAAAAATCCGAATTTGAAATTTTGATGTTTCTATACGTTTCGAGGTCCCCTGAGTCCGTTTTCACTATTTTTACGATGATGTATGTATGTGTGTGTGTATGTATGTGTGTATGTATGCGTGTGTGTATGTCTGTGAGTGAACACGCTAGCGTCTAAACGCTTTGTTCGAATAAGCTGAAAGTTGGCACGTATATTGCAAGTCAACATAGTACGAACCCTATAGATTTTGGTGAATCTAGCACTTATAGTTTTTTTACAGGGACACCAGGAAAAATTCTTTATCACTATGGCCTATGGGGCCAAATTTTTAAAAGTGCGATAGCGTCTAAACGCTTTATTAATCTGAGCAAAAAATTTGTACACATGTTATAGGTCACAGTTGCACGAACTGTATAGATTTTGGTGAATTCAGCAGTTACTGTGTTTTTACAGGGACACAAAGAAAAATTCTTTATCATTTGGCCTATGGGACCAAATTTTGAAAAGTGCGATAGCATCTAAACGCCTAATTCAATTGAGCTGAAAATTTATATGAATATTATAAATCCCTGTTGCACTAACTATAAGCATTTTGGTGAATCTAGCATTTATAGGTTTTTACAGGGACACAACGAAAAATTCTTTATCATTATGATATAAGGGCTCAAAGTTCAGTAGCGTTAAATAAAACATCGTGTAATACATGGAGAAAAATACTCAAACACTCTATTATGAATTTCTCTCTTTTGTTTGTTTAACAACTCCTCTTTCTTTATTTATCTACAAAACTGTTAATTACCCAATGTTCGGAAATTCGAGTGGAGTCACTCCAATTTTTTTTTTTTTTTTTTTATCTTTTATGATTAAAGTCACAGAATTATGACATATGCGCACATATGCATTGAAATATATAGTAAAGATAATAAAGTAAGATTCAAACATTTTAATTTTTAATTTTTTTAATTGCTCCATGCTACAGAATTTCTAAGGAGAATTGCTGCAGTGTCGCTATTTTGTATTATTCTCCGACAAAAGTTTTTTTGTAATATACTTAAATATACGCTCAATAACTACTCCAAGTATTATTCAACTATCACTTTTTCTTTCGCTTAAAAACATTCATTAAAAAAAAAAAGAAACTTCCCCCCCCCCTTCTTTTTTTAAATCGTTATTCCTTGATGTGGGTAGCAGAAAAAAAAATCTGGAGTGACTCCACTCGACTTTCCGAACATTGAGTAATTAACAGTTTTGTAGATAAAGTAAAGAAAGAGGAGTTGTTAAACAAACAAAAGAGAGAAAACCATAATAGAGTGTTTGAGTATTTTTCTCCATCTATTACACGATGTTTTATTTAACGCTACTGAACTTTGAGCCCATAGATCATAATGATAAAGAATTTTTCGTTGTGTCCCTGTAAAAATCTATAAATGCTAAATTCACCAAAATGCTTATAGTTAGTGCAACAGGGATTTATAATACTCATATAAATTTTCAGCTCAATTCAATAAGGCGTTTAGATGCTATCGTACTTTTAAAAATTGAGTCCCATAGGCCATAATGATAAAGAATTTTTCTTTGTGTCCCTGTAAAAAAACTGTAGATGCTAGATTCACCAAAGTCTATACAGTTAGTTCAATTGTGATCTATAACATGTGTACAAATTTTTTGCTCAGATTAATAAGGCGTTTAGACGCTATCACACTTTTAAAAATTTGGCCCCATAGGCATAATGATAAAGAATTTTTCTTTGTGTCCCTGTAAAAAAACTATAAGTGCTAGATTCTCCAAAATCTATACAAATTGAGTATTTGTGACCTATAATATGTGTATAAATTTTTTGCTCAATTGAACAAGGCGTTTAGATGCTATCGCACTTTTAAGATTTTGCTCCCATAGGCCATAATGATAAAGAATTTTTCTTTGTGTCCCTGTAAAAAAACTATAAGTGCTAGATTCACTAAAATCTATAGGGTTCGTACTATGGTGACTTACAATATGCTTACCAACTTTCAGGTTAATCGAACGAAGCGTTTAGACGCTAGCGTGTTCACTCACAGACATACACACATACACACATACATACACACATACACACACACATACATACATCATCGTAAAAATAGTGAAAACGGACTCAGGGGACCTCAAAACGTATAGAAACATCAAAATCTCGAATTCGGATTTTTGACATGATTACAATACTTTCCTCACTTTAGTGTTCGGAAAGTAAAAATCATATAAGGCCAATAAAACAAACAAATTTACCCCTCCCCCCCCCCTCTAAAAAAAATACAATTTTCATTTTACATGTAATATTTGTATTTAAAATTCTTATGAAAGAAATATATTAAATCTGAATGTGCAATTTTTTTAAATGAAATACAATGGCTTGTGATTCAGTTTAATTATTTTACCGTATTTTTTTTTTTTTTAACTTTCCGAACACTAGAGGGAGGAAAGTATTGTAATCATCTCAAAAATCCGAATATGAGATTTTGATGTTTCTATACGTTTCGAGGTCCCCTAAGTCCGTTTCCACTATTTTTACGATGATGTATGTATGTGTGCGTGTATGTATGTGTGTATGTATGCATGTATGTGTGTATGTATGTGTGCGTGTATGTCTGTGAGTGAACACGCTAGCGTCTAAAAGCTTTGTTCGAATAAGTTGAAAGTTGGTACGTATATTGTAAGTCACCATAGTAGGAACCCTATAGATTTTGGTGAATCTAGCACTTATAGTTTTTTTTTTACAGGGACACCAGGAAAAATTATTTATCATTATGGCCTATGGGGCCAAATTTTTAAAAGTGCGATAGCGTCTAAACGCTTTATTAATTTCAGCAAAAAATTTGTACACATGTTTTAGGTCACAGTTGCACGAACTGTATAGATTTTGGTGAACTTACAGTTTTTTTACAGGGGCACAAAGAAAAATTCTTTATCATTATGGCCTATGGGGCCAAATTTTTAAAAGTGTGATAGCCTCTAAACGCCTTATTAATCTGAGCAAAAAATTTGTACACCTGTTATAGGCCACAGTTGCATCAGCTGTATAGATTTTGATGAATTTAGCACTTACAGTTTTTATACAGGGACACAAAGAAAAATTCTTTATCATTATGGCCTAAGGGACTCAATTTTTAAAAGTGCGATAGCATCTAAACTGCTTATTCAATTGAGCTGAAAATTTATATGAATATTATAAATCACTGTTGCACTAACTATAACCATTTTGGTGAATCTAGCATTTATAGGTTTCTACAGGGACACAACGAAAAATTCTTAATCTTTATGATCATGGGCTCAATGTTCAGTAGCGTTAAAAAATAAAACATCGTGTAATATATGGAGAAAAATGCTGAAACACTCTATTATGGTTTTCTCTCTTTTGTTTGTTTAACAACTCCCCTTTCTTTACTTTATCTACAAAACTGTTAATTACTCAATGTTCGGAAAGTCGAGTGGAGTCACTCCAGATTTTTTTGTCTGGCAATAGAGTGAATATATTGTTTTTTCAAACTTTTTACATATAGATCAATATAGTAAATATTCTTTGCTATTGAAATGTCCAGACAAAGAACTTTGATCAGTCGGATTGAGAAGCAAATAGAGTGAAATACTTCGAGGGATATGAATCATTTACGTTAATAAAAATGCTAGTTTTTTTTTTAAATTTTATTTTATTGTTAAGGATAGATCATTTACTGAGATTATTGTAGTTTGAATATCTATATTTATCATTTAAATGCAAACTTATAATTTGGTCCCCTTTCGACTACTAGGTGATCGTAGTTTCTTTTTTTTAAATATGATTTAAATACACTGTTTACCAGTTCTATTCTCGAGGATATAAAGCTCCCTTGTTATCATGAGACAGCAGAAAAAAAAAAAAAAATCCGTTTTGTCGTATTATCCCAAATTACATATTCTTTACATTGAAAAACTACAGTAACTCATCTCGTAACATCAAATTAACATGAAAAGGATACAACCGACTATTGTAAAAAAGAAGAAGAAAAAAAAACCTTCATTTTCACATCTCAGGGCTTCCCCAAATTTACGTTCTCTGATCCTGTTTATTATTGAGTCCCCGCTGCTACTCGCCGCGAAAAGTTATCAACAACGGGATCCCTGTGGCGTTATAAATTGAATAGCTTTGTTTCAGGGGAATCAGATGCAATGAAACAGAGATTTGTTTAAAAAATCATAAATCATCACTTACACATAAGACAGTTCTACGTGATTTGAGTCAAGAATTAACGGAACTGAGTCAGAAACAAGAGCTGTTTTGAAAGGGCATAAATTCCACCAGAATGTGTATATTTTGAAAACAGACTTTAGAGGTTGATGAGAATTTTGTGGAATTGATCGAGATGAGTTTATATTTTTTTTCTTTTCTGACAAACGGTAGTAGAAATAATTTTAGCGTAACTTAAACTGCATTGAAAAAAATTTCTTTGTAGAAAATAAAAGATAGACATTTCGTTGACTGTTTTAGATTTATTTTGTCATTTTAATAGTAATTTTGTTCAGTGAATCAAATTATTTTGCTTCGATTGACCAAAGAAATGTGGTTGTAAGAAGATTAAATGCCACCGGATAGTTCAAAAAGCCTTATGAGGTTATTCATTGAAGATAGTTCGGTTGAAAATTCATTAACACAGAAGAATTTCTGTTTACGTTGTTTTAATAAAGATATACTCATATTTCTTTTACAGTGCAACTCTCACAAATTAATATAGTGCAGTCCAATATTGTATACAAATTGATGTTACTGCATAAAGAGAAGGCAAGATGCCCCATATCAGGTATTTTTTTCAAGTTCACATTTTTAGCACCTATATAGGAAGGCAGATCAGAAGAGAATGATGATAAGTTTAGTCAATTCCAGCGAAGAGTAATAGTTTGGAATTTAACTTCTTCGCCGCAAGAACATACAGTAAAAAAGAATGGTTTCTAGACACGTTGTACTTTAATCTAGTTAATAATTTTAAAAGCTTTGGACAGAAATGCCATGTACATTAACCATACAATTTCGACAAAAATTAGCCATGAGGATTGAGAAATCACAGAAAGGCAGATTATTCAAGGTAGAAATAGTTTTAATTACGCACAAGGATATTTTGACTAAATGATTAAAATTACGATTGTTTTGAGATAGGTTGAACAAGAACGAAAGAAACCATGTGGTATTTTTTACAAGACGATATCATGGAAATTTTGTTCGAAAAGAGATTTTCTTTTCCTTTAACAGATGTTTTTTATTTTATTGATGGTGAAAGAATTCAGCAGTTATTAAAGATTAATACTGAATACACGAGTAAATTATTCCATAAAACAATGAAGAAAATTTCAGTTAAAATTAAATAGAAAATTTAAAAAATATATGTGATTCTACATCATAGAGCTGTCTGTAAATAGCTAATAAACGAGTGATGCCCTGGATCAAAAAATTGTTTATTTAAAGCAATAGCAACAACAACAAGATTGTTGATTGAAACAAATATTAGTTAAACCTATAAAATTATTTGATTAAAACATTAAAATAAGTCGGTTTCAGATTGAAAAAAAAAAAAAAAAAAAAAAAAAAAAAGAGGCTGTACCAACAAAACCTTTCTTTCTATGTACTTCAGTAAATAAAGGGGATGTATAAAAAATGAATTCATGTCGAGATTCGAAAGCGAAATTTAAGTAATGGGTGTGATTTTATGAATTGCATTGCATTTTGTCAAACTAAACTACAATAATATATAAAAAAAGTAAAATAATTACTAATTTAGTCTAGAATTTATTAATGTTTCTCTCATCACTTCTACTCTTAAAGGTCTTAAGGTAGTGATTTTTTCTGCCCTATTATGTAGAAACATGTGTGAAACACGCGTTAAAAAATTCCATCTTGTAATTCATAGCACACATTTCGTTAATATCGTCATGTTGTTGGTAGTAATTCCATTATTCAAGACCGTTGCCGAGGGAAAAAACTTTCAACCCTCCACTGAAACTTTGTCAAAATTTTTTGAATTACACTTCATTTTTAATACTCAATATTATATATTAAAGTTTGGACTCCTCCGAAACTTTTTTTCTGGATACATCCTTGCGTCATTAAGTAGGCCAACTGCAAAAAGATATATCGATACCCCAACCCAATCAAAAAAAAAAAAAAAAAAAAAGAAATCGTCAGGAAAACTTATTTAAAAAAAAAAAAAAAAAAAAAAAAGCTGCACGAAGCAGAAGATAATCTGAAGATATTTGGAACAATAAAAAGTTTAAAAGGGGAAAAAAAAAATACTTGCTTGAAAACTGCAAATTTTTTGCTTTTTAACTGCAGTTTTTCTGCAGATTTTATGATTTTTATTCTAAATACCTCCATATTATCTGCAAATTTTTCTTTAGCTGGGACACCATTCCCTCCAAAAAGTAAATAAAATGTTTCAGCAAGATGAAACGAAAAAATCTCGAAGTAAATTAAATGACAAAAGCAGTGCAGTAATAAATAAGTATAATCGAAAAAAGAAAAAAAAAAACTTTAGTCGATTTACACAGCAGTGAATTGAAAATAAATGCTGCTGATTATATGGAATGTATTATGAAAGTATAATGTCCATTTGGTATAAAAGTATACACTTTTCAAAAAAGACAATTTTTTGTTTACAAAGACCTTTTACAGGTCAAAATAGTTACGTTTTATAACAAGTTTATTTTTAAATATTTTTTGCTGAAGAACCGATAAAACTTGGAAGATGAAACTGATTTCCACCTTTTAAATGCACACGCACACAATTATTTTACTTTTCTCAATTTCAGTACGAATACATACACATATAACTTAAATACTAATAAAATATTCATTGCAAATATTAAGTATTAATTAACACTTGATTTATGTTCACGCGCAATATTTTTTATTTATTTATTTATTTTTTTTGTTCTGACACCATTTTTTAAAACCTAATTTTAGATTTGTTTTGCTATTTTATGAATAATTTTTGTTATCAAAATCAACTTGCTTGGATAACCAAAACACTATATAGCTGAAATAAGAGTAAATTTTATTGCATAATTCGATAAGTTACTTCATAGATCTCTTTGATAACAACCAATGAACCAGTGATGCCCTAAATCAGCAAAACTGTTTGCTTAAATTGGAAAAATAATTTCACTCATTTAAACAAATATTTTGGTAGAAATAACAAAATTATTTGGCTAAAATAACAAAATGTTTTTGCTTCTAGTTAAAAAAAAAAAAAAAAAAAAAAAAAAAAAGAGGCTATGGCAATAAAATTAATTTAGTTGAAATAAACAAAATTTATATATTTTCTGCAACGCATTTTTTTTCCTGCGCAGATACGCATATAAGTACAAATGCCTTTAAAAACTCTCTAAAGTGTTTATTCTATATGTTTATTCTATATGTATTAAATACAGCATTGGATACAGCTAATTGAGTTTATTTAACATTTTTTTATAGTTGTCTAACACCAACAATACCAGTACCACCAAAAACACAAGAACGGAAAATCACGCGGTTCGCATTGATTATTAACACTTTCTAACTATAAGCATTCGTTGCTCTGTTTAACCTTCAATATACACTAGGAAAAAAACACACCGCCTTCATCTGTCTCGAATAAATAGTCATTTTCTGAATCCCTAAATTAGAAATATAAATTTCCGAGCTATGCGTATATGGTACACAAATAACTTGGATAGACGAAATGATCGAGAATTTCTAGTCTACACTTTTCTAGATGGTGAAACAATATTCTGAATATTCTGAATTCTTTGTATTACGAGAAATTCTCGTTTCATTTCTTAGAAAGTGGTCATAAACCAAAATTATAATTACTGAAACTCGTCTCTTGTGTTCGCATTTATTTGTAATGATTTTTAAATAAGTTTGACCCCACCATAGTGTAGGAAAACGCCCTAGAATTATAATAGGGATTTTTAGAACTCGCTATTAAAGGAAGCTAGAATTTATAAAGGTGACGTGGAACTATTTTTACTAGAACCACAATTTAGTTACTCGATGCCACTCACAGAATTTTTGTTTCAGTATTCTTTGCCTGCGTGATTTGATTACACAACAGACAAGATGACGAAAACAAAAAAAAAAAAAAAAAAAAAAAAAAGACAGAAACACTGAGTGAATTCACAATCATTCTTGAAATTTTTTGGAATTTTCTGAAAATGGTTAACATAATCAAAAATTCATTTCCATTAATTTCCAGCTTTGGTCCTTAATGTATCTGAATATTTCACTGTTGTCGTGTAAATCATTATGCTAAACATACAAATACTCTCTCTCTCTCTCTCTTTTTTTTTTTTAAGAATATAAACAATAAATGTCAAATTCGTTATGATGTGTGCAATAGTTATTTAAATATGATTTGTAAAAGTGTATTTCATAAAACGCAATACATTAGCATTATTTTGGGTGTCCCTGTAGACAAGCAAGTTGTCAAGCAAAATTTCAACTTTTCTTGAAGACGTTAAAAAGAAGGTTTTAAAGAATTGCAAGAAAATCAGTAAATGGAAATCGGGAAAATAAAGACTGGGTTAGAAAAAATATAAATTTTAGATAGGAGAAAGAGTTTGTGTAACCGTATGAACGAAGAATTTTTGTATTAAAATTAATGGGAAAGAATTGAGACTATAATAAATCGATATATCAATAAAGACGTATGTATAAACATGCCTTATTGTAATTGATATTACGATTTAAAAACTGTTTCCTAATGACCTACAGAGCTCAAATTTTACACATGCATGATATTTATTTGTTACGACGCAGTGCATTTGAAAAATATTCAACACATACACTGTTAAATATATGTCCTATTTGCTGCCAGAAATTCTCGGTAATTTGAGAAAATACGTTCTGATAACGTAATTTTTTCCTAAATTACGCGTATTTTCTCAAAGTACAGAGAATATCTGGCAGGAAATAGGACATAGTTTTTACAGTGTATTATTTATGGCTACATTTTCTTCTGTTTTTCAAAAAAAGACTTCATACCAGACATTTTTTATGAATATTCTCAATCAATTTAACCGTCCAAAATATATATGATAGTTTCCTTTTTAAAAATAGTGGCGATAAATCTGATTTAAAATTTTGAAACGTTGGCAGCTATATAATACTTAATGGATAATATTTTATTTAAATGTATGGAACATGCGCCTTTGTGGAATTTTAATCACTACATAAATAATATTAATTTTTAATTATGTTTCTACTTATTTGAAAATTGAAATAAACAAAGAGATTTATTATGCAGCATTCTATCTTTAATTTGCTCTAGAAAACATTTCGACACATATATCATGAAACATATATTGCAAATTTAAACGTATTACAAAATGGATGATATATATCCTTATACATGACAACCATTTAACTATGGTATATAATTTATATAGCAAATGATTTTAGTTGAAAACAGAATATTAAATCATATTATTCAATGAAAAGTAAAGTATGAGGACAAAATTGAAATTTATTTTGTGGTGTATTTGCATTTATGAAGGCAATTAGTTAATACTAGACGCAGATCTGTTTAAAGTTGACCCAGAAATACTTAAGTAGGATCGAAGTGTTTTAGGTCAAGTGAAAGGAAATAAACAAAGTTAAAATGTTTTTGTTATTATATTGTAAATAAATGTTTTAATTATTTCTGATTTTAATAAAAATGAATGATCTTGGAATTAGTGATATCAAGTGTCTTGTTCTAATTTCAAATAAAAGATATTCAAATTTATTGCTAAAAAATAAAATGGCGGAATTTGAATTATTATTAATTTCTTAATAAATACATTGAATTAAATATATGGTTTATTATGCTCTTTGAAATAAACTTTCAAACTACTAGTTATATTTTCTTTAAAATTAATTAATAATAATGATTCAAAATGTCTGTTGAATATTTATGCTACCGCATTAAAAATGATTATGATCTTGTTTATAGTTTATTATTAAAATGCATATTAGTTTTGTCTATTAAAAACAAGACTTAAATATAATGAATAAAACATTTTGTAAGAAAACACATAAATTTAAAAACTCGCAAATTCATATTTATTTGTTCAGAAAGTTTTTATTCGTTATCTTTCAATAGTATTTCGATATATTTCGATTTTTCAAAGACCTAAATATTTTAAGTTTATTGTTTTATTTATTTATTTTTTTCCCAACAATTTTACTTTATTATTTTGTGAAAAACTGACTTAATAGATAAAAATAAAACAGATCGTCAATACTAAAAGTAATACAATGGTGGACGTTGAAAATTGGTTGAAAATCGGTCTTTGAAATTAGTGTCTTAGAATTTTGAAATTTTGAGTACATATGCATTGGAAGGTGAAAATATAAATATTAATATTTGTCAAAATTTATTAAAATTAAAAAACAAGGATAAAATTCAAAATTATTTTTTTTAAATTTCTTAGAATGCTGCATGCGACTGAGTTTTTAATTTTTTCATTGATTTTATGTTATTAGTTTATAAATATATTCTAAGCCTTTTTGTGTATTAATTAGTATATTGACTGATAAGTTAATTTTTTAAAAACATTTTTATGTCTGAATGTTAAAAATTTGCGTGAATTTTTTTAAATATCTTTTCCGGCATTTAAACATCAGTTCAAGTTTGAACCTAATGTTGTTACTAGCATAGCCTCCTAAACTAGATGCCTGTCGCGTGGCTCAGAAACTTGGCAACAGTTTAAGCGGTAGACAGCGCCACCTGGTACAGATTGTGCGAATTTTTATTCAACAGCCACCAAAAATATTTAAAAGTGGGATTTGATATACCTAAAAGGCGAATAGAATCGAAGAAACGTCGATTATTTATATAATATATCACTTCTTAAAATTATTGGCGACAGTTGAATAAAAAAGTCGCGAAATTTGTACCAGGTGGCGCTGTCTATCGTTTGAACTGTTACCAAGTTTCCGAGCCACGCGACAGGCATCTAGTTTAGGAGGCTATGGTACTACAGTAGCTTCAATTTGCTAGGTTGAACGAAAACTTAGTACAACTGAAGCTGCAACTCATGGTGAAACTTTCCACCATGATTTGGAGCTTCTTGTTCGAAAAAAGCACCAAATCTTGGTAAAAGATTTCTTAACCCATGGATGTAGCTATTGAATTACAAAACCTTGGTTTAACGAAGCACCAAATAATAGTAAATGAATTAAAAATTTAAAAGCTCTGTCGCATGGAGCAGTTAAAAAAAATTTCAGTAAATAAATAAATAATATTTTGTATTTTATTTGTTTTAATTTTAATAGTTTTCGAAAAAAAAAAAAAAAAAAATATGTATTTAATCTTCATACCTTTCAATGCACTGCATGCACAATTTCGTAATTGTAAGATAGTAATTTCAAAGACTGATTTTCATTGTCCATCATTTCCTTAAATACACATGGCATTCAAATGTGTGAGCATTTTCTGTATTAATATTTTTTTAATAAAAAAAAAAGTGTTTAAATATTTCTTGGCTAGAAATGTTTAATTTTTAGAAAATATGTTGTTTTGATCTCCTTAGTTGTGGTGAAACACAAGAGGGTGATTATTTATAGATAGTAAATCTCTAGTCTCTGATATTTTTGCGCATTGTATTGAAAAAAAAAAAAAATGTATTTATATTTCTTGGCTAAAATATCTCAAATTTTAGCATATATAATGATTTAAAAATAATGTATTATTTTAGACGAATTCCTAAAAGAAGAACTAGTCTTTTTAATGAAACGACAATTTATACGTGACAGGTCAATAATATGTCAAGGTATATTTTAAAGAAAAAATAAAAAATATGTATACCTTTGTCATTTTTCGCCAAATGAAATATGCAGAACGGACTTAATAAAATTTCGGCTTATCTTGTTTTTCGGCATTTAATTTAAATAAGACATAGATAGCACTCTAAGTTAAGATACGAATAGAAATGATAAACTTTCTTAAAACCAGTCTGAGGGGAATTTTAATAATTTGCATGCCATCTGGTAGTTTAAGAGAAAACTAACCTCTCATAAAGAGATTCACATCTCTTGTACTGAGAGAAATATCTCTGGTGATCACCGAAGTGAGGGAAGCATCCTTTTCGTGGAGGACCAGAATTATGTTGGCGTTTTCCTCTCAACCCTTAAGGGTGAGTCCCAAATGACCATACGTTGACCACATTTCCCATACCAAATTGCATCACAATTAGCACGCTATCAATTGCCCATACCGTAGCACTAGTGCGACGTAAAATACACCTACCCAACTACCGGAGTGAAGAATTTAGTGGTATTTTTATTGCTAGTTAAATGTCTTATGATTAAATTAATAGATACTTATGATCTTAGCCATATATATTCATTAATGAATGGCTCGGATAGATTCAATTAACAATTATAACATGTAGGTACTCTTACGGAAAACAACTGAAGAAATATAGGTTTTCACCTGGTATTGCTCTCATCAACGTTTTTGTGGCAAGGCTGGCATTGATCAACCTGCAGTGGCGACGGTAACAAACTGATAATCTCGTAAAATATTTGGAGGAATCTAACTCAAAAATGAAGCCTGATGGTTTCAGTCTCATGTTGGGAAATTATGTTCCAGGATACCTTGTGCCGTGAGCACCATAGGCCTTTTTATAACTGTTACTTTATATGGCCATATAGGCAAAATTTCGAATATATGTTCACAATGCAAATTTTTTTAAACTAATCATTGTGAAATTGAATACACACACATATATATAATAGCAATAGTCAAACAAAAATAATATTTTATACAGATAAGAGCATCATGCAATCCCCCCCCCCTTCCAAGATTTAGAGAAGTTATAGTTGTAAAGTTAATGGATGGGAGGTGATGGGTTTGGTCTCAGATTATGCTCATCGGCCTAATCGTTTGGAGTTTATCGTGGTTATCTCCCAAACCTACGTAAATATGGCCTAGGAATAGATATAAAGATCCCCACGGAGGTACTTTACCTAGGTCTAGAATCCTAGCGTATTCAATCGGCCTTAGCGCACACAACCATAACCCAGAGCGCGAATTTTCAAAATGCGTATTTTTTTAAATAACTCGTTAATATCTCCAAAGTGAAGTATTGAACCATGTGTCTGCGATAAATAAAATCAAAATTATTGATTTTTTTTTCGTGAAAAGAAAAAAAAAGCCCTGAAAAAATGCATTTATTAAGATATCGTTTGTAGTGCATAATATTGATCCCCCCCCCCCCTCGTAATTTAGTGTTATACTTTTCTGAAAGAAAGTAATTTTAGACTATACAGAAAATAATTTCAACAAAAAAAAAATTTCACTCCATGCATTTGTGTAGGAAAATATAGAAGAAAGTTATTTGTGTACAGATAACAGAGTATTTTATTTTATATAATCGGCTATCCAGCATAATTTGATCCTTTTATTGTTTATTGATTTGCCTGATGGTGGAAACAGAGCAGGCTTAATAACAATTAATCTATGAGTAAAAGTTCTTTACTTTAGAATACACTACCTCTCATAAACTTTTCTTAAAAAAAAAAAAAAACAATTAATTTAATTAAATACAGCTTCCGCCGGTTGTTTTGATTTTAAATTTGCGGCTTTCTGGATGACAATAGGTAGAGTTCACCATTTGATTGATGAGAAAAATGTTAGCTCAACTGAAGTGCCGTAGGTCACAGTTCTTTATTAATCAACAGAAAAAAAAAGCAACCTAGATTAGGCTGCCGTTGTGGGAGTATATAACGTAAACATAGCTACTGTCTAACGACCCAGACAGATAATAAATGTTCCGTAATAAATAATACGATTTCTACGAAAGTTCATTAAGTGGTTATACGACTTTCTGGATTTTATTTTGAGAGAACGTGCTTAATTATTGAGATGGATTTTCTAATAAATATACAATGTGTCGAAATTTTCTTCTAAAGAAAGAATGAAATATATATATATATGGACTATCAGAAAAGGAAACAAAAAATTTAAAAGAATTTTATTATTATTATTATTATTAATCTAAAGAAATTTTAATAAAATTTCAAAGAAAGAATAATGCATGTTATACATATACAAAGTTAAGGCATTAAAAGTGAAAATTTCATAGCGTTGTGAGGGGGAAAAACACACACACACACACTAAACATCTCCATGCTAAACATAAAAACCAATATAATGTGCCCTTCACGAAACTTTCTTCTACATTTTTACATAAATGCACGCATTGCAAATTTATTATTTATTGAAATTTTCATTTATTAAAATTATTTTCCATGGCGAATGCAGCCCATTTTCGATCTAGAAAATTATAAAACTAGATCTCCAAAGAAAGTCAGTATTGTACCCAATAAACGATATTTAAAAAAAAATAATAATGATTCTTTCATGATTTCTTTTCTTTTCATTCTTTCTTAATCAACAATTTTATTTCAAATTATCACGTACATTCGGTAACAAAAGTATCCGAACACTAGCAAAAATTTCTATATAAAAAAAGTAGAGATAATTCTGTTTTGTTAAATAAATCCTTGTCAAATCATGTTCTTAGATTGACTAAGAACAGGATTCGACAATGATGTATTTAACAAAACAGAAGGAAGAGTACATTTTTATATAGGAATTTTTGCGAGTGTTCGGATACTTTTGTTACCGACTGTATCATAGTAAAAATATTCGTGTTAAAGATATTGACAAGTTTTTTCTTAAGTACTCTTTTTAAAAATTTACACTTCCTGAGGTGTATCCGTCCCAGGGGGAAAAGTGATGTTCCTGCAAGCGAATTAATTTCTTAAAAAAAAAAAAAAAAAAAAGAACGTCTTTAATAAATTTGGGTTATTTATATTTTCTACTATTTTTGTTCATATTATTGTGAGAATATATTGGGTAGTAATATATATTGTGACTGTCTACTGTTTTGTGTAGACAAAATGGAGCAAAAAAAAAAAAAAAAGAAATCTGGAATGACTCCACTCGACTTTCTGAACACTGAGTAATTACTGGTATTGTAGAAAGTAAAGTATGAGGAGTTGTTAAATAAACAGGAGAGAGAGAGAGAGAGAGAGAGAGAGAAGAAAATTATAATAGGGAGTTTAAGTACTTTTCTCAATACAGTACGATGTTTAATTCAACGCTATTTTACTTTGAGCCCATAGATCATAATGATAAATAATTTTTCATTGTGTCCCTGTAAAAAGAACCATAAATGGTAGATTCTCTAAAGTTCATAAAGTTCGTGTGACGGTGATCTATAATATGTATATAAATTTTCAGTTCATTTGAATAAGGCAATTACTCGCTATCGCACTTTAAATACTTTGAGCCTATAGGCCATAATGATAAAGAATTTTTCCTCGTGTCCTTGCAAAACTCTGTAAGCGCCAGACTCACCAAAATCTATACAGTTTGTGTGATGGCGACCTATAACATGCATACGAATTTTCATCTTAAACGAAAAAGGCATTTAGATGCTATCGCACTTTAAACAGTTTCATCCCATAGGCCATAATGACACAGAATTTTTTGCTGCATCTCTGTAAAAAAACTATAAGTACTAGATTCACTAAAACCTATGCAGTTCGTGTAACTGTTACCTATAGTATGTTTATAAAATTTTTGCTCGATTGAATAAGGTGTTTAGACGCTATCTCACTTTCAAAAATTACACATATACATATACATCTACATACATACATACCTCATAGTAAAAAAAGTGACTAAGAACTGAGGGGACCTCAAAACGTATAGAAACATCAAAATCTCAAAGTCAGATTTTTTGACATGATACAATACTTTCCTTACATATTTATGTTCGGGAAGTAAAAAAATACAATACTTTCCATACATATTTATGTTCGGGAAGTAAAAAAAATACGTGAAATTTTTTTAAAGGAATATATGACCAATTGAATTCTTTTACTCAGTATTATTTTACATTTTCTGTTGTAGTGTATGACTAAATTACCCTTTGAAAGAAAATATGTAGACAGTTTACTAAATAAAAATATTTTTAAAGCTATATATAGGTGAACAAATTAACTATTTTCTTCTTGAAATAAAAAAATTTCGAACTTTATCAAAAAATGGGTTATATAAATGAGGAGAGAATCATATTATATATATATATATATATATATATTTTTTTTTTTTTTTTTCAGTTGAAACACATATTTAAAATAAATTTGAAAGAGTATTTATGATCCATTATTTAAAGTTTTTATTTGTGAGAAAAAAAAATTTTTTTTTTTTTTTCTTATGTGTGTTGAAAATATCATAGACAAAAAATCGATTTTACCGTATAGTTCCATTTTAAAACCGTAACATAAGTTTTAGAACACTAATTACTAGGTCAATAATAACTTATACAGCTTAACTATATTTCTTTATATAAACATAAAGTATTTTTCATCACCATCAATTGTCTGTATAGAAACTAAATAAATGCGTACAAAATGTAGAGATAATGATAGTACAATTATTATTGTAAAACATAAAAGATAGTTGCCCCCTCACCCCATTAAATCCATTATGATAAATTCTATAATGGATTAAAACCGTAACATATAAGTTTTAGTACACTAATAACTATGCCAATAATAACTTATACAGCTTAACTATAAATCTTTATATAACCATAAAGTATTTTTCATCATCATTAATTGTTTGTATAGAAACTAAATAATACAAAATGTAAAGGTAATGATAATAAAATTATTATTGTAAAAAATAAAACATAGTTGCCCCCTCCCCTATTAAATCCATTATAATAAATTCTGTGTCCCCCCCCCCCCAGTTTTGTTAGTTTAAATAAATTTGTACTATAACAAATGTTTTCAATTTTCATATTTTCTTCAATACTGGATATACAAAAGTACTGGATTCTTAAAATATGTCTATTTTTGATTTACAACGGATTTACATGTTTTGAGAGGTCGAAACACGATTTGACTATTTCTAGAAAAATCTGTCTGTCTGCCCGCGAGTGACAAAAATTTTGTAGTTGAAGAACTAATGCGCAAATTTCACACTTTATAAGTAGTTACGTGTTATAAATTAATAAGCAGTTACGCCTTAAGTTAGTGGATATCAATTTTTGGTGAAAATTGCCAAATAGGATGCTATTCCTATTTGTCATAATTTTTAATGTGACAATAACGACAAAATTTCTTATTTATGTGCATATCGTCAATTATTCTTTAAGAATTATTATGAAATAATATACAGGGCTAGCAAGAAATAAGTTGCCCACTTCAGAGGGCTCTAGAATCTGCCCTATTGGTCCAAATGACATAAAATTTTAACTACAGATAATTGAAATGTTGCGCTTGACATTTATTAAAAAAAAGAAAAAAAGTAGTACACAATTCAGCCGGTAGGTGGCACTGTAATACACATAGCCATATTTAATATGTTTTAAAAATATGTGTTAAAAATAGAGTAACATTAATAAAACTGCTCAATACCCTTTATGTTCAACCCTTTATGTTCAACCCTTTATGATACCCTTTATGTTCAACAATGTGCTGTAATCGCATATTCATATTTTCAACAGCTGACCGGAGTAATTCTGCCGGAATATCTAAAACATGGCGCCGAATGCTGTCCTTCAGATCAGGCAGAGTTGATGGTCTTTGACGGTAGATATTGTCCTTTATCCAAAGAATAATGCTAATAGGCATGCGCTGAAACACAAATGTTGTTTCTGATTTTGAATATATGCAAATAAGTACCATTTGTGTTATAGCGCCATCTATCGACGGAATTTTGTATTAAATTTTTTAATTTAATAAATGTCAAGCGCATCATTTGAATTATCTGTGGTTAAAATTTTACCTCATTTGGACCAATAGGATGGATTCTAGAGCCCTCTGAAGTGGGCAACTTATTTCTTGCTAACCCTGTATATATATCAGTACAAAAACCCTTAACGGGTTAAAAGTTTGTGACGCAGCTACTTTATCACTATAAGAATTTGAATTATGGGTCTTAAAAATAATGATATCAAATTTTAAGTGACGCTTTTCTATTAGTTAAAATATACATAGATTTTCTTATTTGATCATTTGCTTTTTTCTTTATTTATATTTACAATGCAAACATAATATTTTTAACTTCAAGATAAGACAAATATATAAAATATACTCACTGATGCTTTTTCATTTGCATTTCAATTTCAAAATAACAGTTTTAAAAGGAATGATATAAAAATTCCAGTCACGCCTCGGTGTCATTTTAAAAGATTTGTTTTTAGATTCCATTAAAATTACCTTTGTTTTGTCTAATAAAGTATATTTACACATTGAAACAGTGCTTTTAATTTTCAAATATACTGTCAAATAATCACACTTTCACTGAGTTTGCATTATAAATTAAAATTATGTTTTTCAATAAATCGATTTGTCTTTTGCGTCACGCTATCCAAAACTGAGTAAAATATATGCAAATGTTATTTTGTATCATAGTATTCAACTAAGTGAGAATTTGTGCAAAGAGACAGTGTGATGCAAAGAAAACATTTGCACAAATTTTACTTGCAGTTTTGGATAGCGTGACGCAAAAGACAAATCGATTTATTGAAAAACATAATTTTAATTTATAATGCAAACTCAGTGAAAGTGTGATTATTTGACAGTATATTTGAAAATTAAAAGCACTGTTTCAATGTGTAAATATACTTTATTAGACAAAACAAAGGTAATTTTAATGGAATCTAAAAACAAATCTTTTAAAATGACACCGAGGCGTGACTGGAATTTTTATATCATTCCTTTTAAAACTGTTATTTTGAAATTGAAATGCAAATGAAAAAGCATCAGTGAGTATATTTTATATATTTGTCTTATCTTGAAGTTAAAAATATTATGTTTGCATTGTAAATATAAATAAAGAAAAAAGCAAATGATCAAATAAGAAAATCTATGTATATTTTAACTAATAGAAAAGCGTCACTTAAAATTTGATATCATTATTTTTAAGACCCATAATTCAAATTCTTATAGTGATAAAGTAGCTGCGTCACAAACTTTTAACCCGTTAAGGGTTTTTGTACTGATATCATTACTTTTTAGAGGTTATTGATCAAAAAATTAAAACAAGTTGTTCCGGCTCAAAGGAAGGTTAGATTGATTTATCTTTTCTTATGAAGTTGCCACCATTTTTTTTTCAAAATGGCAGCTACAATTTATTAATGAACTTGGTGGATTTATATATGGAGTTTTAAGCAAATCGGTTCAAAAGTTATTGTGATAATTTTCAAGTGGCCACCATTTAGAAACAAAGGACAGAGTGACTGAGATGCCCACTGAACTTATCAAAGATATTTGAATGGTATGTCAACTGTGCAAATGCGATTTAAACTGATTCCGTATTACAAGCTTCTTGCAGACAGTTTTTGTCTGCAACTTTCGAATAGCAATTCACTTAAAAAAAACTTCTGTATCAAAACTAAAACTAATACTTTTATTATTTATAATTATTTATATTGAGTTGTGTCAAACATTGCTATAAAATATTGAAATGAGTACACACAATTGTTTATACTATATTGTTCTGCAGTAAAATTGCATTCGTGTACTGTTGTACGAGATCACCACTGATGTTAACCCCGCCCCCAATCAGCTTTCAGGCTTTTTGAGTGTAAGCCATTTTCACCACTGATTAACACAAATTTTGCAGACAGATTATGAAATTTTAAAAGCCTTTCACAGACAGCTACAAAACTTTCTGCCACTGGAGATTTCGATAATTCACTGCAAGAATATTATGCTGTTTTGTAATGAATTAACAGCTTATTTCAGCACGAACTTTGAACGATTAAAAGTAAATGTTATCGGTGAAACGATCTCGTATTGTAAGTAGACTTTCATGTTGCGTATTTCTGCAATGTATAAATAATAAAAAAAGCAATTTTATTATTTTTTTGTGAAATAATATCATATTTCGGCATTCATTTTTTAAAAACATACAAAATTTAACAATTAGCGGTCAAATCCCAGTGGCAGAAAGTTTTGTAGCTGTCTGCGACAGGCTTTTAAAATTTCAAAATCTGTCTGCGAAATTTGCTTGTAATCAGGGATGAGAATGGCTTACACTCAAAAAGCCTGAAGCTGATAGCGGCAATATTTGGGGGGGAGCTTAACAATAGTGGTGATCTCGTGCAACAATACACAAAATACAATAATTATAGTAACAAACAATTATAAAATAATAAGTTGAACTCATTCAATTAAATATTTATAGCAATGTTTGACACAACACAATATAAATAACAAAAGTATTAGTTTTAGTTTTGATACAGAAACTTTTATAAGTGAATTTTGAAGTGGAGTAGAAGTTTTGGAGCAATTTTAAAAGAAAATAGCACTTTTCTATATCCCCGTAGAATCTCAGTAACAGGTAACAGGGGAAAAGAATACACGCATATACTGTCTATCAAGGGAGATATAGGCTCCCCAGGTCGTCGTTGTTAAGTACTGTTTTGTGTGTTCCTACCAGAGAGCATCTAAGACGTTATACATCGGTAGCACATTGTCACAGGCGAAAAATGTCCGTAAATTGCAGACAAAGACTGTCTGAAAGCTGTGGGCAATTTTTTTTATTAGTACAGACAGAGTGTTTGAAAGTTGCAGACTGTTTGTTATTGTTGCAGACTGAATTGTTTTATTAGTACAGACAAAAACTGTCTGCAAGCATTTATTCTGTGTCCGCGACTGTGTCACCATGTTTCTGCCACTGGGGGTGAAATAATAGTCTATATTAGCAATTAGTTGCTCATGCATAATTTTAAAAAATTAGCGATAAAATGATTGATTCCATATTTCAGCAAATTTATTGCATACATCGGATATTGTCTTTGTAAACAAGGACGAATTTCATTGATTAACATAGAGATAAAGCCTATTTCAGCAAACAATTAAGATTAAAATAACCTTATTAAGCAACGGCGAAATAGGTGCAAAATAATAATACAAGGTTTCAGCAATCGACCACAAAAATATCGTGAATTTCAGGAACAGCTATAGGGGGAAAAAAATTGTGAATTTTATTGGTTAGCAGAGTATTTGGGAATTAGCAGAGTATTGGTTAGCAGAGTATAATAGCGGTATTTGGGAATTAAATGTGATTAAATGTAAATTTTAACTATAAAAATTGACACCATAGTTAGCGGTGAAAATAATCCCGTGTTTTCGAAATCAGCTGCAAAATTGTGTATTTCAGCATTCAGCTTTGAGAAAAAAGTGCAAATTACGTCTATTATCAACAAAATAATTGAAACTTAAAAAACACAGAAATTTTATTAATTAACGATGAAAAAATTATGCATTTCGGTGATCAATCGTAAAATTATCGCAAATTTTGGAAATCAATCTTGAAAAAGATGTGAATTTTATCAATAACTGGTGAAATTATAGCATATTTTAACAAGTGGTTGTGACCAGAGGTGCAGAAAATGTTCAAACCTCGGAAATTTCCTCAAAACACAATATAAATTTCCCTAAATAATGCAAAAATCTACTTTGCTATACAAAGTCATTTGTTCTATGTAATAAATCTTTAAGAGAATAAGTATACAGTGTAAAATAAAAATATCGCTGCTAGTGTATAAGCACTTCAAAGTAGCAAATTGTTATTTTTGATTTACATTTTTATTTTCTCTTAAAAAAATATTCAAAATTTCCTCAGTCAGTTTAAATTTCCCCCGAACCTCGTTCAGGCGTTCGGACATATTCTGCACCCCTGGGTGACTATATGTATAAATATTGTTAATTTCACATTTATTTTTGCACATGCTGTGCAATTTTTTTTTTTTTTTTTTTTTTTTAATAATAATGTATAGACTTAAAAAAAAAAAAAATGATACTCTTATCTACCAGATCGAGCAAATATCGAGAGAGAAAAATAGATACCTACCATTCCTTATAGAATTATATGTAATTTAATTATTTATGGGGAAAAATGCTTAGGGAATCTACATATTTAAAGCCTGCAATAACTTAAAAATATTGTAGATTACAATTTAAGAATTTTTAAATAAAATTATGTAAAAAATAAATATTTAGAAATTATTTAAGTAAAAATTCTTAAATTGCAAATTAGAAGTATTTTGCAACAAATATTTCACTGGCTCCTAATTTTTTTAATTATACTTTTATGAAATTTCAGTACTTTTGGTCAAGTAGATTTTGAGCTACACATCTAGAAGTCAAAATTGTGTATTCGTTGGAAATATAAATTTTAACATCGTTGCACACTATTCGAAAATCTGACTTCAAAGTATTGTGTTGTCACCAGGTTCTGAGCTACTGAGAAATTTTCAAATGTCTAGCTAGTAGGGAAGTTAGTTAAAAATAGATTTCAAGATTTGTTCCGGACAAAGAAACACACACAAACAAACAAGAACAGAAGTTAATAAAAACATGGTAATTAACCTATCATTTAATTCACAAAGTAATAACCTAATACATTTAATATATTTTTAAACCATAATAATGTTTAAAGCGAAGAAGAAAAATAATTAGTAGGAAAAATTTTAAAATTTTCAAAAAATAAAATTTTGATTATTTTATTATTATTATTATTATTATTTTTTTTTTAAATTTAGTTTTAAAGAATTTTTAATATATTTAATTGTGTTACTATAATTTACCACCTATATATACAAATTTTTATAGCTATAAGACAATTTACAGAAATATTATAATTTTCACTCTCACTACAAGACGATACATTGATATGTTTCCTAACATAAAACTTTTTTCTGGGGGAAAAAAAAAAAAAAAAAATTATATATATAGTATATATACAGGGCCCGAAATTTCAACTCAGATTAACTCGCCAAAAATTTTTTTTACTCGCCATAAATTAGGGTTGTCATTTTTTTTTTTTTTTTTTTTTTTTGGGGGGGGGGGGGGGATTTTAATTTTTCCTGTCTGTTTTAAATGCTTTTACAAATATGCCTAAAATTGTATATGTTAAAAGTGTGTCTTATATCATCATGTCTCATAATCATCTATAATTAAAAATCATTATAATCTATTGTATTTGAGATTTGAAAAACATTAAAATATCTAATAACATACATGTAAAGATTCATTAAAGAAAAAAAAAAAAAAAAAACTTTTTGTCAAACATTATACTGTGAAAATCTTTTTATTTTGAAACATTAAGTCTCCTTATTTACCTATTTATTTAACTTTTACATCAGAAATGTCTTTTTTATCCGTTTTATTTTTGTAATCAGACGGAATGTCGATGTGTATAGCTTGTTCATTGTCATTTGAAATAACATTTCGGAATAACTTTTTCGATAAAATCGTTGCTTACAAATCATTACAAACGCAAATCCTTGGCGTTTCAGTGAAAAACTGGAAAATGTGAGCTGTTTTTTGGTAATTATTCAATAAAATAAAAATAAGCAGTACCTTTAAAAGGGCTCGGGCTCATTTTCATGCGCCAATATTGCATAGGCAAACTTTCGCATTTCTCTTCTCACTCTGCTTGGAGAAATCAGAGCGGGAGTAACGAAACTACTGCCGAAGACATTAAAACTTTTACGCATGCACATCATTTTTCCTTTTCTAGACTGGGGCGATCGTCGGACATTGCACACAGACTCGGCATTCCGAGAAGAGAAAAAGGAGAGGTTAAATATGAGGTTATAAGATCACAAGATTCTGCCATATTTAAATCCATAAAAAAAAAATCTTTTCTGTCACCGTATCGTGCAAGAATTCTATCTATAACTTGACCAAATTTTTACTCGCCAGAGTAAAAATTCCACTCGCCAATGGCGAGCTGGCGAGCGGAAATTTCGCGCCCTGATATATACATATAATGAATGTTAGTTCATATAGTATAGTACATTGCAACTTAAAAATATGCATTTGATTGTTTAAACCAGTTTTTAACACGTCTCGTCAAAAACCAACCCTGTAATAATATTATTGCAATTTTTAGCCTTTACACTTCGTAGTTATTTCTTGTTAAAATAAATAATTCATAAATCCTCTTATCTTAACAAACATTTACAATTAAGAAGTATTTTGAAATAATTACACCCCCCCCCCCATTTTTTTTTTTTTTTCCCCTTTTATCAAGAAATTCTAAAGAAGTTAAAAAAAAGATAACCACAGGCTTCGAAGCAATTAATAGAATACTAGCTAAAAAATTGATGGAATACTCAATGAGCAATATAAAAATTTTCACCTAGCATCTCACACATGGTATTTATTTGACTTATTTTAAAAATCAATTGACCAGCAGATAATTAAAAAAGTTCTTCTATCATTTGTTGTAAGTTTTTAATTTTTCATTAATTTATTTTTTAAGTATAAGCATATTCATTTTTTAACTTTCGTGTATAAAAAACTCAAGCCTTTGAAAAATGTATTTTTATACATACTTTTTTTTTTTTTTTCTGAGCTTATGAATGCATTTAATACTTAAATAATAATAATAATTATAATAAGTTAATCAAAAAATAAAAAATTACTTAAAACAGAACAAACAGTAGAAGAAAGTTTTTAATTATCTGCTGCATGGGTGAAAGTAAAAAATTTTCGCTGGACTGAAGTATATATATATATTTTGTAATATTGGGTAAAATATGATTAACTCATACATAACGTATGTAGATATTCAAAAACATACATTTCCAAGGGTTACATTAATAAGCATAAGTATGAAAACTTAGGAAAATTATTCATTAATACAATTGAATTAACATTAATAGGGGCTGATTCAGAAAAAAAAATTGAGACCTTTATTTGCCCCTAATAAAGATTAATCCCATAAAATTGGCCTATCTGTATTATAACACATAAAAAAAAGACTGAATTCAGTCAATAGACTGAAAACTTTCACCCATGATCTGCCGGCAAACTGATTTTTGAAATAAGTTAAATACCATGTAACTGACAATGTAAGAATTTTTTTTTTAATGATAAAAAACTAGCATTTTGTAAATCACAAAGAAATTGTTTATTATGACAAAAAATGCTAATTCTTTATTATTAAAAAAAAAATCTTACATTGTCAGTTACATGGTATTTGACTTATTTCAAAAATCAATTAACCAGTATCCGTATTCATATAATACAAATCAATGTTTATATATACAAAAATGAATAAATAATGTTAAAAAACTATCACTTATTTGGATACAGTCTACCGCTGAAAATAAAAAGGTGGTTATTTGGTATTTTAAGAACAAACAAAATTAAAAAAAAAATTATTAAAATCACACAATCAACTGATTGGAAGAAAATCATATTTATGAAATTTTATTTTTTTCGACTGAGTGAAAATAATGCCTGGACCGGGAGTCGAACCCCAGATCGTATTTTCACTCAGTCGGAATAATAAAATTTCATAAATATGATTTTCTTCCAATCAGTTGTTTGTGCGATTTTAATTAAAAAATTGTATCTCTTTCTCCCATTATTTAATGGTGCTTTCCATTACCTGCGGCTTATTTCTGTTGAGCTATCTAAATGATAGACCAGATGTCTCTGCCTAAAGGTTGTCTGAGTGAGTAATGCCGACCGATTGTCGGCCTGGATAGCTCAAATGGTAGAGCCTTGACCTTGTAAGTCAATGATCCGGGGTTCCACTCCCGGTCCAGGCATTATTTTCACTCAGTCGGAAAAATAAAATTTCATAAACAAAATTAATGTGAAAAGCAGAAAGGGAGGGGGCAATTAAATATAGAGTAAAGGCACTTTTACGATATGCTGTTTGTCAATTAACTAAATTTTGTGTTTAAAAGACTTTTTTAATTTCAAGATGTGCAAAATTCTTCACATATGTATCAATTATTCTTCCTTACAATTACTCGGTATTCGGCCAACTATTTATAACATTGCTTTAAATTTTATTTTGAAATGTTTAGAAATTGCAGAAGTAGGAGTTTCATAGTAAATATTAAATAATACATTGGGAAATTGAGAACTAAAAACTATAAATATATCCTTAAAGTGTTTGAGATAAATGAAGGCGGTAAAAACTGATAAAACCCGTTACACCATTACACAGTAAGTATTATGCCAACCCTGTGGCAGCTCATACCGCTAAAACGCTCTAGAGTGATCCCTGGCAGCAGGAGTTGTTTATATTTAATCAATGTCTACAGATATTACACTTCCTTCCATGACTTAGCGGTAAGATATATCTTTATAGTTTTATTTTCTTAAAACTTACAATTAGTTTTTCATAAAATGTAATTACATGTTTCGTCTGTTATGAAGAACAAAAATGTTGTCAAATATAAACAAACCAGTGTTTTCATTACAGTCGCTTTTTATGTAAAATGCTAGACAGTTATCCAAAATACGATAATTAAAGAACAAGATCACACATTTATACTAAAGAATTACTTTAAATCCTATAATAATAATAAAAAAATCTTTCACAAAAAAGTCACAATAGACAATTTGCACGTTTTCTGACTTTATTCTAATAGAAAATGAAAAGGTAAGAAAATAAATACATTTTCTTTATTTGAAATCTAATGACTGATTTATAACAATTTTTACATCGCACTATTTACTGTATAGAGAAAACTTTGTATAATATACCGTGACGTCACTCTTTATGACAAACGAAAAAGTAATCGTTGTTTACATTCGATTTCGTGCTTTGCATTCCTTCTTGAATCAGTGAAATAGGTTTTCTATGTTATAATAATGACTGGATATTTAAAAAATGTAGTATAAATATTGCATTGTACCATTTTGCACTAATACAGCGGCTAACGCTTCTCAAAAGTTATCCTTTAGCGTTCCACAGGATCCTATGAAACGAAAACATTGGACAACCGCCAAGAAAAGAAAACATTTGAAAATGATGATAATGGAAAATGGTGATAATGATATTGAATGATCATAAGATGAAAAAGAAATGCTCAGAAATCACATAAACGATTAATAATTATGAAAGTTAAAACGAATTGCTGCTTACTAACCAGGCTAACAGAATGTAAACATTGAAGCATCATAAAGTGTGACGTCAGGCAGCATTTTGAAGTCACATGATTTTTGGTTAATTTTAAAGTTATTTTTTAAATTAATGAGACCTTTTTTTGCATTTTTAATAAACTTTTTGAAATTTATGGGCCTAAAACTACCAGAAGAAGGATTTTGTTCAAATCCCCCATGTGTGCAAATTCCTCATTCAGGATGAACTTTTTAAAAAAATATTGTGATTTTGGACAAATTGTGAAAATAGTTTTTTAGTTGCATAAATTTGGTAAGAAATGAAATTATAAACAAACTGTCACTAAACAGTGTGAGCAATCTATTATTGATAAATAATGCAGGCCTTGAAAGTGGGTTTAATTTTTAAGATGCCTTTGTACAATTAACTGCTATGGGAAAAAAAGAAGAAAAAGAAATCTAAGTAAGAAAGCTTTTGATAAGTTTCATTTAGCTTATTTTTGGAATAGCTTTACTATTAAGGCGCCCATCGCTGCTGCTGATGTACATCTCACTGAATGAGTCAATTGGGTCATTCTCGCGAAAATGGTACATTTCATGTCCGAGACTTTGCTATTTTTTTACAAAAGTTTCATAACTGCTACAAGTTCATAGTCATTTTTCAATTATTCTTGATTTAATTCTTTATTAACATGGTATTTTTTGTTTTAGTTTTAAACATTTGTGAATTAAACAAAAAATATACATTTGTAACAGAAAGTAAAAATCCTGGTGTCCCAGCTTCAAATCAGCCAGAGGTAAATTGTTTTTAAAGAAATTGCTTAAAACTAAAAATTATATAAAATATTAAGTATAATACATCTCTTACATAAAAATAATTTAAACAATAAAATTTTTTAAAAAATATTTTGCTTCAGTAACAAAAATTGTTGTTTATTAATGTCCCAACATTTTGTGTGTCTCATTATGTCCATTATGTTACAATAATTTTAAAAGCAAAATTTAAAGTTAGATTGAATCTGGCAACAGTTTTGAGATGATTAGATGGAACACTTTTCACACTTGACCAGCCATTTTGAATTCTACAGTCATCTTGCAAGGTAGGTCACATTCTTTTTCTTTGTTAGTTAATTTGTGCTAGTGAATGTCCACTCTGTTACACTTATATTAATTATTAAAATTAATGCTTTTACTTAAAATTTCATGTTGAATAATAATTTAAGGATTATATTTTCAGAATAGATTAGTTTCTTATTTATTACTTTTTTTTAAGGCTTTAGGCAAGCATTTTTAGGCTTATTTGTCCACTCTGTTACATGTCCACTCTGTTACAGTGAATATGTAACAGAGTGGACAGTACCAAAATGGAACAGCCAAGTTGTATTTAAAGAGTTTTAAAATTGTATTTCTGGTGAATATACACTTTCTGAACTGTTTAAATTTTTGCAAATATACACATTATACATAATTTATTTTCTTTGACAGTTAATTTGTGATAGTGCATGTTCACTATTATATACTTATATTATTTATTTAAAATAATATTTTTATTTAAAACACCTCTTGAATAGTTATTTAAAATCATTTTCTCAGATTAGACTTTTTTATTTATTATTTTTTGTTTAAAATTAAAACAATCTTTTTTTTAGGCTAGGTTGTGTAGTATTATAGTAGAATATGTATCCCTATAGTTTTAAAAATGTTATTTCTGATCAATATGCTCTATGAATTACTTAGTTTTACAACTGATTATACATTATGCAAAATATTTTTTTTTCTTTGATAGTTTGTGACAGCACATGTCTACTATGATGTGCACTTATATTATTTTATTTATTTATTTACTTAAAACACCTCTTGAGTAGTTGTTTAAGAATTAATTTTCATATGAAATCAATTTTTAATCTATTACTCTTTGCTTAGAATTAAAAAAAGCTCTTTGTTTTTAAAGCTTAGTTGTCCTTTGTGTTACTCTGTTTGTATAACAGAGTGAATAATATTAAAATAGAATATGTATATTTGAACTAAGATACAGTTTACAAAATATTATTTCTGGTCAATATACTGTCTGTATTATTTAAAAGTTTTATGAGTATTCATTATGCTAAATTTATTTTTAGATGACTAAAGAAAGCAATGCTGAGCGTCAAAGACGTTATCGAGAGAAGCGGAAGCTCGATCCTGAAAGAAATATAGAAAATAAGAAAAAAGACCTTGAGAGGTATTATTCTAAGAGGAATCTTATACATGACAAAAGTGAAAGATCAAAAAGAGCCCAGAGAAAAAAATGGCGTGAAATTAAGAAGCAACAAAGAGCTAAAAATAAAATAATGAGGAATTATCATACAGCTGTAATGCCTGATACGTCAACTTCACAAGTTAGCATTGCAAGAAAAAAATTAATTCCAAAAGAAAGAAAACAAAATCAAACCAAGCTCGCTAGGGAAATTTTGAGATTGAAAAGAGAAAATAAGTCTTTAAAAAAATCAAATGAGAAATATAGAAAAAGAGCACTTCGTTCAGGAAATAATGTGGTGAACACAACACCAAATAAAATTAATCTAACCCCAAAATCATCAGCAAAAATAATGCTGAAACAGTGTTTTAAAAGTAAGCAAAGTTATAAATCAAAAAAGATAGCCCGTAAGTTATTTGAAGAACACGCTATACTTGTGAGTGCCTTAAGGGAAAAATACTCGTCCAGCAATATTGAAACAAGATTTCAATTTCGTTATATTACAAAAATTGTGAAAAAATATCGTTCCATGAGAAAAATTGGTTTCAAATGCTTTGGTTTAAAAGGGAGAACATTTTATGCAAAATCTTCACTACGGAATGCAAAAAAGATTGATATGAAGAAGAAAATTGAGGCTTTTTTCAACAGAGATGATGTAAGTAGAGCCACATCTGGCAAAAAAGAAACTCTCACCAGGTACAAAGATAAACGCCAGAAACGATATCTTCTAGATACAATTTTCAATCTTCATAAAAAATACAAGCAAGAAGGAGGAACATGCAGCTTTCAAACATTTGCAAAATATCGTCCATTTAATGTTGTTCATCTAAATGTGAAAAACAGAGATACTTGTTTATGTTGGCAACATAGTAACATAAGGCATAAGTTGGTTGCATTATATAGATTAGGATTAATAAACACAATTCGGCCCGAAGATTTAGTCAGCAAAATTGGTTGTGACAGAAATTCAAAATTATGCATGTACAACGAGTGCCATAAATGTAACGATAAATTAGTACCCTTAATTGAAAACAAATTATTAGATGTAAACCCAATAATTTCATGTCAAGAATGGGTGCGGAAGACAGTAAAATTGGAGAACAAAGAAACAGATGAAATTAATGAGAAAAAAAAAGTAGTGACAAAGATAACAAAAGAAAATAGGATGTGGAATTACGAAGAATTTCTTCTCATTTTCCAACAAGATATGACTAATTTTAAGAAACATGTATTTAACATTCAACAGCAATATAAAGCATACCGAATGTGCATTGACAATCTTGTAGAAGGTGAAGTTGTCATGCATATAGACTTCAGTGAGAATTTTAATTGCAAACTAAGTGAAGAAGTTCAAAGCCACCATTTTGGCGGTTCCAGAAATCAAGTTTCTCTCCTCACGGGAGTTTTACATGTAGCCCAAGAAAAGAATCCAATTTCATTTTGTACCATTTCTTCAAGTTTGGAGCATGGACCTGCAGCTATTTGGGCTCATTTAGAACCTATCCTACAAATGGTGAAGAAGAAATATGCTGTAAAAATAATGCATGTTTTCTCTGACGGGCCCTGCAGCCAATATAAACAAAAGAAAAATTTTTATTTATTTGATAAATACATATCAAATTATTTCATGTGGGGAACATGGAACTTTTTTGAAGCAAATCATGGGAAAGGTGCTGCTGACGGAGTAGGTGCTGCACTAAAACGAATTGCCGACAGAAAAGTTGCTAGTGGAAATGACATTTCAAATGCTACAGAATTTTTTTCAGTATTAAAGAATTTGACAACAATACAATTGTACCAAATAACAGAAGAAGACATACAGTCTGTTGCTAAAACAATTCCATACGATTTACCGGTCCTGAAAGGTACTATGACTGTCCATCAAATGTGCACTACAGGAAAAGGGGTATTTCTTTATAGAGACGTGTCGTGTTTTTGTAAAAGAACTGAAGATCTTTGTCCCTGTTTTGAGAAGAAAATGTATCTTTGCCACACAAAATCTGCTAAAGCCACAAGATTTAAAAAATTTAAAGTCGCTGATATTTATTCTTCTGATTCTTCAGCTATGTCTACTGATATCTCTAGTGATGAAGATCAGAAGAGCAGTAAACAATTAACTAAAGAGAATGCTGAAGAATTAATTCAAGAGAATGATGAAAAGCTATTTCAAGATAATATAAAAGAAGTAACTGAAGCAAATGTTAAAATTGGCACATACATGCTTGTAAAATTCAAAACGGATGGAAAAAGAAATTTAGCATATAGATATGCAGTTGTAGTTCAAGATAACATTGAAGAGGATGGAGAAGTTAAAGTGATGACTTTAACAGCAGTAAACAATGGAAGAAAAGTATTTAAAACAGTGGAAAATGACATTTCATATATTCATTTTGATCAGATTTTGAGTATTTTACCAGAACCAAACCTTAAAATGAAAGGTGGTCGTTTATATTATGAATTCCCACATGCCTTAGATGTGTTCCAAAAAGCTTGATATAATTTTGTAAATATAATTTGTAAAGTATTACATAGGAAATTAAAAAAGTAAAATGTTACTTTATTTATTTTTCTTGAATGATTGTTACAGATATTTGATTGTTATAGATGTATTGCAACTGTGTCCACTCTGTTACACAGGTGTCCACTCTGTTACAGGGCGGTTGTTTTCTGATTTCAAAGTAAAAAAACCAAATCTCTTAAATTAAAGTTTTTATATTTTTAGAACTATGCAATATCTACCTAGAATGCTATGATAAAGATTTTAATTATTTTTTCTTCACGTAAAAAATTTACTTTTTATATACAGAAAATTTTTAATTCTATGTTTGAGAACATAATAAATAGAAATAAAAATAAATTTATATTTTAATGCAACATATTATTGCATAAGTATGAAATAAACACTCTTTTGTATATGTTGCTTGCAAAACTTTGGAAAATAACAGTTTATTTATATAATTTAATGCAATATTTACTTGTGTAACAGAGTGGACAAAATCTCCTCTTACTGGTCATAAAACCCTAAAAATCATATACTAATAATAATTTCAGCAAATTAATTTTTATAATACAGATAAATTCACTGAATTGGCTAGCCACTGGCATAAATTTTATTTAGATTAAAGTATTTTGAAAAAATAATTTTTAAAACATCAAATGTACCATTCTCAGTGGAATGACCCAATTACTGCAAATCGACACTGAATCATTACAAAACATCAAAAACACATTTTAAGAAAATAAATTGTTTCACTCTGGTGCTTGTTTTGAAATTCACTGAAATAAATTAAGTATATTTTAAAGATTTTAAAGATTAATAAAATATTTAAAACAGTAATAGAAATTTAGGCTACTTCACCACAAAAAAAAAAAAAAAAAATCAGAGAGCTTTCAAGCTTTAACACATAAAATTCAGCATTATAAATGATGTGTAATATAAAATAACTTGAAGATTTGCCCCAAATTTTCAAAATTACAGCCTTGCAGCACGAATCTGAAAATGCATGAAAATCTGTACAGAAGCAATCACAAAACAAACAAAAAATAAATAAAATCACTGGATGCAGCTAATTTGTCATGCACGAAATATTAAAACTAAAACAATATCACTGAATACCCCTAAGTCGTAGCACATGAATCAGAAAATGCATAAAAATCTGTATTACAGTGGTCACTATCCCGATATTAAAACAAAAAAAACATCACTGGATACTCCTAATTCATGGTACATGAATAAGAAAATGCATGAAAAACTAGACTGCATCAATTACTAGAATACACTTTTTTCCCCTAAATAATTCCATTTATTAAAAAGTAAAATAAAATAATAAAATACACTCAAAAAATTAATTTTTGTATCTCAAAAACGCATAAAAAAGAAAAATCATTCAGCTGGGCCGCATTACGATAAACAGATGCTGATGCGCGCGGCTGGCGCAAAAAGAAAAACAAAGTTCCAAGACAGTTAAATAAAGTTCCGATACAAAAGGTTGGCAAAACATCATGAATCGCCAATGGGTACCCTATAGTAAAGCTTAGCCTTATTTTCTTTATACTGCTTGTGCTGCATTATTATATTTAGAGTAGAGTACAGTATAAGCTTGATACAGGGTTGCCAGGTTTTCCAGGTCTAGTCTAACCGTATATTGAGCATTGACTGTGTTGAGGGCAAAATAATTAAGGTCCCACTTGTAAACACAAAATTTACATATGACAAAAGTTGCATATAATGATATCATTTGTCGCTTATAAGCGAGATAAGAAATTCCTTATATGAGCAAAAAGAAGGGTGGTGGTGGTTAAAAAAAATAGCAGAAGCTAATGGGGGGGAAATAACCGTGCATTGACAGTTTTTTTTTTTGTATTTTTTTTTGTATTTTTTTTTTTTTTTTTTCTTTTCCCTGACTTTTATAGTCGATTTTCAAATTCCCTGACTATTCCAGGTTCTCCAGGTAATGTGGCAACCCTGTTGATATAAAGTAGTTTTCATACTACCTTAGCTATATCCGTCAAAAGCATTATAAATGATTATCATGACACACAACTAAGACATTCAAATTCATTTAAAATTTAACAATATTCAGTTATAATGTATAAATACAGTGCACACAACATTCCCCAACTATCCCATTACATTAAACTTGTGATGTATCTAATTAAGGCTGTACATAGCTCCTTTTCTCCCTTCCCATGTTATCATATGTAGGATTTTTGTTGCTTCGTTTTACAAGGCTGTATCATTCAAAAATAAAGTTTTTCGGATTATGTTTTTTGAAAAGAATAATAAAGCTATTTTATTCCAATAAACATATTTTGGCCTCTAATCGAAGTATCTCTTAGTATATCGATTAGTTAGGATCTCTAATCAAAACATTTAAATTTATTTTTCCAAAAATAGCTGAGCTAAAAGGTGACATATTACCAATAACAAGAAAACTGAGTTAACATTTTGCGAAAAAAGCGACTGTAAAAAATGAAAACAACTTTCGGGGTCATCAGACGAAACCAATAATTACATATACGTAAAATTAAGTTAAAACAAGTTTTAAGAATATAAAATTATAAAACACTTACTACTAAATCATGGAAAGAATTTCTATATCCAATGAACAAATTATTAAACAAACACAGCGGATTTATACAGTGCACGGATTAGGATACAGTGCTTAGCGTCTACAGGATGTACGCATCCGTATGATGTACGCATGCGCTGCAAAGACCATGGACCATGGTATAAATTCGTGCGCATGAGGGATTTAAACTCTTTCGCTTTAAAGATTTTTTTAATTCATTATGAATAATGATGAAATAGAATATCTATGATTACAAAATACTTCGTTTATTTTAAATATTATCTAAATACTTTTTTGACGAAATGGGAAATCTTAAAATTAAAAATATTTTCTTCATAACAAAAATTTATTGACTGCCTTCAGATTAAACCAACCAACCACAGCTTCAAAAAACCGAATGACGCCTGTTCTGAATTCTGAGAATATGCAGTTCAAATACATGTATTGGCGGAGGAAAAAATAGTTCGATTTTTAAGCTAAATTATTTAAGAAACAAGAGTTTTTTGGGAAAAACGGGCGACGTCACGCTTCACAGACAAAATAAATTAATATCATATATCAATTTCATAAAATTTCTCCGAGCCGTTTTCGAGAAAAAAAACTCACACAAAACACATTTTTCCTTTGAAGTCTTAAATTGCAACTCCAGATCTCAAAATATATACAACGTTGAAGTGTGAAACTTTCAGGATAGCATCATGCAGAAGATAAAAGCTTATTCTGAAAATATTAGATCAGAATATCTCCAATTTACTGAGATATTAAATGTCGGCGTTTCCAAATTCCTTTGATGTTTAATTAGCTGTATAATAGAGTGTCGCTGCTAAGCTTTGTTTGAGCTTTGCTGCGTCACTCAAAAAACTGCCGTTTTTTATGATATACATATAATAGTAATACTCAAATAGAAAAAAAGAATTTGCGCATGTTGGAGCATTCCTGACCATCCCCCTGTCCGCTTTGAGGTGTAAATTTTCAAAATAAGTGTTTTACAAAGTATTTTTAATAACTCGTCGATGCTTTTAAAAATAGATCTGTGATAATTTAAAACAAAGTTATCAACATTTTTCATTTAAAAAAATTTCCTTCGATATTATATTTATCTGAGATGAATGTTGTTTACATTCATATTGGAAAATAATTTTAACAAATATTAATTTTAGGAAACAGTTAGTACATAGGAAAAGACAAAGAAGAAAATTTTGTGATGACTACAACATACTAGTTTTTATTTTTATTTATATTTTTTTATGTGCATTATCTGATCAAAATAAAGCATTAAAAAGCCCACACATCGGGAACATCTGATATTAATGTCGGGAAACATTCTAGCTAATATGCGTAGCACTCTGTTTAACGAAATTGTCTGCTTCTAATATGCTTCAATTCCTCGCCGCAAATTCATGAATTAATGCATCCTGCCCGAGCTAGCGCTTTTTGGTGGCATTAATAACAAGTTATCAGAATTAGTGGCTGCGGGGCACTGAAATAAAAAAAAGCTTCATTTGTTATGCTATGAAATCCGTGAAACCCCTTTATTATTTGCTGGTAGATCTGTGTGATCAATAAGGGCAGATAGCCATTTAAAGGTTAGAATTCTGGGGGTTTTCCATTGCCATTTACTAAGCGTTATAGTAGGTGTATTGACAGTAGGCTTGATAACATTATAATTTTTTTGCATTGTATTGCCGTAATAAATTTTATGTGATTTTGTTAAGAAGAATTTTCGACTATGCATCATAGTGTTTGAAGAATAATTACTGATTAAAAAAAAAAAAAAAAAAAAAAAAAAAAAAAATACAAAAAGGTATAATAATAATTTATTTCAAATAAAATAATTTCAAAATTTGGTGAAAATATTCTGAATTTCTCAAGCTGAAAAAAAAGAAAAAAAAGTATATTTTATTTTTTAGATGCTAAATACTATAATTAACAATTTCTAATAAAGTTAAAATGCTTTTATAACTTAAGTTCGTTTGTCTGACTGTCTGCTTGTCTGACTGTCCAATTTTAAATTTATATATGATATTCAAGTTCACTTAAATACAGTTGTTATTGAAATTGGTGTAACTAGCACAAATAATGTCCTGTGTTAACAGATTCACACACACACACACACACACACAAAAAAAAAAAAAAAAAATCTCGGATAATTATGATTATTAACAACTACTTTAGTTAAGCATATAATAACATCTTTATATTTCACAAATGCTAATGAAGAGTACACATTTATCTACTTATATTATTAAAATCTGTACGCGTGTGTGTTTTTGTCTGTGTGTGTGTGTGTGTGTCTGTGAGAAACGGCTTGAAACGGAAAAGGCTCCGCCGCTAACGGTCGCACAGACTTCGAACAGGTACCGTCGGACAGAGAATTTATCGCAGATGTACGATATGTAATTTGCGAAACGATGCGACCCTAATTAGCGGAGATATTAATTAAAATGTCGACCATTGTCTAACGAAAAATGACCCAGAATTCATGATTAAATGCTTAAAAAGCGACATTTTTACGGAAAAAGTGGAAAATAAATTAGAAATATCAGTCGTATCGTTACAAACAAGATACCATTGGAAAGGGCTTTTTTTTCTCAATCCGATGGTTTAAAATCCGATGGTGATTTTTTTAAAATTAACTAAACTATAAAAAAATGTTGGCAACGAATCACAAGAATCTTAGCTTTGCAGATTTTTCGTCTACAGCAGTCTTCAACGGAAACACATCTGGAATTTAACGGAGTCACGTGTTTCGTAGTGCGATTAAAAATTACAATTTTCTATTTTCTTCAATTTTTCAAATTTTACACATTTTATTTAGTATATAATATTTACACCACAAAACAAACTTGCATTTCAAATTTCATCGATTTTGGTCAATAAACAAAAGATTTACATTTTAATTGCAAATTAAATTTTATCTTTACACGCCGGACATTTTTGCAATATTCTAATACGCGTATTTTAATTTCTAATTACGATTGATTTATTTTTTATACATCATACGAAAGATATTTTAAAGTTCTTTTACATAATTCAAAGTTTTCAACAGATTTACACGTTTTGAGGTCTCCTGAATCAGTGTTCTTTTATGGCGCTGTAATATTTTCAAATTTCAATATTTCAATTTCTAATTATGATTAAATTATTTTTAATACTTAATTCGAAAGATATTTTAAAGTTCTTTTAAATTATCGAAGGTTTTCACCTGATTTACACGTTTTGAGGTGTCCTGAATCAGTTTTCTTTTATGGCGCTGTAATATTTTCAAATTTCAATATTTCAATTTCTAATTATGATTAAATTATTTTTAATACTTAATTCGAAAGATATTTTAAAGTTCTTTTATATTATCGAAAGTTTTCACCAGATTTACACGTTTTGAGGTGTCCCGAATGAGTTTTCTTTTGTATCTCAGATACTAATTATAATAATTTCATAAGTAATACATCATTAGAAAGCTTTTTTGATTTGGAATCGAACAGTGGAATACAGAAATTTCTACCGCCAGATGGCGCTGTAATTTTTTCAAATTTCAATATTTCAATTTCTAATTATAATTAAATTATTTTTAATGCATCACTCGAAAGATATTTTAAAGTTCTTTTAAATTATCGAAAGTTTTCACGAGATTTACACGTTTTGAGGTGTCCTGAATCAGTTTTCTCTTATGGTGCTGTATTATTTTCAAATTTCAATATTTCAATTTCTAATTATGATTAAATTTTTTTTAATACATCATTCGAAAGATATTTTAAAGTTCTTTTATATTATCGAAAGTTTTCACCAGATTTACACGTTTTGAGGTGTCCTGAATTAGTTTTCTTTGTATCTCAGCTACTAATTAAAATAATTTCATAAGTAATACATCATTAGAAAGCGTTTTTGAATTGGAATGGAACAGTGGAATACAGAAATTTCTACCGACAGATGGCGCTGTAATATTTTCAAATTTCAATATTTCAATTTCTAATTATGAATAAATTATTTTTAATACATCATTCGAAAGATATTTTAAAGTTCTTTTAAATTATCGAAAGTTTTCACAAGATTTACACGTTTTGAGGTGTCCTGATTACGTTTTCTTTTGCATCTCAGCGAAATGAGTTAGATCGTTCAAAATTGGTATACGTAGGTTAATTAAGAGGGCCTGAAAGGGTGGAGAAGAAATAGGCGTGTACCGCGCGCGTATCCCTTAACTTGTGCGCGCGCAGCGCGCACGCGACTGCGCTGCCAAAGGCAGTGGGGACCCGGTGCGACTTTTTTCCCGATCAGAATGATTTTTTTTTAGGGGGCACGAAGGGTCAGGGAAGGAATGCGCGCGCGCAGCGCGTGCATCCCTTCAGTTGTGCGCGCGCAGCGCACACGGTACTGCGCTGCCGAAGGCAGTGGGGACACGGTGCGAGTTTTTACCCGATCAGAAATGATTCTTTTTAGGGGGCACGTAGGGTCAGGGAAGGAATACGCGCGCGCAGCGCGTGGGGACCCGGCCCGACTTTTTACCCAATCAGAAATGATTTTTTTTTTAATTTCTTTCTTAACACTAAAAGTTTCTGTTAGTGATTCATTATTTTTAGTGATTCATTTGAAAATACTGACCCGCTAGCGGGCGAAGCCAGCTAGTTTACATATAAAAAGGTATTTTCCTATACAATATTGTATAATTGGCATTTATCATTGCTTTCTAGGATAGTACAAATCTATTCAGATACATTATGGGATATCGGAGGAAAATGTTCGAAATTAATTTTCAGTATTATTATAAAATATTGTTTCACAACATTAAAATTTTAGTATACAAGTCGCACTTTTACAGTGTTTAGAGAATATACATGAGCTATAAGAAAGGAATTCATATTAATATATAACTATAATATACTTGTATAATTAGTTTCATTTTTATATACTTTTATAATTAAATGTTCCAAATACATTTTTATCCACTTTGAAAACTTTTGAGAAAGTTGAAAAGTGTCTGTCTCTCTTTTTGATACGTCCTCCTGTCTGTCGGTGTGTCCGTCTGTCTGCACATTCACCTACACAATTCTTTTAAGAATATCTTGACTTAAAGTTTGTTTATACCGTATTAATTTTTTTAACACACTATATAGCAGTATGCAGTTTTAAACAGTTGACAAAGCTACACAAATGAATCTTCTTTTATGTTTTCTTTTGAAATATAAAGGGATAAAGTATATTTTTACGAGATTTTTTTTTCCCTCGATAATTGAAAGTAAAATATGTGTTAAGATATCACCACGGAGATAAAATGCAGGTGAAAAATAAATTTTAAAACGGATAAGTACAGTTGGAAGCTTTTTTATAATCTATGTGAGTTCTACGACTTTTCTTTCTTGTTTTGTAAAACATAACACATAATGGATAAAAAACGAAGTTTTTACATGGAAGCTATTTGTAAATTACTAAGTATCTTTCATAAAACTATGATTGAAGAAATTATTTTTTGCATAGATAAAATGTTTATAAACTCATTGCTTTTGTTGATTACTATAAATATAAATAACAATTAAATTTTACTTCCTAATGTGTTGTTTAAATGCAAAATGTGATATGTGAAAATTTCAACATAAAGGAGAGTAAATGTCACAGACAGTCATACTGTCAAAACTCATTACATGTGACATAATATCTGCATTATGAGGGGTGAAAAAGCCTCTAATTGGGAAGTTCAGAAATGTGGCATGACGCTATCACGTAAAATTATACTGACATTATCTCGAGACATATTTTCTGATTTTGTTATGTTGTGACATGTAATGTGTTTGTTATGTCAGACCGTTTCAGTATGTAAGTTCACAGAGAAGGCAATTTCAGTTCTAGATAAGGAAAATCAAGTTTGCGTTCGTAAGCTTCATATATATTAAGTAAATTAATTGAAGAACTGGTTCTATAAAGTATTATTAATTTTACTTCTTTAAAATCCATAATTTAAATAATTGAAGGACGATAATTAAAAAAAATTGAAAATAAAAGTTACGGAATTTTGACTCAAACGAATGAAATTGTCGGATAATTAAAGAAAAAAATCTGATGGGGAATCCACATGACTTCCTTATACACCCATTGAAATACATGTATTATTGTTACAAAAAACATTGGAATTGTCGTGTATGGTAAGTGGTTCGTAAATGAAGATGAAGTTACTAGTCCATGAATATTCCCAAAAACAAGCCAAGAAAAATATTACTCGAAACACAAAGATCAGGATAAGTGGATTATACAGAGTGTCTTAAAAGTTCCAGTACTGACGCTGATGTATTTTTTATTTACAAAACAACAAATCTTAAAAGGATTATTTTTATGTTAATGATAAAAGGCACATTTAAAATAACGGAGGAAAAAATACAGAACTTACATTTATAATAAATGTTCAAAATGTCCACCCTTTTCCAGGAGGCAAAGCTGAACTCGTTTGCGCATGTGTTTAGAAACGCGTTTTAACATGCTGGGAGTGATTTCTTCTAGAGTAACCTGTAGACACCTGCACAGAACCTGTATTACGAAATTGTCGAACGAGCTGATATAACATATTTTTACTCGGTATTACATCATCTGGATATTTATATCGCCAAACATCTTTACATCCTTCATACGATTTACATTCAAAATAAGCTTCATACAGCCTAATTCTCTGAATGCGTGATAAACTCATTTCACTATGAAGAACAAAATAACATAAAACTTTATTCTCACATAACTTGAGGGAGAAAAGAAACAAACGATAAAAATTAAAGAATTGATGCAATAATAAGCAGACGATAAAATTAATATTTAAAAAAAATCATGGACACAATGAGTTCTTTAAGTTGGAGTACTGGAACTTTTAGGACACACTGTACATATGTCGCAGAACACCAATATCGCTTTACGTACAAAACTTTGAACAAACACCATAAAATGCAATAATCTCGCTATCGAATATCGCTTGTCCAAGTATAGTATTCCAGAACTTATTACAGAATCTCTCCTTGGCAAATGCACAGCTTAGAATTCAATGAAATTCACTCGAGTATAGATGGCCTACTCTACATCTTTGGCAAAAATTTGTTGCGATAAAGGATATATATTATATATAAAATTTAACGCTGCTAAAGTTGAGAAGAGGCTTACTGATTATGGCAACACTGACCTGCTATTTTCCGCTAACTTTAGTTCTTAACCTCGCCAATTCACGAAATTTGTTGATAACGTAGGTTTTGTATTTTGGACAAATTTGGCGACCTTGTGTCGAATTTGACAATTTGGTGACCACATTTAATGAAAAATGGGGCTTAGGTTTGAAAAATTTGGAAGCTCTAATTTCAATATGAAGCGGGTTTTGGAATTTTTCCGTTTAGTCTATTGCATTGTTGAGCAAATCTAATTTCTTCGAAAATTCTATAAACCACAATTATGACTATGTAAAGGGAAGGGTCATTATTGATGACTGTCGACGCGACTGCCTATTTCTTTACGTTACTATTCTCTATACAGTATTACAGTTAAAATCGAAACATACGGCAGTTTTTTCCCTTCTACGATTGTGGGCGTGTCGGCAAACTTTAAGACTTGGCATCAAAGTACGCAATTTAGCACCCAAATTTAGTTCAGAGTTACCAAAGTTTTGAAACTCTTACTTTAAAAGGAGTTGAGTTTAGGAATTTACCGATATGGTCCATTGATTTATAACACAGAACTTTCTAGATAATTCTACAAATCCCCAGCAAGATTTTCGATGAGCTCAGTGTCTGTTCAGACTTCAAGCCAAGTGGTCGTCTTTTCGTCTTTGAGAGAAGGTGCTTTAAGCGGTTGATCATTGCTCGTGGTATATTTAACGTTGTTTAATTGAATTTTGTAGAGCGATTTCAACTCAACTGTTTATTTTTTCTTTTTGTTTAATTCAACTGTTTTCAAAATATTTAGTAAATAAAGTGCATTCGTCGACTAGAACCTATTTCTTTATGACTTACTTTCTACAGTCAAGAAAATCGAAATTTTTTGTAACAATATCATTACGGGCTCTATTATTAGGTGCTGTTACAATTTCTATGTCGATAGGCCTTATGTAACGGTGAAATATTTTGCAAGTTTCGTTCCCATGGACATATTTTTTTTTTAATATCCGCAAAAAGAAAAGTCACCGAATGACCAAATAAGGAGGTGCGCAAAACCTACATATAATTTACCGCTTTACGTCCAACTGTTTTTGAGTTATGCGAGATATATACACACACACATATACATACATACAGACGTCACGACAATCTTGTGAAAACGTTGATATCTTTAAAACGGTAGATTGCCTCAAGACCAAAATTCCTGGAATTTAACTGACGTCATGATAGTCACAAATAAAAATTCGCAACATTTTACGACCATTTGCTTTTGACCTATCCGAGAAAACAAAAAATCCTTTTCGGAAATCGGATTCTTTTTACTTTCTTATACTTTGTATAAGAAAGTAAAAAGAATGTAACTGTTTTTATGTTGGCTCAAATTTCGATACAGATGTTACTGTTCTGCTTACAGAAACAATTAAACATTTTTATAAGTCTTAAAAAATTTTATAAGTCGATATACATTAATTTATAAATTGTAAGACAAAAATACACAGATATATATTTAAATTTTTGCTTTTTAAAGATGATCATGAAAAAGATACAAAAATGTTAAAAAGAAAGTAACCACTTTTTTTTTTTTTTTTTTTTTTTTTTTTTTTAAGTATGACATTTTGAAAAATGAATTTAATAAATAGGACGTAACAACCCAGGTACCTTATAATAAACTTTTAATTACAGTTTAAAGGATGGACCTTATAATAAGCCGACAATATTTTCCCCGCATTTTACTTTACTTGGATTGCCTAAACACTATATCAATAAAGATTAAGCACTACATTCAGTCTTTGGATCCCTTTATTTTTCTAAGCATAAAACATTAATAATGATGCTAAAATATTTTTTATATGTATGTCGGGCTATCTTATTTAAATAGGCTGGATGCAAAAAGACCTGGAGCGTAGTAAAAGATATACAAAATAACCCAAGGATTCCGAATTGACCCTATATATCAAATTATTCTAATTATTTAAAAAGTTTTATGCTGAAAATCCAATGCGAGTACAAGATAACTGGCGCAACATACTGAAAAAAAAAAAAAAAAAATGTCCGCCCATAGTTGCGCCAACTGGTGGGTGGCAAAATACAACTAGCGGCAGCGGGATAGATCAAAGAAACTTGAAATTCCAAAATTACATATAATCGCCCGAAGCTAAGTTTTAAACGATTGAATGGAATTTTATTTTATTTTTTATTTAACATAAAAATTTACATTAAATAAAAGACTTACATTAATAAACTTATATTTTATTTTAATATATAAAAATAGTGACAGAATTTTTTTTTGAAAATTCATTCAAAAATACTGATTCGAGAAATGGAGAAAAGACCTGTTAGTAAGTTTTATTAAAATCTGACATTGGTTATTGTTAGAATTATATACGTGTCCAACTACATATCACACTACATACAAACACTTTTCCTGCATTGTACAACTTAGATATGAGTACATCACAAAATCATGTCAAATAATAAATGACAACAAAGATTTTTTTAGCACCTTTGAAGGACATCTGTGGAGGAAATATCTAGTTTAAGTAAAGGATACAGTGAAAATAATTAACTTTGTAATATATCTTGCATTTGAGTGGGAAGAGTGCATGAGATATTAAATATGCAACCAAGCCCACGCAAACTAGTGGTAATTAATAATACCACTATACACTTCCCGTAAGATCTGTTAAAAATTCTACATGTGTTCCATATTAAACCTGAAGAAAATTTAAAAATAGATGAAAATAAATTTCTCCATAGGCTAATGAGTGCATAATATTCGAGATAATTTTTCTATAGAAGTCAAATATTTGATTAAGATAACATTTAGACATGAAGCGAAAAATGAGATGCGATATGAGATTAAATTAAATATGCATACGCAGACATGTAATCTGGTCATCAATAAAGCATATTGTATTCATTAAATACATTTCTTCACGAGTAATTCAAATTAGTATTTATAACAAATAAAAATATTTTTTGCAGAATATATAAGATAAAAGGCAATAATTGAATATTTTATTATTCTTTTATTTCTCTAGTTTTGTTAATTCCTTTTAATTCAAAATAGCGAAAAGAATTTTTAACAAGTTTTTGCATTTAAAATTATATGTCTGTTGAAAAAAGTAATTCAACATTTAATTAAATTAATATTTTGGGCTGAATTGAAGAATAAAATGCAATATTTAGTATACATTTTTAATAGATTAAATAATAATGTAAATTGGATTTTCAAGTTATACTATAACTTTTCTCATTTATAAGAAAAAGTTTTGTATTTTAATTAAAATAATCTAAATAATGATTATCAAATAAATTATAACATGAATGATTCAGTATATCCAACGCATTTGTGATGTGACATATTTCTCACAGTAATAATAATAATAATAAAATAATAAAATAAATAAATAAATAAATAAAAAGTCTAGTGAAAGTTGTATTACGATATTATTATTTTTTTTTTTTTTTGGACATGTAAGCTCATTATACATGGAGTAACGACATAGTGCATCCCGAACCGCTACGAACCGAGATTCCAACTTAGCATATGGAAATTAAAGGCGAGAGTGTTAATCATTCTTGCTCCAGGTATGCCCCTGGTTTACGATTCATAAATTGTTTTTATTTATCTTTCAAACTTTGGACAGAGGGCATTTAAAAATATTCTGCATTAAATTATGTAGTTTTATACGCAATGCACTGTTAGAATTTGTTAAAAATTAGTTAAAAATTACACTTTAAAACACGTAAACATTTTCATTAAAAAATATATACTTTAATTAAAATCATTTAAAAAAATGTTTACAAACATAATTGGTCAAAGCTTTTTGCCCAGCTTATCTGGTCACCATCAGGACATATTAAAACAAAAGTTTGATAAGTGCAGCGTACACATTCCTTATATACCATATAGCTACATTACAGTTACAGTTCAAGTTTCGACCAGTCAGTCCATAAATACATAATAAAAAAAGGTATAAAATCACTTTTAAAACACGTATATAAATTTTTTTATTCAAATCAAACACAAAGCTTTTCGCTATCCGCGATTGTAATGAAATGCTCGCCCTCTGGTGAGCTAAGGTGAAATTATCATACCACTGATAGCTTTCACGCTGAAACAATGATAGAACAACAAGAAAGCACAATAATAAATACACGTGGCAATTATTACACGTGGCAATATTTACTAACAATTGCAGTTGAGAAAGCGCCATCTATCGATCATTACAAACGCGGATTATTAAAATGGCAGCTTCAGGTGTTGTTAATTAACAGCAGAGTAGACAGCATTATATACTTATTTTTTAACTGTAACTGTATTCAACTTCTCCAGTATTTTAAAAGTGTTTTTAAAAGTGATTTTATATCTTTTTTTTAATATGTTTACACGTGAAGTCCTTACAAATTTTAAACTTTCAGTAGTTTTTAATTTTAACCTTAAATCATAAGTTATAAACTATTTAGTTATAAACATTTTATGCAGAATGTCTGTTGTAAAAAATGTTCTTTTTAATTTTTTTTCTTTATTTGATAACACTCGGGTATTTTAAAAATTGGTATTTTATACCGACAGGACTTTATTGTACGTAATATTTTAAATCAGAAATGAAAATAAACCTGTCACATCTGTATCTAGATTTCCTCACTCACTTTTCTAAGTACTGACAGCTCAGCGTATTCCAATCTGTCAACAAGCAACAAGTGATTTTTCTTCTTTTTTCTTCCTAAAGAAATTGTGGGTTGGTTTCCGACCTCCTCATCAATGTGATACGTTCAGGTATACATAAACTCGTCCCAATTAAGCAGCCGATGTCCGTTGTAGGTCTTTAACTGAAAGAATAATGGCCAAGAAAGTATAGCTTATTTATGATTTTTGATAAAGTTTTTATTATTATTTTTGAATAAATTAGCGTTTAAAGAAATAAATAGGCTATCAAAAGACCGCTTACGTGACTCTAAAACAAATACCTCTATTCCCTAAAGCAGGGTATTTATCTTTTCAGCTGAATTTGTCTTCTTATTTAATTTAAGCCCTTCAGGTATTTGTCGGAAGTCACTTCTTGAGAAATTTTCGTGTCAAGTTACAGTAAGTAATGGATGTGGAAAATGCAAGAAAGACATGAAATAGTATGAAATATTTTATTATATGTGAATCTATTGTATGCGGACTCATTTCATATTTCCAGATTTTTGTTAGATTTATTCTTCATTTTTGTAAAATCTGGTGTTTTGCTGTAATTTTTATAAAACTGTAGTAAAATGTAACTACACTGAAGTATAGTTTCAGTAGTAATTATCTTCATTATTGCAAATACCTGAACCAATGTATATATTCATTTATTCAAAAATGTAAATACTCTTCTTTCATATATAAAGTACTATTGACGTCATGTATAATATACAGTCGGTAACAAAAGTGTCCGAACACTAGCAAAAATTCCTACATAAAAAAAGTACCCTTAATACAGTTTTGCTAAATAAATCCTTGTCGAATCCTGTTCTTAGTCAGTGTAAGAACAGGATTTGACAAGGATTTACTTAACAAAACAGTAATAAGTGTACTTTTTCTATATAGGAATTTTTGCTAGTGTTCGGAAACTTTTGTTACCGACTGTACAGGATGTCTCGTAACTAGAGATACAAACTTTAAAGGTAAGTATAGCCTTGAAGTTTCATTAGGACAGAATGAAATGCGGTGTGTGTACACTGTAAAAAATAACGGTGGATTTATAGAAGAATGTACTGGTATAAAGGAGTGGTACCACATTCTGCTTTTAAAAGGAAATAATTTTCAACACAAACATCTTTAAAAGAGTTTCTCTCTACGGATGTTTCCGTTGTAAATTACACTATTTAACAGAAGAATGTGATGGCTAAGATGGGTTTCAGCACATTCTGCTGTAAAAACCCCCGTTATGTTTTACAGTATATGCCTAAATTAAGCAGTGGATATCCATCGTAAGTCTTTAACTGAAACAATAATAGTCTAAAAAGGATCTTTTATCGATGATTTTTAGTAAGATTCTTCTTCTTCTTATTATTTTTCATTAAATTAGCGTGGAAATAAATAAATAATCTATCAAAGGACTGCTTACGCAAGTCTAAAGCAAATGCTTCTACTGCCCAAAGCAAAGTACTTATATTTTTTGTGTGCATTTATCTTCTTATTTGATTTAAGCCCTTCGAGTATTTGTCGGAAATAATAGCCTGAGGCATTTATTTTTTGTTCAGTATCAGTAAATATTATTATTAGTAAATATTATTTTTGATTAAATTAGCGTTAAAATAAATAAATAAGCCATCAAAAGGCTGTTTAGGCAAGTCTAAAGCAAATGCTTCTACTCTCCAAAGCAAAGTACTTATATTTTTGTGTGAATTTATATTCTTATTTGGTTTAAGCCCTTCGGGTATTTGTCTGAAATAATAGCATGATGAATTTTTTTTTTGTTCATTATCAGTAAATAATAAAAGTAAAAAGTGCTGGAAAGAAATGAAATAATAACAAATATTTTATTACATGTGAATCTTGATATAAGAAATTTTTTTTTATTTTCTCTCTTCCATTTTAAACAGGTTTATTCTCTATTAACGTAAAATGTTATAATTTATGGTAGTGTTAAAAATTACTCTTTTTGGTTTTGCTTGGACACTTTTCTTAAAAATTAGTTAAAATTGAATTTTCTTTATTGCATCGTATCAATAAACATTAATGTATTGAAAGATCATCCTTCATATGTTAACCATTAAAGTACTGCATAATGTATGATGGTTAGTTGGTTGGATTTTACATCACACTAGTGCTGCGCAATGAACAATTGGTGACGGTCTGGGACTCACCCCTAGAGGTGGTCCGGAGACATGCCATCACAATTTTGATCCTCCACGGAGGGGATGGCTCCTCCGCTTCGGTGACCCCCAGAGGTATAATTTTGACAGGAACATGCAAAATTTATGAAGTGTCTCATAATTATATAAATACAAACTTCAAGGGGAGGAAGATCCCTTAAAATTTTATTGATTCATCTACGATTCTGTACATGTATTTTGAAATTAAACCACCGATGTCTGTAGTAGACCTCTAAGTCAAGGAATAATGGGCAAGAAGACATCTTATATTTATGATTTTTTATAAAGTTATTATTATTATTTGATAAATTAGCGTTTAAAGAAATAAATAGGCTATCAAAAACTGTTTACGTGACTCTAAAACAAATACTTTTCCCCCAAAGCAGGGTATTTATCTTTACAGCTAGTTTTGTCTCTTTATCAAAGCCCTTTAGGTATTTGTTGAAAGTTACTTGTTAAGAAATTTTTGTTTGTATTTGTGATAAACAACTAAAGTAAAAAAAGAAAAAAAAAAAGAGAGAGAGAGAGAGAGAGAGAGAGAGAGAGAGAAGCGTAAATAAAACAAATATTTCATATATAACGTCAAATATACAGTCAAATATACAGTTTAAAATCGTAAAATTGTATCACTGACATATATTTTACACAGAAATCCTGTAAATCAAACAGGTTTTTTGTTAAAAGTACAGTTTTGTCCTGTATATTTGACGGAGAAATACTGGCACCCCAGCTGCCAGATTTTTCCTGTACTTTTAACAGTTTTTTTTTTTTTTTTTTTTTTTTACAGTTACTGAGTGTTAGCGTTAGTATTAAGACCAATTGACTACGCTTGAGTCCTGGCCCTAAACGAGGGCCCACTATGGGGTGGATTTTTTTTTATAGGTTCCTAGCCCGTATTAATGCAAGTTTCAGAAAAAACCATGGAAAACTCCAAACGACTAGACTGACGAGTACCCGGCACCTCACAACTACCAGCTTTGAGATTAGAACTTCTTCAACTCTTGTGGGGTTTTTGAATACTTTGAATTATGGAGATTATCCATTTAATCTTTCATTTTCACCATTTTTGTATAGTACTACACTATCTACCAATAAATTTTTGGACACTTTTGAATTTAGACGTTTTGCCAAATATTTAGGAAAATTGTTTAGGAATTATCTTGAAACTTTAGGAATATAACGAATATGTTATACCTCATACATTTTAGCACAAGTTTTGTCCTGAAAAAATAAAGGGGACCAGTAAAAAAATATTCAAAAATCAAAATGTTTTGGATCACCCTGTAAAAAGTAATCTGTAAAAATGTTTATGAGGCTACCCTATATGTTCATTGTTCATGAAGATATAACAGTTTCTTAAAAAAAAAAAAAAAAATGTAACACGTAGGGTATTAGATCCAGTGCAAAGCCATTTTTAGGAAAATGGACGTACTACACTAGACAGAGCAGACTGCAATCAAAATGCAAAAGTTGTTTTAAATATCTTATGTAATATGAATAATTATTTACTGAATAATTTTCTGAATAATTTTTAACTATGCATGCGCAAACCTTAAAAAAGATTTTATTTTCATAATTTAATAGCCAAAAGTATTGAGTTACTTATAGGAAAACCCCAAATAAATATCGTGTAAATTCAAAAAGTTATGAGAAATAGAATGAACAAAATTTCAGTTTTTCTAAAATAAATAAATAAATAAATAAATAAAATAAAATAAAATAAATAAATAAAAATAAATAAATAAAAATAAATAAATAAATAAATAAAAATAAAATAAATAAATAAATGATAAATAAATAAATATAATAAATAATAAAAATAAAAATAAATAAATAAAATAAAATAAATGAATAATAGAAAAAGGAAGACGATAGGATGTTTTATGAATATTTATTTACAGTAAGCGTACACTGTATTTCCATTGATTGAATCCAAATAAAAATTCAAGTAAAAACACTTATAATTTGGATTTTAATTTGAAAGGAATTGAAGTTCTGTTCATATTATTTGTCATAATTTTTTGAGCTTACACGATATTTGTTTGGGGTTTTCATAGAGGTAGCTCAATATTTTTGGCTATTTAGTATATTTCTTGTATTTTCAGTGTATTTCCTGTAGTATAAGATGTGATTAGTACAAGTTATTTTTTCTTCAATTTATTCCCAATTTATTATACAAATTAATATTCCAGTTTCTCATAAAGTTGTCCATATAAATAAGCATGATATATAAACAGAAATTATGCGATATAAATTTTAGTGCTACAAGAAATTTTTTAGTACACAAAGAGAATTTTTTTAGGGCAAATTTTGTACAATATACAGGTTTGTAAAACAGTGACTGTTCTAATTTTTTTTTTTTTTTTTTTTTTTTTTTAAATATATATATGTGGAAATAAAGCTATAAAGCTAAACATTCGTGGCTCCATAGTTAAAAACAAAACAGCCTTGTTTTTTTAGACAATATACAGGGCAATCTATTTTGTATTACAATACAAAAGCAATAAAAGCTAAAAAAGCTACAAAAGCAAAATGCTGAGAAAATACTTTCTCTTGATCCCGTCCTTTTCCTGCGCCCGCGGATAATCTGCAACCCTTATAATCCTCTTACGAATAATCGGAAGTTTACTATATCTCCCTTTTTTCCTTTTTTCACCACTATTTTGATAAAAATGCATAAGATGCATTTCCATTTACGCTCAGTGGACTCCATTCGGAACAGAAACATTAATCACTTACATTCACAGATAGACACGGATCAATTGCCAAAACCCAAATTTCTTTAGACTCAGATGATCTTGAAACATATAAATCAGGTGAAAACCCGATATCTAAACTTTTGAGCCGGTACAATACTTCCATTACTTATGGTACTCAGGTAATGGAAGTAGTAAAATATGTAAAGACTCATTTTATTAGTGCGAGAACTGCCATGTGTATTTTATGTACTGACCATCTCAAGTACCATTGTATGAATTAAAATTATTAAATTTAATTTCTAAAATTATTTTAAATCTATATATGTATTAAATTTATTGTATAAACTAAATGAGAAAATCCTTATGTAAGCAATCCTGTTTTGATTTTTATGTATTTTGAAACATGCTTTTATACAGTAAAAAGTGTTTTATTCATAAAGGCCAATTTTCTATTTTTTTTTTTTTTTTTTTTTTTCGAATAATTGAAACGGTTAAGAAACTGAATTATGTATGTTGAAAATAATTATTTAAACAAAACCTGTAATTTTTAAAATATTTTTTACAATATCAATAAATACACACACACACACACACATAATATTTTAAGTATGATTTATCATGTAATTACTCAGGTGTAAAGTTCTTGCTTTTGATAACAAAGTTGCAGTAACTAAGAAAAATAAAATTTCTGTCTCTGGCTGTTATTTAATCGTTTTATGTGAATTGTAAACAAATGGTTGCGACAGTTTCACGTTCAACTTGAAATTTCATTTCGTTTTGTCTCTTTTTGAACACGGAAATTACCTCTCTCTCTCTCTCTCTCTAAAAAAAAAAAAAAAGAAAAGAAAAGGAAAAGAAAATAAAAGAAAAGAAAAGGAAAAGAAAAGAAAAGAAAAAGTAATACTAGATTAAAATACCAGAAAAAAAAAAAAAAAAAACTTACTTAAATAAAATACTGGATTTAAAACTATCCTTGAGATATTTTCATTTGACATTGATCTCGCAAATGTCATTGTTAAAGTAGTTCAGTAAATTACATTAGTGTCAAGGTTGTTTTCAATTTTAAACCACATAAGGAAAGAAATTTCAACCGGTAAAAATTTAAAACCCAAAACACTTAATTAGTGAAAAACATGAAAGGCATACCTATGTGCAAATAATTAAATCACAAGTGGAAATTACAAATATGTTCCACAAATAAAGTACAAATTAAAAAGTGCAGGCAGCTGTTTCGAGTCGTAGTTTGGAGACCCTTCGTCAGTGCAACCTGCCCTAACGATAAGTCTCCAAACTATGACTGCACTTTTTCTGCACTTTTTAATTTTTAATTGTATTTGTGCAATATATTCGTAACATTTTATCTTGTTTATAAAAAAAAAATAGGTTTATTGTCTAATGGAGATTTCAATATACTTTTATCTCATTATAATTTTTATAATGTAGCTCATGTAAAGCTTTGGAAAATAAATAAAAATGAAATCCTACAAGTCATATAAAAAAGCAAAATTTTCAAACAGAATTAGATCATAGAGGGAATTTTCTAATTACTATTCAAATATCTCTTAACATTTGCTTGTTCTGCATTCAGAAGATTCAGTTTGCATTTCAATTAAATTAGAATTGTTTCAATTAAATTTTAATGTATCTTCTCGTACTGATTTCGGTTGAAGTCGAATGGTTAACTAGTTATCGAAGAATACACCTTATTATTATTATTATTATTATTATTATTTTAAAGTTAATTGCTTTCTAAAAATATAAATGTAATATTCAGAAGTATTTTATATTCTATGTTGATGAATACTTTTTAAAAATTTTAGTTTAATACTTTCTTATCGGAATATGAAAATGCAAAGAACTACATTTATAACTTATTGGAAAAATATTATTAATTATAAAAAAATATTATTTTCTTTTTGTGTCCACTTATACTAACTGGACACCATGCAAATACATATTACTATTTTATATTGATTATAATCAATGTTATTAATTATTCTTTACATATTTCTGCTTTCTTATATATATAAATATAAACAAGACCGCCAGATGAATATTACAATTTTATTTTTTAACACCACTAATTTTGTAAAGCATAATTCTTTTGGTTTAATCACAATATTTTTGGCTTCTGTATAAAGCAACTCTTTTAATAAAAAAAAAAAAAAAAATAGTGGTTTAAAAAAAAAAAAAAAGCAATAGTAGTATTTATCAAGTAACTATGATTTAAGAAGAAAGTATTGGATTCGTAAAAATGTTTGACCTCCGATTTCGAAAAATTAATACGTTTTGAGATATACAAATTATGATTTGAACAGTTTTAGAGAACGTCTGTATATCTCTGTGTCTGTCTCTGTGAGTGTATCATAAATTATATGAACGCTGTATCTCATGAACCAATAAACGAAATTTATAAAAACTTTTATTAATTTGGACCTTGGTTTAAATTGGTGCTCATTACATTTCAGATCAATCATTCAACAGGTGACGCTGTCATCCCATTTTTTCCCATACTTTTTAATTGGCAATATTGCACAAAATTTCGTATAAATATACATAATAAGAATTTTTTAAATTTCTCTAGGTTAAATTAAAATAGAAAAATATTTTTATAATAGTAATATTCGTCCATGAAATTTTTTTTTGTATATGTAGGGTGTTTCGCTTTTCTCTCGGTGTGTGTGTGTGTAAATTTTCAATATGGGTAATTTTCAAAAGAACTCATTAATACGTTTAAAACGAATGGTTGAACCATAGAACTGTGATAATATAAAAAAATATATAATTTTTTTTCGTTAAATAAATAAGTAAAATAAATAAAAAAATAAACATTATCTCAGGAGTCGTCATAAAATTGATTTCCTTTTGTCATTTGGTTCACTGAGATATAAGTCGTCGGCATTCATCATATATAATAATTTTCATAAATAATTTCTGTTGTGGAAATTTTCATAGGAAAATATATAAGAAAGTTTTATGATGGCTATGACTTACTAATTTTGACTGGTTACATCATATTTTTTTTCTGAAAATTCGTAAGTAAATAATAAGTCACCTTTTGCACGTCACTTGTTATATTAAAGAAAAAAAAATGAAGAAAGAAAAGTTAATGATAAAACATATGAAGTGATAATAATTGATAATTTAATTTGTATAATAGTATTTGAAAGTTTAAATGTGTCTTGCTCTGTATTTGAATAGGATAAAAAGTTTAGGAAAAAATAATTACTAAACTCGAATAACAACGATAGAAAAGTTAACCGATCAAAACAAAGCATAACTGCGCTAAAATTTCACCACATAACTTTAACACTAGAAAAATATTTTAACGATTTCCTTTTTTTTACAATGCCAGTTTATTATTTGCCTTACAAATCAAGTTTAATTTTAACATCTAAAATAAATAAATAAATAGTTTTTATAATGCCCACTTGAATTTAAGGTGTTTGTGCAGACGTTTTTAAATTCTGAATGCTTTTAAGTATAATATATTATTATTCAAAATGCACTAGAAAAATACTTAAAGATAGAAAAATTAATTATTCGATTTATTTTTGTGCCAAGAAAGTATAAAAAAGAAAAAATTACGAATATAATTATGCAACATATTTTGGAAGTACATGTATACAAAACTTCAACCTTTATTAGAAACTGATAATGAATTAATTTATAAGCGTAATTCAATTTTCTAAAATAATAATAATAATAATAACCTGGCAAGGTTCGAAGAAACAATAAAAATAATGATATGAATCGACCATTACATAATTTATAAATTTTCTCCAAACTTTTTCATAAAATGGGTCATAAATCCATCGTAGTTTTCAGTCAGTTATTAACGGGATGACAAGTTTTAGATGAATGCATAAGCTTAATAACAACGTTAAGGTTAGATAAGCCAAAATAGATAAGAGTCTTGTTTTGTACTCAACCAACAGTGCATAACTTAATGAAGTAATTTGAGAAGTCCCCCCGAAAAAGGAACAAAATAATGAGACGTGATAACGTTACTGGGTTTTCGTGCTTTTAAGTAGAGAAAGTTGCATAAAAGTTTGAACAAAATACTGTTCAATTAAGGTAATCTTGGATGAATATCTTTTCTTTGTGTTTTCTCCTTAAAAAGTATTTTTATATGCGTGAAATGGGTTAGTTAGAAGAAAAATAAATAAGAAAATTTCAGAGCCTTGCATAGATTATGACATATTTAACAAAACGTTATGTACAAATTGCATTATGTTATTTGTTTGTACATGTTTTTGTTCCAAAAAGTTAATCTCATTATCATAAACTTGTTTTTTTAAAGTTATGTAGATATGTCATTTGTTAATGCAATAATCAATCGCTGTCAATTTTGTCATAATCATTACATCTACAAGTAGTTAGTTGTAATTTAGATTTGTTATCATGTATATGATACTTTTGGAAGGTCATTTTAGTATTATAATAATTTAAGCTGAAAAAAAGAAAAAAAAATGCAAACATTAATTAAAAAAAGAAAAAAATAATAATTGTAAAAAATAATTAAAAAGAGAAAAAAATGTAAATATTAATTTAAAAAGAAAGTTGCTAACTTTATATCATCGATAGGCCAGAACGATCAAATATGATTAGTTTTGTCAGAACTCATATTTAAATGCACTTTATAAGAAAGCCCGATTGAACTGAGAAATTAAATGAGGTCTAATTGAAATAATCTGTTTTAACTGTATTTAATGAAAAAATAAAATAATATAGTGAATCTACATTAGACAAATGGACATTAGTTTTCCGGGCGTAATATAAGAAACGAACCAAAACTATTTTATTTTATTTTACAAGTTTGAGGATTAATAATGACTGGAGGTGGTTTCAGATTTCGTGGGCTAAAAATTCTTGAACGTTTACAATAAAAAATAATTATTATTAGAATTAACAGTGAAAATAATACAACACCAATTGCTTAATTTTATTTACCTTTATGTCCTTAATAATTTGAACTTTAAGACAGAGCTGTATTAATTACCTAATAAATTAGCATTAATTAAAAAAGTATGAATTACAAATAAATAATAATAACAATTTTTAATAGAAATAGCATTTCGGATTACTTTTTCTCGAAAGTTATAAATTACTGGAAAGAAAACATTTCATTCCAATTTTTCAAAGATAATTTCTATTTTTATGAGCTCAGTGATTTGTATTCTGTGAGATAAAAAATACAGAAATGATGATGGTTGCAATATACAATGTGACACTTTTAACATTGTTCCACAATTTATATTTCCTACTAAAGAATGACATCATCAAAGCTTAATCTCCTCTTAAAGTAACTACTTTCCTCGCTGCATGAAATATCCTTACCACAGGAAATTTAAAGCACTTTCCATTTAGAACCATTAAATGTCTTTTTGCATAAAGGAAGTGCAATTAAAATAGTTTAACAGGGATCACGACGCCTCTTTTGATGACACAAAGAAGTAAAAAAATATAAAAAATCAATCATTCCCTCGATTTTAATGAGCTTCCTGTTCATTCCCGATTCGTGGGTTTTTTCCGGTTTTCCCGTAGAAAATGCCATAGAAAGTTTTGGGTGTGGTCACTTAACACTGTGCTTACAATTTGTTTTGGGTCTTACTCAAACAGAATAGAGGCTTTTGTCTCTTTTGCATGTTTGTGACACTTCTTGTTAAGTACGTATTCCGGCTTTTATTCTTTCAGACAGATTTACAGCTTAGAATTTATTGGTTACTTCACCAGTTGATTATTTCTTCTCGTGAATATCGAACATTTAATTACTTGTTGGCTTTAAGCCGGTAGTGGGAAAGCAATAAGTTCCATCTAAAAATGGCAGTAAATATGCTTTTTTTAGTTTAAAGGTTTAAAATTTGAGTTTTATGATTAGATGTGGTTAAACATACAAATAGTGTTTAGGTAATTATTTATTTAATCTCTTTTATTAATCATTTAATAGAATTTTTTTTTTTTTCGTTACTAAGTATAAAACATTTACGAAAATACCAGTTGAAAATTCTTGAAATACACATTTACAGCTTAGAATTTATTGGTTACTTTACCAGTTGATTATTTCTTCTCGTGAATATCGAACATTTAATTACTTGTTGGCTTTAAGCCGGTAGTAGGAAAGCAATAAGTTCCATCTAAAAATGGCAGTAAATATGCTTTTTTTAGTTTACAGGTTTAAAATTTGAGTTTTGTGAATAGATGTGGTTAAACACACAAATTGATTTTAGGTAATTATTTATAAAATCTCTTTTATTAATCAGTTAATAGAAGTTTTTTTTCGTTACTAATTATAAAACATTTACGAAAATACCAGTTGAAAATTCTTTAAATACACAGAGTAAACAAGCAGGAAAATTAAAAATTTATACAGTTAGATGTCTTATATATATATATATATATATATATGTATGTATATAAGACCAAGCAATATATATATACAAGATCCAGTAATACTTCGTCTTCATTAAAATTAGATATATTTACAAAATGGTAATTACTGAGATATTGAACATATCGATTTCATTCATATATCCATTTCAACATTAATATATATATATATTCTATTGCAAATAAATAAATAAATTTATTCGTATCTTCTTTTTAGAATTTAAATTTAAATTTTTGGGTTTTAAGTAGTATTTACTTATGTAACTTTTCAAGAGCGAAAATGAAGTTATAACTGATGCTTTCTAAAGTGGTATTGGTAGGATAAATCTTGCGCGAAATTCTTTTGAATTGGAGCACTTCATGTCTCAATCACTACATTTCAGGGTATGTTGAATACAGAACACTAGTCAGGTTTTTATTTGGAGTGGAATACATGGTGATGGTTTCACGAAAGCCTTCAACCGACAGATATTCTGTTCACTTACACTAATGTATCATTTATTCTCTATAAATAATTTTCGGATCTTCCCTCATTTAAAGCATTTTCATGAAATTGTCATTTCTTTCCTAAATTTTTTTATTGGTCATTTGGTATTAGTATTCCTTTTTATTTTCTTGAGATGGAAAGTTAAAGAAGGGCTTAAATGTTTTATGTTTTAAATCCGCAAAGATGTCATAAAAAATGATCAGTAATTTGAAACACAGAACAATGAATAGCACAGTAAAAAAATAAAAATAAATAAATAAATAAATAAAAGCTGGATTACAGGCAACCCACAGAAGCAGAGGTTCCAGTGCAAAGCCTGTAAAAAAAAAAAAAAAAAAAGACAATAAATGATATATTCCCATGTAATTTTACATTGTTACAAACATACACCTGTAAATTCAATTGAAAAAAAAAGTTACAGTCGCTGGCGTCAAGTTTTCTTTGTCTGCGACAGCATCTGCTCACAGAGGGCAGGGTCCTTCGCGTCATGAAAGGTATCAATATGTTCTGAATACTCCAAGGCAGATATTTCAGCTGCTTAGAAATTTCTATCATTTTTACTAAAGAAGTTATTAACTAAAAACAGCAGGTTTATGAAGGTACTCTATTGGCCACCTTGAAAAAAGCTTCTCCCAGTGACGTTGTTCTTCTGTCATGAAGTCATTTTACACGTGAAAATTAAAATATGATCCATGGTTGTAGGGATGTAGGTAGATAGGTAGGTAGTTGGGTTTAACGTCGCTCCAGTACTGCGCTATGGGTAATTGGCGACAGTCTGGGACCCACCCCTAGGGATGTTCTGGATACATGCCATCACACTTTTGATACTCCATGGAGGGGATGGCTCCTCCGCTTTGGTAATACCCAGAGGTATAGTTTTGATGGGAATATGGAGCACTTTGCTGACGCGACGGATTTTATGTGCACCAGCCACTATTAGTGTACACGAGGGTCTTTGGCCGGCTCGAGTATCGAATCGGCAATATTAATAACATACCTGGCCGTCGGACCACCGAATATTCCAATTACGAGTTCGGCGCTTTACCGACTGGGGTACCGCGACCCGGAACCATGGCTATAAAAAAGAAAGAAAATAAATGTCAATGTTGCTATTAGTAACTCTTTTCTCTACTTTTAGAAAATTAATTTTCTTACACGAGAAAATTAAAGTGTGATCCATGGTTGTAGGTAGGTAGATAATTAGGTAGGTTGTGATTGACGTCGCACCACTACTGCGCTATGGATAATTGACGACGGTCTGGGGCGCACCGCTAGGGATGTTCCTGAGACATGCTACCACAGTTTTGATCCTATACATAGGGGATAGCTCCCCCGCTTCGGTGGCCCTCAGAGGTATAATTTTGATGGGAACATGGAGGACATTGCGGCCACGACAGATTTTGCGTGCACCAGCCACCATTAGTGTACACGACGGTCTTTAGCCGGCTTGAGTACCGAACCCGCAATGTTCCAATTTTGAGCTCGATGCTCTACTGACTGGGGTACTGCGGTCCGGATCGATGATTGTAAAAAAGAAATAAAAAGGGTCATATACTAAAAGTGTAATGCAAAATGGTCTAGATATTACGAGTTTCTTTCTATTAAAAAAAAAAAAAAAAAAAAAAAAAAAAAAAAAAACCCTGATCTTTAGCATAATTTTCATAAAAATAAATTTAAATAAATAATGTGCTATTAAATATTATATATTTCAATTTGACAATAAATATGGGATTTTTATAATAATTTTCTGCTTTTGTCTTGCGCTATGCACTATTAATATTCATATTCAGTGAAATGAAAGCAGCAAATAGGCGGGCAGAGCTCTGCATGTATTAATAAGAAAAGTAAGTGTGGGTGGGGGGGAAGGCGAAGCCTCTCTCGGCGGTTGGTGAGCGGAGCGAGCAGGGGGCAGAGTCCCCTAATGTAATAAAAGAACATGCTTTCATATGCACCTGACGATGAACGATATACGCTTTCAAAATGGGCCTAATATTTTTATGTTCTTTTCACGAGAAATTAAATATTCCCTGACTATTATAAAGGGAACTGAAAATGAACAAAGTCCCACAATGATGACAATATTAATAATGATGTCCTGATTACCATGGTTAAATGATATATATTTATCAGCATAAATAATTGTCCATGAGGTAAATTATATAATATTATCATAATAGTGAAATATATTTACTATGTATTGCGTATTCATATTTAATCAGTTTTGAATTTTTATCTGTTCTATTATTTATGTAATAGTGTTTTTACCCTAAGCGTATTTTTGTTTTTTAAGTAATGGATATAAAATTCTGTACCAAACATAATTTAATTTTGTACGACATGACTTACTTTAATTTGTTTTTTCCTATAAAACATGCAGTGGCTGTGTTTCATTCCCTAGCATCGGTTACTATATTCATTTCTTAAAATATCCTTGTTATAGCTTCATTATAGAAGCACCTTGTTTGATTTAAAATTTTTGTTGTCCTTTTGGCGATCAATTAAAATGGTTGTCGCAATTGCATAAGTATTGATTTTGAAGAGAAAGGTCCGAGATACAGTCGGTAACAAAAGTGTCCGAACACTAGCAAAAATTCCTATGTAAAAAAAGTACACTTTATATGGTTTTGTTAAATAAATCCTTATCGAATCATGTTCATACACTGACTAAGAACAGGATTCGGCAAGGATTTATTTAACAAAACCGTATGAAGTGTACCTTTTTTACTTAGGAATTTTTGTTAGTGTTCGGACACTTTTGTTACAGACTGTACTTCGGCCAAATTTCATATTTCGCTAAAAACTTCCATACCGAAACTGTTCCATTTCTTAGCAAAAATTTTCTCAATTTTATTTTAAACTAGCAGGCAACGCCCGCTTCGCTGGTCCCTATTTTTAAATGAATCGCTATAATTACTGAATTCTCAAAATTGCATTAATTTTTATCACGTGAAAAAAAAAAAAAAAAAAAAAAAAAAAACAGAAAAAAAAAATCTTATTAGGAAAAATGTCGCACCGGAATCTCACTGCCTTCGGAAAAAATTCCCAAAATGCTCTAACTCTTATTTCTATTACTTTCCCCTTCGCCCCCCCTCCCGTCTATCCTAATAATTTTAAAAATTCGAAAATATCCGCAATCGATTTGTCGGTATCGAAAACCTCTATATACCAATTTTGAATGCTCTAACTCTATTCTATTTATTTTTGCCCCTCCGCCCCCCCCCTCCCGGTTCTCTTAATAACTTTACACTTTCGAAAATATCCCCATTCGACTTGCTGGCCTCTAAAACCTATCTGTACCAATTTTGAACGGCCTAAATGTATTTCTATTTGTTTTTGGCCACCACCCCCCTCCCCGCCTCTCCTAATAATTTTACAAATTCGAAAATATCCGCAATCGATTTGTAAGGATCGAAAACCTCTATATACCAATTTTGAACGATCTAACTCTATTTTTATTTCCCCCCCTCTCCCCTCCCCCTTCTCGCCCCTCCTAATAACTTTACACTTTCGAAAATAGCCCCATTCGACTTGACAGCCTTTAAAACCTATCTGTACCAATTTTGAACGGCCTAACTGTATTTCTATTTGTTTCTGTCCATAGCCCCCCCATACTGCCCCCCCCTTCCCACCCCTTCTAATAATTTTACAAATTCGAAAATATCCGCAATCGATTTGTAAGTATCGAAAACCTCTATGTACCAATTTTGAACGATCTGACACTATTATTATTTTTTTGCCCCCCCCCCCCCCAAAAAAAAAAAAAAAAAAAAAAAAAAAAAAAAAATCGGAAAAAATCGGAAAAAATCAAAAAATGAGTTTTTGGAAATATTTTCAAGAAGACGCTTGGCGTTTTTTTTTTTTTTTTTTTTTTTTTTTTCATCTTTGAGCTATTACTTTTACTCGAAAATCCGTATTTTTCTAAATCATTTATACCCCCTTCTCCCGTTAAAAATCCAAAATTCCAAAATCGCAGGAAACGATTTTTTCGTATTCAAGTCTAGTCTCCTCATCTGCAATTTATTCACTGTGAAGTTATTTGGAGCCGAGTTATACTTATAAATGTGTTTTTGCCTTATGCGCCTCCGAAAATGATTTATACCCCCTTCCCCCCTTAAAAATCCAAAATTCCAAAATCGCAGAAATGATTTTTTTGTTTTCAAGTCTAGTCTCTCCCTATGCAATTTCTTCACCGTGAAGCAATTTGGAGCCGAGTTGTGCTTATAAAGGTGGTTTTTGCCTTCTGCACCTTCGAAAATCATTTTCAGCCCCTCTTCCCCCTTAAAAATCCAAAATTCTAAAATCGCAGAAAATGATTTTTTTGTACTTAAGTCTAGTCTCTCCATCTGCAATTTTTTCATCGTGAAGTAATTTGGTGCCGAGTTATGCTTATAAAGGTGTTTTTGCCTCCTGCGCCTCCGAAAATCATTTTCACCCCTTTTCCCCCTTAAAAATCCAAAAATCCAAAATCGCAGAAAATGATTTTTTTGTATTCAAGTCTAGTCTCCTCATCTGCAATATCTTCCTCGTGAAGCAATTTGGAGTCGAGTTATGCTTATAAAGGTGTTTTTGTCTTCAGCAACTCCGAAAATCATTTTCACCCCCTTCCCCCCTTAAAAATCAAAAATTCCAAAATCGCAGAAAATGATTTTTTCGTATTCAAGCCTAGTCTCCCCATCTGCAATTTCTTCCCTGTGAAGTAATTTGGGGCCGAGTTGTACTTATAAATGTGTTTTTGCCTTATGCACCCCCGAAAATCTCATTTTTACCCCCTACCCCCCTTAAAAATCCAAAATTCCAAAATCGCAGAAAAAGATTTTTTTGTATTCAAGTCTAGTCTCCCCATCTGCAATTTCTTTACCGTGAAGCAATTTGGAGCCGAGATATGCTTATAAAGGTGATTTTTGCCTTCTGCCCCCCCGGGGGGGAACGGGGGGGGGTATTTCGCAAAATCCCGTCTTAGTGAGCGTCAGGGTCCTAAAATCAACCTGCTCACCAAAAATTGCGACTCTATCTCCCATAGGATCGCCACAACCGTGTTGAGTCAGTGAATCAGTGAATCAGTCAGTTTACTCTTTTATATATATAGATTACTAAAAAAAAAAAAAAGAAAGTTTGCAAGTTCTTTTTTTTTTTTTTTTTTTTTGACATTAAAGAAATACATTTATTTATTTATTTAGTTCCTTTTAGAATATTTTGTTTTTCTTTTTAATAATTTTAAAGTTAAAATGGGTTTTTTATTTAATTCCTTTTGAACCAATTATTCGATTGAACTACAAAATACGGCTAACTACGGTAAACTAGATTTTGTCCTGATTAATATGTGTACCAATTTTTGATAAAATCTAATAATCCAGACTAAAACTCCGGACAGATACAATAACAAACATCCATCTTTATATATTTAGATGAAAACAAAAATCATTGCCCTTTCATTCAAGGTGATAGATCAAAATTGTTAAAAACGGCGTCTAAAAGAATTAGTACGACCTGTCATAGTGTGCTAGTTCTAAAAATAAAAAATTGCGATGTAAAACTGAAAATTTATTTTTAAATTAAGTAACTGCACGTTAATTGAATGATGATGAGACTATTTAAGCCTTTCTATTCGTTTCGAAGGACAAGTTTTGAATTTTTATTTTTAAACCGACTAAAATCTGGACCTGCGAATAATATTATCTAAATCAGGCCTGTCCAACCCGAGGCACTTGGCGCATTGGAAATCTATTTTATTCAGGCGGGCCGCACTGTATGTTTCTGAGTCTGGGAGTCATGTATGCATATATGTTTTTTGGAAACGAAGAGGGCGAAGAGAATTAAAACAAAAAAAAAAAAAGAAAAAGAACATTGATATTAAATTATTTTCATTTATAAATTAATAATAGAAACGTCAAAAATTTATGACTATACATTAATAGCTATAATAAAAGAATGAATAATGGATTTAAAAGTATTATTTTTACAAAAGTTCATTGTTTGTTTATTTAGCAATTGTTGAAATGTATTTTCATTCAAAAAATTCAGAGGGCTAACCAAAGTTCGCAAACTCTAAATATCATTAATTTACTCACGGGCCGCGGGTTGGCCATCACTGATCTAAATGAAATAAAATCGAAAACATCTTCTTTTATATGTAATTATATTTTATTGTTTATATTTTTCTATTAATTGTGTATTCTATTAATAACAAAGGAAGAGATTCCTTTTATAAAAAGAGGAAATATATCTAACTTGTTTATAATTTTACTAAAACATTTCAGATTTGCTTAATCAGAAATCTTTTTTTAATGCAAGAAGTAGTCCACCAGGTGACGAAAAAGTTAGCTGCCTGGCGTCTGGCCTTCAGTTACCGTGTGCCGGATTAGAATTCCATATTAAACATCGCAGTGTTTTGGAATCTAGTTTAAACCATATGTATAGTCTAATGAGACTTAATAGTAATAATAATAAATTACCGTAGAGAGATAACCCCATTACCAAACCATGCAAGAAGAACTTTTTTTTTGTTCTAATTATTTATCTTTACCAAATCAATCACTGAAATTATATTTACAATTTTTTAGTTATTTGTCAATATTTAGAAAAAAATCAAGTTTCCTCATAAATTTAATCTCTCTGAAAAACTACCCCAAAACAAAATTTTGGTATCAATACGCAACAATTGTTTTATTAATCTATTTAAATTAACTTTTTTTTTTTTTTTTTTTTTGTGTGTGTGTGTGTGTGTGCGTGCGTGTAATTTTCCAGAATTAATCAGAATGCGAGAATTTAATCATTTTAAACATATAAAATAAATATGAGAGAAAAATTTTTAATGTCTATATGTATGCTTTTACAAAATCTATCTTTCATATTTTTGGAAAAGATTTGTGTCTTTCGATGCATATGCAACAACATTTATCTATGGTTAATTTGTATAAATCCAACACTGATATGTATTAGGTTGTATACATATGTACATACATAAATGTGTATAGAGTAAAAGGTTTGTTCATACATTTTATTAAGAGAGAGAGAGAGAGATAAAGGTGTATCTAATATTAGTTCTGGCATTAAATTTTCATGTCATTATGAAATGTACCAGTAATACGGGAAATGAGACTGGTGCAATCCGTCTTATTATTTTACTAGCAGGCTTTGCCCGCTTCGCTGGACATTAAACTTAAATGAAGTCTCAAAATACCATATCTTTATTAATAACCTAAGTTCTCGCTGTGATTGGTAGAGGTTTTCTCGCTCGCAAATTAAGGACTCTGGGTCCCCACTGCCTTCGGAACACACTTCTTACTTCCCCTTCCTCAGCGGATGAGTTCAAAGTTTTGCAAAATCCCACTAATGTACATAATGAGTACACTTAATCAATATCCGCGCACAAAAATTCGCCATTCTAAGATAATTCAAAGCGAATTCAAACGGAAAAACAGGTTTTTACACATGTTTATTGCGAACAACTTCAGTATAACCCCACAACGATATTTGGCGATTTTTTTTGTTGGCGCTTATGGCTAAATCATAAATCATATATGATAAATGATAAAATCATAATCTAAATCATAAAATCATAATCTAAATCATAAGATCAAAAATCCAAAATAAACAACATATTAGGCTGCATATTATATCGCAAACAGTCCAGAACGACATCGTTATCCTTCAAAACGGCGCCAAAGAAAAATCGGCAAATTCAGCTGTGGGGTTATACTAAAGTTATACCGTTTATTGCCCTCCGACTCCGAGAAGGTGTGTGTGTGTGTGGGGGGGGGGATTTCGAATTTCGTGAAATCCAGTTACAATAAGTGCCGGATGCAAACAAACAATTTACGCACCAAATTTCGTGACCACAGAAGTCTTTAATAGAAAATATTATAAATAAATAAATACAAAACGCACAGCTTTAGTATGGGAACCCTTTGGTGAATTTAAATATTTTAAGCCATTTCTGCGATGAACTGAATTGGCTATCTCAATTGTGCAATTAAAGATCTTGGCGAGAAACGTCCGAGCTACTTCGGTTCTGAATTTCAAATTTTGCCAAAGGGATCCAATACTAAAGCTGTTCCATATCGAATCTGGGTTGAAAACGAAAAAAGAGTAAAATAAATTAGAAATATCAGACCTATATTTATAAATTTGATACCGAATGAAAGGGGCGATTTTGCTGAATCCAGGGGTTCAAACAGTTTTTCGATGCGACAATTAGATTTTTTAAAAATAACTAAAGTATGAAATTTAAGTGGCAATGGAAAAACGGATAAAATGAAAAATAAATTAGAAATATCAGAGCTATCATTACAAATTCAGTACCAAATGAAAGAGGTGATTTTTCTGAATCCTGGGGTGTAAACAGTTTTTCGATGGGTGTAAAGTGGGGTGTAAAGTTGATAGATATAATTTTAAGTTGGGTGAAGACCTAAATTCCTGCCAAGGGCCGTTGAATTCCGTCCAGCCGTTCTCAAGTGATGCCCGGACAAAAAAAGCGACATTCGGACACGATGACACACACACACACACACACACAGGCAAAATTTTCTGAAGTCATTTTCGGCTTTCATGGGGTGTGAAACGTGAAGATATCGCAAAATTTTTCGATTCCGACAAATTTACAGACAAAAGTCTGATTTTATTAATATAGATTATGAAAGTTTTGAACAATTATAAAAATTTCAGTTATTGAAGATATGATAGTTATATTTAATATTTTTTATTAGTGAAATTACATAATTTTAACTTTTAAAGAAAATAACTGTCATAATCGGAAAATATTGGGAGGAATATCAATAATTTCCTTATGTGGAGAAATTTCTATAGATTTTCTTGGTATCGTTTCATCTAGAATGAGATAAGAAGCTATTTCTCAGTGTGCGTCTTTTGTAAACCAGGCAAATGCAAAATTATGTAAATTTTAGTAAAAGTATTAATCAAGACTCAACACACATGACGTAACAACACTTGACAATATACCAAAAAAATATATATTTATATTTAATTTTGATGTAGTTCATTAAATATAACAAGAATTCAAATGACTGCTGCTAACTGTAATATTTTCCCCATACAGGTGGGTTAAAAAGAAATCAGATTTATTTTCTTCCATATTTATAAAAAGGAAATGTTCGATTCTTAAAAAGTGCATTTTAATTTTTAGTGATTCTACTCCTTTTTCGAATTATATTCTGAATACGATTAGACCTATTTAAAGACGTATATATTTCTACTGAGTGAATATTACGCAATTTTTACAGACATTGTAACTAAAAAACTAATGTAAATGTAATTCCTTGAAGTTTTCTTACATTCAGTCGGCTACTGATTGTATTTTTGTTATATAAACTATATAAAACATTTTTCGCACTTATCACAAAATATAGTTTACTTGCACATGCTCGACTGTTGTTGTAAAAGTGGTTTTACAGGCATTTGTAAATGATGGATTTAATACACTAACTAGCAAAAATTTGAGCTTGAAGAAATTTTTTTTAACAATTTTTCTAGAACACTTGGTAGTTTTTTATAATTCATATCTGGCGTATTTTATTATTATTATTATTATTATTTATTTACTATAAAAAAAATTAATTTTCAGTACAATGGAAAAAATACTGTTTCCGTCGGATGTAGTTTACTGGAATGATGTTGATAAGTTTTAATTAAATCTTGATGAAGATTGTTTCTGACTGGATTATTATATTACAGTAGCTAATTTTTAACTTTATGTTCTTCATTCAAGATGTACTCAATTGAGTACAGTGATAAAACAATTAATAAAACTATATATTCAATACAATTTTTTATTAAAATCACGCAAACAACTGTGAAAGAAAATCATATTTATTGAAATTTTATTTTTCAGACTGAGTGAAAATAATGCCTGGACCGGGAGTCGAACCCCGAAACTTTGACTTACAAGGTCCTGGACTCCCGGTCCAGGCATTATTTTCACTCAGTCGGAAAAATAAAATTTCAATAAATATGATTTTCTTCCACAGTTGTTTGTGTGATTTTAATAAAAAATTGTATTTCTTTCTCCCATTGTTTAATGGTGTTTTCCATTTCCTGCGGCTTATTTCTGTCAAGCTATCTACATGATAGACCAGAGATGTTTCTGCCTAAAGGTTATCTGAGTGAGTAATGCTGACCGGCTGTCGGATTGGATAGCTCAATTGGGTAGAGCCTTGACCTTGTAAGTCAAAGTTTCGGGGTTCGACTCCCGGTCCAGGCATTATTTTCACTCAGTCGGAAAAATAAAATTTCAATAAATATATATTCAATAGATTGCAATGTTGATTATATATTTCTAAAATGCTGAATTATGTCGCCTTAAAAATATATCAATATATGACAACACAAAACGTGATTAAATTATGAAATGGAACACCGTTTTAAGTGTTTTCCTAAAATGTCTTTATACCAGTGGAACCATTAAGTAAGTAGTTTTAATAATTATGAAAAATAATTGATACTTTACAGCAGTAAAATTTGAAACATTGGAAATTATCAACTTTTTTAAAGGAAAAAAAAAAAAAAAAAACAAGAATTAAAAAGAAAATACTTAAGAGTTTAGTTTTTTAAATAATTTAGTAGTTTAAATTCTCTTATGTGGACCTTTAATTACTATCCACTAAAAAAACCAATTTCAGAAAAATGCTTTTTTCCTGTAATCATTGATGTCATTGTATATATTTAAATGTCATAAAAAGTTGTTATTATAGTCTCAAGTATAAAGAAATTAATATCAAGTATGATTGAACAGATTTATTTATTAAACATTTCTTTATATATTTCGGGTTCCTTTGATTTATTTATTGATTTATTATTATTATTATTATTTGTAATGATCTTTAAGATTGAAGCTGAGACTTTATTGGGTAAAAAACAGGAAGTTCATATAAAATAATCACAATAAGGGTAATAAAATAACAACACCATTTACATAATTATAGTTTAATAATACAGATAAATCGTTTCAACTCAGTGGTCATAGTATTGAAACCATAGTGTCGTTTTGTTGAACACAGTGTCACAGTGTTGAAACACAGTGTTGTTCAAAGTTTGTCCACAGCAAACTTTGAAAGACTATTTTATTGATTGTTGTAATCCCTTAACATAGAAGTCAATGCAAATTATTTGCAAAATCTCCAACAGATGGCGGTATTATGTTATGTTACCATGACAAAGTTTAATCCATCAAAATAAATAAATGAATAAATAAATAAATAAAAAAATAAAAAAAAATCAAACGTAAATATCCAAAATTTAAAAGAATTACATAAATATACAATTTCTGAGAAATGGGATGTAAACGTTTGTTATTACTAAATTAACAAAGCAATTGTTTTAAAATTTCTAGTTTTATTTTTCGAGTAATAAATGCGAAATTCTGTACAAAACATAATTTAATTTAAAACGATGGGATTTTTTTAAGTCTATTATTGCATATGAAAATATGTGGTAACAAAATTTCGTTCATTAGCAACGGTTACTATATTCATTTTTTGAAAATTCTTTCACTCGTTTTCATACGATTCAATTTTAAATACATATTTTTAATTTGATGCGAGAAGGGGGAAGAATGGAGGTCTAAATATATAAAAAGCATAGTAAAAAAGAAACAAAAAGGATTCTTTATTTTAATATATGAAGTTGCATTCTTTAGCAACAGCTACTACGTTTCTTAAAAAATTCTTTTGCACATTTTCTATCAATTTTATTTTTAATGTATTTTTAAAAATCGTTTTTAATACTTTTTAAAGATGCTGCCAGAAGAAAAAAAAAAACCTTTTTTCAAGTGGTCTTTTTTGTCTGAAAGCAATATTCCTGTTGTCCTAACAAAGGAATTTAATATTTAATATAGTCTGATTATAAAAATACTCAGAAAAAATTAACGAGTAGACAATTAATCACTCACTGATACAATTATAAAAATGTATGCTACATTGTTTTTAGATTTGAACCCAATCAGCCTTTAGGCAAAAATATGAGTACAGCCCGATCTTAAGTTTAGATCAAAACTTAAGAAGTAAGTGACAATGTTATAAATTGTATTATGAGGCATATTAATTACATTCTGCATTATTAACAAGCCCTGAACGTTGTTCTAATCTTTCAAATGAGATATCCTTTTATTAAATTTATAATTTTACTAATCGGTATATGTCAATCAAGAAAAAGAATTAAAAAAAAAAAATATCTGTACTCAAATAACATGCTTCAGTGTATAATATGGATGTATAATGTTTCATTAAAGCCGAATGTAAATTTCAAATGAGCGATTCTAAATTAGATATTCATAGATGAATCAGTAATTTCTCGTGCTTAATAAATGGAAAGAAAGTCATTAAGAATGTTTGATTAACAAGAATAACTAACTGATGATGCATGGATTTGTATTAACGAAGCTTTGTAATTTAAACTCGCTTTATTGAACAAGATTATGAAATCGGTTATATTAATGAAATTTTAATACTAAGGTTAAAGTTTGTGTTTTTAATCGAGAGATATTTCTTAAGTTGAAACAGTAATATTTATGTGCAATTAAGATCTTAATTATAAATTAATAAGATTGTGTTGATAAAAACAGAGCTTTTACTTGTAAATGAATGTTCTATTTATCTTAAATGTTAAATATATTTAAAGAAAATTTCGAAGACAAATTGTTTTAAATATATTATTTGATATACTCTACACTGAGAAAAAAAATATACCGCCTTTCTCTAGAATGAATAAGTGGCCATTTTCTAAATCCCTTAACTAGAAATATAGATTTCCGAACTATGCGCATAAGGCACGCCAATAAACCGAATAGACGAAATGATCAAGAATTTTTAGTGTACACATTTTTAGATGATGAAACAATATTCTGAAAACTCTAAATATTCTGAATCATTTATATTGTGAGAAATTCTCGCTTGATTTTCTGGAATTTGGTAATAAACCAAGATTATAGTTGCAGAAACCGGCCTCTTGTAATCTCATTTATTTGCTGAGATTTTTAAATAACTTTGCTTTCGAGAATATAGGCAAAAGCTCTAGATTTTTAATAGGGGCTTCCAGAACTAGCTTTCCAAGGCAACTAGAATTTATAAGGATGACATGGAACTATTTTTTCTAGAGCCACAATTTAGATTCTAGTTGTCAGTTATAGAATTTTTTCTCAGTGTAAAGAAAAAAAAAAAGTAGTGTTTGAGGATATTTTTGCAGCTTCTTTCATGAAAAACATTAGTTTTTACAGAATTTTTAACAAAATTAACTAGTTGGCATAGGTAAACTCTGCTTAGTTCCCACCATATATTTGTTCTAAGAAATTTTCAATAGAGGGCATCCTACATTCATATTAACAAAAATGAACTGAACCGATTACTCATCATGGTAGCAGACAGAAATGCCCCATCTATTGGGCTACTCTACCTTTGATTCGATATCCTTAAATATCACCTTATTCTAATCTTCTGACAAATTTTATTAAGGAAGGTTTGTATTTTAATTTTCATCTAATTCAATGCTATTTTCAATGCAATATTCCTCGCAATTCACGTTTATGTGAAATTTTGACTCATTCTTCCATATAAAGAAAATCGCAAATTTCTAATAAACTACAAATTTTCAAAAGTAAAATGTTGATAGTTGATGATGTTCATGACAGTATCCTAATTAATATTTTAAAGCTGATCCGACATGATTACGACAAAAATAATCTTCATAATGCATGTTTGCGCAAAAATCTTACCTTTCGAATAACTTACGAAATTTTCAAATTAGAGTGTTGAAAATAAATAGGGCTCTTGTCAAAATCATAAATGATATTTTAACACTATTTCGACCAGTTTACGGTTATTTGTCCTTGATATATTGTTTACACAAACTAAAATATTACTCAACTAATTAACATGAAAACCAACAAACTAACTACCCTACAGACAGACAGGTAGATTTTATCATTTTCCCATTCCTCACATCTCAAAAGCATGAAATATTTAAAAAACTAACGTCGAAAAATTTCACTAATACCTAAGTTCTCTATATGCCGATAGTGTGGACCGAATGGGCTCTCTAGAACCTGGGACGGTTGATTGCGGTGGGCGCTTGCACCAATACTATACAGTCGGTAACAAAAGTGTCCGAACACTAGCAAAAATTCTTATGTAAAAAAAAGTACACTTCATAAGGTTTTGTTAAATAAATTCTTGTCGAATCCTGTTCTTAGTCAGTGTAAGAACATGATTCGATAAGGATTTATTTAACAAAACCGTATGAACTGTACTTTTTTTACATAGGAATATTTGCTAGTGTTCAGACACTTTTGTTACCGACTGTACCATTGGAACACGTCGAAATTTATGAACTTAAAAAAAAAAAAAAAAAATGTCCATTCATTTCGAGGAAGAATTCGTTTCTTAAATAAATAAGTAAGGGATAGGGGGGCACTGAAGGGGGGGAAAACTTTGAAATTGAGAGAGAGAGCGAGAGAAAGATATATTCACATATAAATACACATTTGATAGAAGTTTAATCTAAGACGATTACATACTGACCCAAATTAAAAAGGATTAAAATGAACTCTTTAATATATTCACTCTATATACTGACAGAGAATACTGATTTCAAAATCTCGAGTTGCATCGTACTACTTATGAATGAAAACGAGCAAAGGAAAGATGACGCTTAATACATTTTCACCAAAAGCAACATTTTCTACGTTTAATTATACCACTAGCGTAAGTTTTCATTCATCACTCCTTTCATTTTTAAGCAGTCCTGTTAAAGTCTTCATTTATGCCGCCCTTCCCCTCGATATTAGGCGTTCACCTAGTTTTAATGCGTTCTGAAAAGTGTGATTAATTATTGGACAGTTCGAATTGCGGTATACAAGTTAATACAAGAAAGCATCTGCAATATGATGCAATATTTTATCCTAAAGTGAAAGAAAAAAAAATCGAGGAAAAATACAAACAGGAGATTGGGTTTCGAGAGCTTTTATGTATGTCACATACGTACGTTAGTTTATTACTTCGTAAGGTAGAAGTGAATTTTAATAACAAAGCAAGGAATAATTCCTTTTTTCCCATGTTCTGTAAATTCTGTCTTCTGAGAATTAACGAAGCAGGGAAACCGCCCCCCTTCGCGAAAGATCAAAATCGTGATGGTATACCTCCGGACCACCCCCTAGAAGTGAAATCCTGACCGTCGAAAATAGCTCATTAGGCAGCCTTAGTGAGGCAATCCCATTCAACTTTGAATGCTTCTTTTCTTAACGGAAATACTTTTACGACATTATTTTCATAAATAATACTAATAATAAATAAATAAATAAATAAATAAATAAAATTTATTGAATTTTTCCTATTTCAAAAAAGAGTAGTAGGGTGTAGAAAAACTTTGGCAAAAAGCATAACAATATATATATATATATTTGTTTTTTTCTTTGACTTTAATGCAAGTTTTATTTATTTATTTTTCACTAATGGCAACTCTGATAAGCCTTGAAGCAAATGTTGTTTTGCTTATTTGTGCTACTTATCTTTAAGCATAACGTACAGTTAAAATAACGTCTAAAGAGTCATTCTTACATTTTTTTTTATGACTTGAAACATTAATAATCCGCAAGGATTCTTAATAAATAGAATTCCATAACAATAACAAGAAAAAATGTGTTATAGATATGATTTATAATTATTATTATTTTTTTAAGGAAAAAACCGATATCACAATTAGAACAACGCAAGCGGTAAGGTGTTTGCCTTAGGGAAGCGTTTATATTGTTGAGAAGATTCCCTGGAAAAAATATTGAAATATTAACATCCCAATGAAATAAATAAATAAATGAATAAATGTACAAATATAAATTTAAAAATATCCCCCCCCCCAAAATAAAATAAAATAATAATAATAATAATAATAATAATAATAATAATAAAAATAAAAATAAAAGAAAAGAAAAAAGAAAATAAAAGAAAATAAATAAATAAATAAAAAGAAAAATAACAATTTTATAATAGTAGATTTTTAAATATACTGTGAGCTAGAAAGACAGCAAAAAATAAAATTGAGCGAGTTAAGTGATTAAAGTTCCCTCCCCCCATTTAATGTAATTTACAACATATTAAGCTATATATATACAGATATGTGCCTGTGTATGTGCTTGGGCACTTAAGTTTATTTTTCATTAAGTTTCATTTCAGTTTTTCAGAAATGCTTCTAATAATAAGAGATATGACCACAAAATTTATTGTATATTTAAAAAACTTTAATAGAAATTTACAATAAATATGTTCAAGAAAAACAATCATAAAAATATATGGAAAATAAAATAAAATAATTTTTAAATTATTTAAATTAAAATCTGTCCCTAAGAAATACTTTATTTTATTTTATTTTATTTTATTTTTGATAATTAATCAACTCTTAATGAACATAGTAATTAACAATCATAGAAGTCAATCATAGAAGAATCACTTTTATTAGTTAAGATAGCCTCAAATCACATTTTCATTATGGGCAAAATAGATTCACTAATTTTGCGGAATTTATTTTAGAAAAATATAACGTTATTGCAAAATAACTTCCAAAAGAAATCCTCCCTCCATAATTGTTGCATTGAATATTCAATAGCACTCCAGCGGATTACTAAAGTAACTCAATGAAATGAATAATCAGTCAATATCCGTAGTAATTTAACTAGCGTCAAGCAGTGAGCCCTTTGCCCCTCGCTGATCTTTTACAGCCAGTAGATATGAGGTTGATTGCTACCCACCAAAACCATCAAGCGAGAACATTTCCATTGTTTTCAAACAAGCACGCGAGCTAATAAATTGGTAGTTCACTTGTAGCAAACATTAAAACATATGGTAAGCGGATTTTCGATTACTCATAGGTAGTGTGCAGCTATGCTTAGTATAACTCCTGCCGGAGATTAATTTTTTTTATCGTGTTTCTGGCAGCATTTAGTGCTGTCTTAATCAGAATAAAAAGCAAAAGTGCTATAAATTCTGTGACTCTGCCCTTCGATTTTGTGATATTTGATGAAATTTCATACTACCACACATTTACGAGGAAAAATGAAATTTGACTTAAAGTAATTTTAAATAACTTTTAATAGACGTAACGCAAGAATGTTTTTATTATCATTACTATTTTCCTTACAAGCCTTTCAGAAAACATCATACCTTAACTGTTCCTCCCCATTTTAAAGACATTGTTAAAGGCATATATGCCAATATTTTAATTTATTCCGGAGTATTTTTAGCCCCGCCTTTGTTCCATACTACTTATTTTTTAAGAGTAGCTTTTTCGTATTTTATGGAAGTTGTATATTGGAAAAAAAACTTTCTATAAATAAAGTGGTGCGAAATAAAGGTCAGGCTAAAAATACTCCGAAATAAATTAAAATGTTGGCATCTATGGTTAAAGGTACTTGATAAAAAATTGAAAGCTAAACTTGTATACTTAAGTAAATTGCAACCGGATCTGAGTGCATTATTAAATTAGTTTAACTAACTATATTTATTTATAAAATTGAGTTATTAAACTCATTTTTTTTCGATGAAACAGTTTTACAATTTTATATTTCGAGATAATTACTATACTATTATGTTTAAAATAAACAGAAATGTTGTATCAGTACTTTCAATGAAAATAAATAAAAAGTAGAGACAATCAGTTTAGTAGTAATAATAATTATATATATATATTATTTTTTCTCAAAAACAAAAGAAAACGAAAAATTCGTTTAAATTAATGTAATTCCCTCAAAAATGTTTAAATTTTATTGGCTTCTTAGAACGTAAATATCTGCAGAGCACAAGTGACAATTTATTATGGATTTGCTGTGACCATCATACCAGAATTCTCAAATAAAATTCTTCAGTAATAATTATCTGCAATTAAATAAGGCAGAAATAACTATATCTGAAAAGTGGTATGAAAACTATTTTCAGTTAGTTAAAATTTGGCACTTGTGACAGAGTATACAATTATTCATATATATTTTAGATTATATAATTAGATTTGATCATTAACGTCGTCTATTTATCTCATGTGGACAATGCTTTAAGTTAATATTTTCGATGGTATTATTGTTCTGAATAAGATATTCATTTGTATTAAATTATGTATAAAAGATTGTGTATTTAATTTTTATATCAATAAATGAAAACTCCTCTTTCACTCAATACAAGTAAGAATAGAAAATGGTTGTAAATTATTTCACAAGTGTCATATATATATATATTTACTAAAGTTTCCGCACATCTTTTTTTATTATGTTCATTATGTTTCCAGGTTTTAGTTAACTATGTGTGCGTTGTTTGTGATAGAGAAATTTGAAAGTGTAACAAGAATTTTATGAAGATTAACTATATATATATATATATATATATATATATATATATATTAATTTTTGGTCGAGTAAGTCAATTAATCAATATGCCAATCATTTCATTTATCGAAATATTAGTCAGTCTGATCAACAATCCACCAGTCAGTACCTTATCCATTCAATAATTCATCATTAAATTACCAATCCATACGTACATTTATACACACTGTGAAAATTCTGTATATTTACTAAAATGTTTACCCAAAGTTTCTTTAAATTTATACTAGTTCTCAGTTAATGATAAATAAAAAAGATTCTTAGTCTTTCATTCGTATTTTTATTTATTTATCTATTTATTGTTATATTTTGCAATAAAAAATAAGATTTTTTTTTTTTTTTTTTTTTTTTTTTTTAATACGTATCAGAAAAGGCATTTGAAATCATTAATATACTCCTATCAATAATTAATTAAAATAATATTCCACATTAAAATGCAATTATAAAACAGACATTTTAACATCTCCGTTTACGCCGTTTACTTTTTTTCTGTAATTTTACATAAAAGTTAAGATAAATGATTTCCAGTAGATTTCCTTTTTTAAATTTTGAACAGTGCATTATGCATCCATCTATATTACATAAACCTGTCTTACAACAAATAAAACAGAGAAATTACGTCACAGTACAAACACATGCTCACACTAAATATAACTGGAATACTCCGACACACTCAGTGACATGCCTGCTAACTTTTACGCTTTTTTGCTACCAGTATTTTTCAATAGGAATCTTTTATAGGTTTCTCTGATAGTTTTCACTGGTTAAATGAAATAAAATTTCCTTCTTGATTAAAGTGGTATTAAGGTATCATAAATGTTGACAATTATGCAAATATATATAACATTCGTACAATATTTAAAACTCGAACCGAGTTCAAAACAGGTGGCATTCTATTGCTAGAAAATATACGTTTAAACTGCGGAATCATTTGTCTTATTCAAAAAGGTTTATATTTGGTGTTGAATAGCTTAACATATCAACAGACATATCAGGTTTATTGTATTTTTCAATTTTAAGTATTTTCAACGGCACTATGATTTTTCTCATATTGAGAAAATGCGATTGCCGGAAAATTGAACCGAAGTTATAATATTTAACCCGTAAATGCCGAGTGTTGCCTTTCGGACACTTACACAATTTTGTCTTCTAAAGCATTTTTAGAGTAATATTGATGCTCTAATGTCTCATGTTTTCCGACTGGCAAGAAATAACTTAGCTGTAAGCCATAGTTAAAATAAAGTATAATTTTTTTAAAGCATTTCTCGCGTGGTTTTTTTTAAAGAGGAAAGAAGTTAAACTTTTTTAAATTGATTTAAAAATAATCAGGCAATTAAGGGTTAATTTTTTCTTTGAATATAACTAAAAAAATATTTTACCGCAATTAGATTTAAGCAAAATATCATACAAAATTATTGTTACAATTATTTATTATTTATTATTATTATTATTTTATTATTCGAAGGTTGAAAGTGCAGTTCCAAAAGCAGTTGAACGAAGAACAAAATATTATTATTATTATTTAAAGTAAAGGCTGAAGGAATAATTTTTTTATTATTTCATAATAAAGTACATTTTCATACAATATAAGTACTGTTTACTAAAATAAAAATTCTACTTTATTATGCTCTGATTTTTATTTATTTATTTATTTATTTATTTATTTTTTTAATTTTCTTTTACCTCTGTTATTTCTAAAAAAAATATATATATCCCCGACAGTTATTTTGATGAGAAAAGTCATAATGTTAAAAATATTCTGTTAAAATGTTAAAATGTTTTATTAGAAAACTTGCCTTAAAGAATCGACAAAATATGTATTAATTTAACTATCATTGATTCTGACAAAATTCTACACAATTCTTTTTGCCCACACTAGGTGGCAGCACAATGAATTCAATGAGATGAAAGAAAATTAAACCCCATCCATCTTCACTTTTATTGATCCGCATAATTTAGAGTAAGCAATGTTTTTTTCAATAACTCTGAATTAAAATAAGATATAAGACACATACATATTATTTAAAAGGTAAAGTTGATAAAAGCTATTTTTTAACTTTTTACGATTCAGTTTGTTTGTATTCTATACTGAATGACATTTATAATTTATAAGAATAAGAAGAAATAGATAAAAAATGATATTACAGTCGGCAACAAAATTATTAAAGCACTAGCAATAATTCCTACTTAAAATAGGGACACCGAATACTGTTTTGTTAAGTACATATTGGTCGAGTCATGATCTTAGTCTTATACTGTTTATAAAAAAGTAAGTTGATGATAAAAAAAATCTGGTGTGAAGCAACCACACGACTTCCATTACCCATTATTACACACATATTATATGCATCTTTTGGAGATATTACATATATGCATTTTTTTTGGAATTTTCCAGAAAGAGAAACTTGATACATGTGTAAAAACATATAAAACAGAGTTTACACAGCGAGTTAAAAAATAAGAAAAAAAAAAAATGATAATAGTTTTTTTAAACACCAATTTATGAGATCTAAAACTGAACTATCTAATCAGAATGACCGTTAATTTTCCTGTAATAACCACATTATACATGAGAAAGGGTATCTAAAATAGATTTATATAACAATTTTCAAGAAAATCGTCAAAGTCGTTTTTGAGATATCGACTTTTACCAAAACTTGGCATACTCAATTATTGAAAACTTCATCGGTACACCAGACCTATATCAATTCTGAAGTTTCGTAGTTCTATCTCTATTAGTTCCGGAGATATGATAGCCATTACACACCATACATAAATACACACTGACCAATTGCCAAAAACTACTTTTTTGGACTCAGGGAGCCTTTAAACGTGTAAATCAGGTAAAAACTCGATATAGAATATTTGGACCGAATACAATGTTTCCATTACCTACAGTAATAGAGTAATGGAAGTAATTAGCGATCAAACTAAAAGGAAAAAAAAATCTATGAAAAGTGTAGATGTGTTGTTCTTCAATAATTTTGCAGCCGACTGTAAGTTCATGTTATATGCAAATGATATTCATGATCCCATTTTATGAGCTATAATACAGGTAAGAACGGCAGAAATCCATGGGCAATAACCACTATAATCATGGGTAGTATTTAAAAATTATTGTATAGTATATATGCAACGCTGCTACAAGGTATCTGTATTTCATACTATTTTGTTAAAATATAAATCCTAAATTGATATTCATTATTGTTTATTTCTGAGATACCAGTGAGAAACTTTCCCTCTCCCCAGCTGAGATTCGAAAATGTTTTTGGTTTCTATATTCCTATATGTATATGTCCGATATCGATCACAAAAACCATCAAAAGCTTTGAAATTTGGTATAAATATTTATGAGTTACATGAAATTAGTTGCATAGATTTTACGGTATGCAGTGTTTGCAACACGTTTATGGGCACACGAAAACAAATTTTGGTATATTACGGTCTATAGGGGACATATTTTTTAACTTTTAAGTGTATATTCACATCATTGCACTGCTTTCAATATAATGAAATTAATGTAAGATACTTAAAATCATGATTTCTGTTGTAAATGTGCATAGATACACTACTTAGTTAGGCGGGGAACACAAAGGATTCAAATACGTTATGTATTATTATACGTGGTTAATACTATGTATATGTTCATGTAATATACTTATATTGGATGAACAAAAGTAAATATTAAAAGGGGATTTCGGGAAAACGGCAAGCGCCCTCGTACAGAAATATATCCTTTTTTAAACCAGTTCATTATCATATACATATTTCATTATTAATTAATGAGCAATGGATATACAATCGGGACGTTAAAGTTTCTAATTTGTAGATCCATTAGTCTTGACAAGTCATTGAAAAGATTTTTAGTCATTGAAAAGACAGTTTGTGCAATGCGATAAAAAATTGTGAATGTAAGAAATATTAAAATAAATTATTTAATTAAAATTAAAAGAGATATATCGGTATGGAAAACCTACATTTTGTAAAATGTATAAAGCTTTTCTTTCAGATTAAAATCAGTCTAAGAAATTTTAGTAAATATACAATAAAAGTAATGGAAGTATTGTATTCGATCAGAATTTCAGATAGTGAGTTTTCATTTGATTTTGGTGTTTTAAGGTCTCCTGTCGAAAAAGTGGCTTTTTAAACAATTGACCAGTATATATGTGTATGGGGACTTTTCTGATTATAATGTCTCCGAATCGAGTATATAGATAGAATGACGAAATTTAGAATTAAGATAGGTACAGTGTATAGATGATTTTTCCAACGTTTGGTAGAAATTGGAAAACCGTTTCTGGGATCGTAAGTTCCTATCTCAAAAACGGTTCAAACGATTTTCTTCAGAGTTGCTATATAAACACCCTTTTAACCCTTTCAGCGTTAGCCATTTTATGGTATATCTGTTTAACGATTCATAAAATTAATACTATGCACAGTATAAATATGAGAATTTAATACTGTATACTACACATGTTTATTAATCTTATTTTCTCGAAAAAAGCAACAGATATTTCAAAATTTCGCTACACCAGCCTTTTATTTTGACTATGCATGCCGAAAAAATACGTGCTTAACGCTTAAATATCCTTTAAATTGTATTAACTGGTTAGTGCAGAGAAATTGATGGGCGTCCTATTCAGGTCTCTCAAGTACATTCTTTTAAAAACGGCTTGACGGATTTTCTTCAAACTCGCCATATTAACTATCCTTTAAATATACTTTCATGTGTGATTCATGGTTTCTTGTTAACGCATCATTTTGCTGAGTTTTGGTGAAAATTAGAAGGAAGACCGAAAGTCAGTATCTGGAAAACAGCTCTAATGATTTTCTTCAAATTTGTTCAATAAACCCACTCTTAGATGTTTTTTAGCTTGTATTACTTGGTTACTACAGGAAACTTGACAGGCGTTCTGTACAAGTAAGTTAGTTTTAAATCTCGGAAGTTGGTTGTTCAAAAGACAGCTCGCTACATAAACTCTTTTTTATATGTCTTTACAACGCTTGTTTTAGTTTGCTCTTATAGAAAAATTGCGAGATTTCTGATTTTTTTAAGACACTTTTATGTTTTCTGACTACACAATCTCCAAACAGAGTATATAATATGTGTAATAGTTGGTAATGGAAGTTATGTGTTTTGTACATACCAGATTTTTAATTTTAGATTTTTATATACCACTACTACTACTTTTATTCTTTACCAAACTAATCTTAATAAATAAATAAATAAATAAATAAATAAATAAGAAAAACAAAAGCAAAAACAGCATGTTGATATCAATGTGCAACAAGATGATCGTTTGTGTAGCACATGTATACCTCAAAGGTCTGAGTAATGCTTGTATTGTATAAAAGTTTTTATATTTTAAGTTTAAAACTATTTTAATATGACATGATACAATGTTTCATAATCTATGCAATATATCTGATCGTTATTTTTAAAAATTATTTTTCACCTTCTTTATATGTCTTATATATTATTATTTTTATTATTATTGTTGTTATTTTTGACGGAGGATGTACAATAATACGTAAGAACAACGTACACCATTTTGTAGATTTACTTTACAGCGAGTATTAATACCATACACTCATAAAAATGGCTCAGAGAAAATAGATAAATAAAAATAAATAATCAAATAAATAAATAATCTTGCCAATGTCTGGATTTTTATTTCTCGACTTCAATAATTTTAGTTGAATTTTTCTTTCTAAAGCAGTTTTATTAGAATTTCATTAAGTATATTTTATATCCTTACCCTCATCCTGTATCCTGGGGTCCATGCGGACCCCAGGCAAATTTAACTTGTTGCCTAAACATACATATCCTATTCTGCGAGGTCACAGCCAGTGGCATCTAATATCAATATACGTGTAATTTAGGATAAAAATCTAATTGGAAAAATATCAGGGATTATTAGGTTTTCTCCCCTTGAAATATAGGTCACATTTCTGTATCCCGGTGTCTACTCAGAACCCAGGAAGGAAAAAAAAAAAAAAAAAAAAAAAAAAAATGGATATAAAAGAAAATTTTAAGAACAAACGTGTGTTATTCATGGCCCATATTAATAACACAGCTCCGCAAACTTTATTATTATTATTTTTTATTTTCTAGTTTATAAATAAATGTGAATAAAAAAACATCAGAATAAACAATTAATATTTTTAAAATAATTAAATGCATGTAAATTTGACTTTTAAAATTCTAGGAACCCTAGAAATATGTGTTTTATAGCATGGGGTTTCTGTGGACCCCAGGTTACAGGATGAAGGTTAATACATAAAGAATTAAATTACAATGGTGCTTATAGAGTTCTCTAATTTCCTGTTTAAAATAATGGTCTACGTATATCCTGAAACAATGTACATTGACCAATCGCGTGTTAACAGTTTGATTACTTATCGAGTGTGTGCACATTTATGGTTGTAGTAAATACCACCAAGATCATATAAATAAAGGATTTCGTTTCTGCACACAATGTTTATGTGACCAGAACAACCTGCACTGGTGATGAAAGGTCACGTGAAGTTGTCACTATGTCACGCGTAACAAGGTTCACTCTTCACGCATGCTAGTTGGTGACACGCGAATATTTTTTGCTGAAGTATTCGCCATTAAACTAGCAGAAATATGTATAGAAATATGTATTTATATTTTAATAAACTAAAACATTTAAATGCTTTATTCAATAATTTACATTTGTGATATTTTAAAATGTTTTATACTTTTATAGTATAGTGTATTTATTTATGGAAATTAGGCTGTGGACAGTCAGTCAGATGGACAGATAGATGCGTCGAAATAATAATACCTTTTTAACTTCGTTAGAAAGTGTTTAAAATGCATAACACAATTAAATATGCACTTCAACTAATTTTTAATTATAGTCCACAATGTCTTTTAATAATGAATATATTTGTGCGGCCCTGTAGACCAATCATTAATGCTAATCATACCACTTTCTATAAAGAGCATGTTTTCGTGTTTATGATATATATATGGGAACGGAATTAAGTTTTGTGCGCTACAAAAATATTAAAATATAGTTTATAGAATTGTCTCTCTTAAAACACAATGATTTGGAGTTCGTTCGGGTGTTTCTGTGTACACAAAACAACTATTTATACCATTTTCAATAAAAGAAACATGCCATAGTAAACTTGAATAACATAAATTAGTTCCAAGTAATTCTACCAATATTTACTAAAATTAGAGCGTAAATTTCTAGACTGACAGACAGACAAACCAAAGTCATAAATCCTTTTCAACTTTATTGGAAAGTTTAAAAAGTAAAAAGAAAAGCAATGTATAATTAAAAAAATTGCCCTGATAAATTAAAAGGTTCTAACTCCAGCTTTTTCGTAAGTGCTTTTTTGTAGCGTTTTTGAAAAAACTGGAGTTAGGGCCAATATAAATTTCAATATAACTCATCACTGTACTGGATTTAGAGCTTACTATTGTCACACAAAAGGTGAATGTTTTATTTTGATTTAAAAACGCTACAGAAAAGCATTCAGAAAAAGTTGAAACTGGGTCCTTTTAGTTTATCATGGCAGTTGTATTGTTCTGTATCGTAAAATTGCAAAAAAAAAAAAAAAAAAAAAAAAAAAAAAAAAACTTTTCTCAATTACGTTATATTGCATTACTACTAAATTCTTCGTATTTGCTATTACAGTCTCATTTGTTCCCCCTATCTCGGATAAATAACTTTAATTTTCAGCTCAATGAAACTCTGAAAATAAAATCATAATCACGCACGACTGAAGCTCGCTTTACTTTAAATGTTTGACTATGGACGAAGATCTTATTGTCTAAATAAAATAGAAGGAAATGAATTAAAAAAAAAGCGAATACAATGCCACGTTATCCAAAATCGTGTACGCTTCAGAAAATGGGAACAATTACACGGTAGCTTGTGATTTTTCTTTAAATAGTTCTCATTGATGTTTTGGGTAATAAAAAAGGATAATTATCATTCTCTAAAGCATCTCCTTTGGTAATTGTCAGGAGCTTATGCTCCATATACTGCGTTAAAAGATTGTTTATGTACGTGCTATGGGTTTTTTAAGCACTTACATTGTATTGTTGCTTAAATGAGACTTGTAATTTAAGAAATTTGAACAGGATGGAAATAATGAGAGTTAGTACACGTGCAAAATCGTCTTTTGTGGTGTATTTTTTCATTCAATGTTATGTGTAATTACAGGTGATGTATTTTTTATAGTTTTTGTGGAAAAAGGAATTATTTTTCAATTTTAAGAGCAAGCATTTTTGAATTTTTGAATGTTTAGTATTATGTTTAATGAACTTGGATAAAATGGATTTGTCTGTAACGAATGATAAAGTATAAAAAAGTTAACTTTCTTAATGAAATACCATTTTGTTAATGAAAATAATCATTTTAAAAAGGTAAAAAAAAAAAAAAAAAAAAAAAAAAAAGAGAGAAAAAAAATTTAATTTCATTAATGAAATAGAGTTTGGTTATTCAAAACAATGATTTAAAAAATATATATATAAAAGTTAAATTCATTAATGAAATAGCATTTTGTTAATCAAAATATTCATTAAAAAAAGTGTTAAAAAAATAACTTCATTGATGATTTTTTTTAAAATTAAAATAATGATTTAAAAAAAGTATAAAAAATTTATATTCATTAATGAAATAGCATTTTGTTAATCAAAATAATTATTTAAAAAAATACGTATAAAAAAAGCAATCACACAGCATTTTATTAATCAGAATAATTATTTAAAAAAAGTAAAAAAAAAAAAAAAATATACTAACTTCATTAATAAAATAGCAATTTCTTCATCAAAATAATTAAAAAAAAAAGTATTAAAAAAGCTAACTTTGAAATGACGTTCATCAACCATGGATATTTATTTAGAGGTGAAGTGTGTAAGATTGAAATTTTATACAATTACGTGCAATAGGCCAAAACTGGGAATTAAACCCGGGCACTCCTCTTCCCGTGCAGATACACTATCACCGAGCCCCTCTGACTGTTTATCCAGTCCGAATTTCTCACATAATACCCGTTGGCAAAATCACCGTGTCTTTAAATGCAGACACAACAAATGAGTATATTAAATCTTACATACTCTAAAGGAAGCTAATTTCATTAATGGAATAACAATTTGTTAATCAAAATAATAATTCAAATAAAAGATAAAAGAAAGGTAAATTCATTAATGAAATACCATATTGTTTACTAAAATAATATATATATATATATATATATATATAATATTAAAAATTTTTAAAATTAAACGAATAAACATTTCTCTAAATTTCAGTAGAATCTTCAGAATAATTGTTTTTGATAATTATGTAAAATTATGTTATTTTAATTTAAAATACCAAAACTGATCGTTGTTGTTTTAATATTATTTTATTGTCCTTATTATTTTATTCTCATTTAGCAGGCTTCGCTGGTCACTAAATTTAAATGAATTTTCGAAAGAATTGATTCACTATTTATTTTTTATATCACATTTTGGGATTTGTAGGATAGCATAATTAAAAATTCCTTTTAAGATCAAAAAGTCAAAATAAAGTATTGTAAATTAAATTAAATTAAATATTTCTTCCATTTTGCACTCGTTTTGCAACAATGCTCTGTGGTCTTATGGGAATGATTCTCAAGAATGAATCAATAATTGTTTATAAATTTTATGGATTATGTATAGGAAATAAGTACGCTGTAATTTAAAAATTGAAGCTCTTAGAACTGCAAAATTGATAACTTTTAAAAAGCTGTTCATTATTCTTTAATATAAGACTATTTTTGATTTAACATTACACTCTTATTTTAAGATAAAAGCAATCGAATTATATCGCGTTGTGAAACTTTGCAACGTAATATCTTTAAATCAAATGACTCGATGTATATAGTGTCCTCATAAAAAATAAACAGTTTTTAGAGCTTTTTTAAAAAAGTATAACATCTATGCCTTAAAAAAAATTGATCGGTTTTTACTTAAAAAATGGCCTTTATCAAAAACACTTGAATGGTATCGCGTTGTGAAACTTTGCAACATAATGTCTTTAAATTTAATAACTTGATGTATATAGTGTCCACATAAAAAATGAACAGTTTTAGAGCTCTTTTAAAAAAGTATAACATCTATGCAGTATCTTAAAAAAAAAAAAAAAAAAAATCATCAGTTTTTACTATAAGAAAAAAAAAAAAAAAAAAAAAAAAAATTGGCCGACTTTCATTACCAAAGTAGTTAAATCTAGACCAATCAAAAATAGGAGTGGTCCGCCCGGATGTGTTCCGCCGACAAACTTCGTGCTTTATTTATATAGATAAATCGTTAAGGGAACGAGGAACATTGAAATATATTATTTTTGTTTTACATTCTATTGATTTTAAAATTAAGCGCTGTCGTGAAATCTATCAATTTTATGCATACAACGTGTTTCAAATGATTAAAATAATAATAATAATAATAATTTTTTAGATGAAAAGGCCTCTTTCATGGGAAAAACAAAACAAAATAAGGCCCAATGGTGTAACTGAACACATATCTGCATTTAATTTTTTTATATCTCGGCTACATAATCAATTGCAAACAAAAAAAGTATAAAATAGGAATTTTTCATGAAGTTTCCTTATGCGACTGAATTTAAGAGTTCGTAATACGTTCTTGATTTCAAAGTGAATACGAAGTTTTGTGACTAATGCACTGGTTAACATTCATACACATTGTTAAAAGGATTGGATAAAAACGAATTCACATGGAACATTATAAATAACGGGTTATTCCCGAAATTTGGAACCCAAGAAAAATAAATTTAAAGTTTAAAATTTTGTTAAAAAAAAAAAAAAAAAAAAAAAAAATGAGGAGTTGTAGGATAGGTGCTCCAGTGATTGGCATGCTCCAGTAATTGACATATATCCCGAAATAATTAATAAATAAGAAAACTAATAAAATCATATATTTTACATATAAAAAATTTAACATTTTATGTCAAACACTGGAGCATAGGGTGCTAATAACTGGTAAAATGAATAAGTAGCAGTGTCAAACACTGGTACATAGGGGCCAATTACTGATAAAATGAAAAACTGGCAGTGTCAATGACTGGAACACTGAGTGGCTGTCAAATAAAAATTCATAAAAAAAAACAATTGTTATCAAATGTATATTTTTTAACATATATGTGGTTCTGAATGCCATATGTACTAACGTAAGATTTCTAAAAATAGTTTCTGATGACTAGAACATTAAAAATATCAGGGATTGCTCTAAAAGTGTCAATCACTGGTGCACTTACGCTACAATGATGTTATTTTAAAAGTATTTCTTCACAACTTAGTGCATTTTATAATAACTATCTAGATATTTATAACTGCAATGATTTTGATAATTTTCATCATCCCGCGCAGTATTGCCAGATTTGGAGACATTTTTTATTCAATATCCACCATTATATTTTAATTGTAACGGTTGCTATAATCACATAAAGAGTTATTATCTATTATATATATATCAAATATCACTTATTAAAAATATTGGTTATAGTTGAATAAAAAAATGCCCGAGTCTAGAAACACTGATTCCTTGTCCCCTTTATATAATTAGACGTTTATCTTTTCTACGATGGCAACTTATGTTTGGAGTGAAAACTCTATTATCATTTATTTTATAATTTGGAAGTACATATTACTAAATAATACATTTTTTAAATTCTTCCTGATTTTTATTATTATTATTTTACACATTAAGTCTTTTTCAGAATTTAGTATTTATTTATTTTTTTTTTTTATCGGAAGGAATCTTTACAAATCATGTTTAAGTAAAACATTAAATATAAGACATTTTATGATTTTAAGAACTGTAAAACGGTATTTTTATTTATTTATTTATTTATTTATTTATTTATTTTTTTGCCAAACTAGAATGAAGAGTTTCATTTGAATTATTTTTAATCAAAATAATATGCATATTTTCATTAACAATAATTTTGAGATCCAGTGTGACTTGCTTCAAGAACAGTATTAATATTTCAGTTAGTTAAGAAAATGTAATTCTACACATTTTGTTAAAAGATTAGATCACATTTTTTTGATAAATGGAACATATATATAAACACATAATTACTAAGTATTGGAGAAGAAGAAATTTCCAAAAAATCTATACATTGAATTTTCATTAAAGTCTTTGAAATGTAAGTCAAAGTTTTCAAAAATATAATTTAATTGTAATTTATTAAAGAAATTCTCTTTTAATAATTTAGAATTTTTTTTTCTTTTGGCCTAATTGTGTTTCTAAGACCTATGTATATATTTATAAAAATTTTCCAGTTACTGAATTTGTCATAACAAAATCAATATTCATTGATCAACATTCATCGATTCAATATTCAAAATCAGTATTCAATATAATAATCAAAATTGTATTCATTTATCTAAAAAAAAAATACGTGTGGCACTCGGGGACTGCCGCGGTAAAGCTATTGCATAGCATTTTTTATCAACTTATGCAATTATAATTATTTATTTATTTTATTTATGCAGTATTTTTTTTTCTTTGATATTAATTCAAGTTCTGGGGGGGGGGGGACTCATGTCAAAATTGTGCCTTGGGGGGACTCATGTCAAAGTTGTGCCTTGGGGGGACTCATGTCAAAGTTGTGCCTTGGGGGGACTCACGTCTAAGTTGTGCCTTCGGGGGGACTCATGTCAAAGTTGTGCCTTTTGGGAGACTCATGTGCCTTGGGGGCGACTCATGTCAAAGTTGTGCCTTGGGGGGACTCATGTCAAAGTTGTGCCTTGGGGAGGGGACTCATGTCAAAGTTGTGCCTTGGGGAGGGGATTCGTGTCAAAGTTGTGCCTTGGGGGGGACTCATGTCAGAGTTGTGCCTTGGGGAGACTCATGTCAAAGTTGTGCCTTGGTGGGGACTCATCTCAAAGTTGTGCCTTGGGGGGACTCATGTTAAAGTTGTGCCTTGGGGAGGACTCATGTCAAAGTTGTGCCTTGGGGAGGGGACTCATGTCAAAGTTGTGCCTTGGGGGGGACTCAAGTCAAATTTGTGCTTTGGGGAGGAGACTCATGTCAAAGTTGTGCCTTGGTGGGGACTCATGTCAAAAATGTGCCTTGGGGGAGACTCATGTTAAAGTTGTGCCTTGGGGGGGGACTCATGTCAAAGTTGTGCCTTGAGGGGACTCATGTCAAAGTTGTACCTTGGGGGGGACTCATGTCAAAGTTGTGCCTTGGGGGGACTCATGTCAAAGTTGTGCCTTGAGGGAACTCATGTCAAAGTTGTGCCTTGGGGGGGGGAGTCACGTCAAAGTTGTGCCTTGGAGGGGACTCATGTCAAAGTTGTGCCTTGGGGGAACTCATGTCAAAGTTGTGCCTTGGAGAGGGGACTCATGTCAAAGTTGTGCCTTGGTGGGGACTCATGTCAAAGTTGTGCCTTGGAGAGGGGACTCATGTCAAAGTTGTGCCTTGGAGAGGGGACTCACGTCAAAGTTGTGCCTTGGGGAGGGGACTCATGTCAAAGTTGTGCCTTGGGGGGGACTCATGTCAAAGTTGTGCCTTGGGGGGGATTTTAATAAATGCACTTTGTTTATTCATATTTAAAACACTTTATACACAAATTTTACGCGTACAGCTATTCACTGTTGTAAATAGATGATAGATACCTATACACCTATATACTTTCTCACAAACAGCTGCTTACGTATTCGTCCGATTTCGGAGCAGCTCTTCTCGATCCGTGCGAGCTTCGTACAGTCGTACCATATACATACACGTTAAGGTTCAACTAGTCGCAAGCTCGAACTCACTCGTGGACGCGGCCAAAAAGCACGCTGTCTTACCTAGCATTGTGTCTAAAAGAGATAGAATCAGTTATGAGCAGTTAGCAGCTAGTCTACACGCATACGTCTAATCGCACGCACACAAACACCGTGCCGAAGTCTGCCGAACTGACTGTCTGCCGAAGTCTGCCGAACTGTGTTAGGTTTATTTTCGTTACGGAATTTCTTGATTCGGTCACCGCGCTCAAAGCCCGCGATAAAAGCTATGCAATAGCTTAAAAATATGTATATATATATATATATATATATATATATATATATTATAGTTTTAAAAAATTAAAGAACACGCTTTTATAGAAATGTGAACTAAAAAGCACAAAATATCTATCTTAGTATTAAGATTCAGGGTAAGAGAAAATCGTGTGAGTGATACACCGTAATATTTACATACATTTAAATCTTTAATTAAAATAACTTAGAATTAACAAAAACCATTTTTAAAAAATTTCCCCTGACGGGGATCGAACACTGGACCTTTAGGTTCGTAGCGCGGCGCCTTACCTCTACGCCATATCGTTCACGAAGGGGAAGTATTTTTTTTAACCGACTTAAAAAAATTGTATGAAATGAAACTAAATTGCGCCAAAAAGTATAAAATAATTTCCTTCGCCAAACAACCTATAACACTACAATTAATCATAACTTTTGAAGTCGGCGCAAAATTAAATAAAAATTGATACCTTTATTCAATACAAAAATCGAATCCTATTCAAACTACACATCTCACATTGTCGCCTGCAAAACGCAGCCGAAAACTATTTTGATTCAAGAAAACAAATAAGATTTCGTAAGCAGCCAAAGTTGGCGAAGATGCTGGTATCTGACGTCCTTGGTGAAAGAAAAATCGCAAAATTATCTGGCAAATATATTTAATTTCTTTGGGATATCATGATTAATTTGATAAGGTATATTAAGAGAGTAATCAAGAATATGAAACAATACTTCGTACAAAATGTATTATGAAAATATACATCTTGCGTGTATATTTTTGCAATACGTTTTCAACGCCAAATCTAAAAGCCACCAAGGATGATAGTTATCAAAGTTATACCAAATTTGCAAAGAAAACTCTAACTTCGTAGAAACATAAATTCTGCATTGTGAAAAATGTCCACTGTTCTGTGTAGATGCTACCAATGGACCAATTGTATACAGTGAATACAATAATAAAGGAAACATGAAAATGGATCATTCGAGACGACAGCATTTGTTGCTACCGATCTAAAATCAAACCTTTAAAAACTAATTAAATTTTATTTAATTTTGCGCCGACTTCAAAAGTTATGATTAATTGTAGTGTTATAGGTTGTTTGGCGAAGGAAATTATTTTATACTTTTTGGCGCAATTTAGTTTCATTTCATACAATTTTTTTTAAATAGTAGTTGCTTTTTGGAGTCGGTTCTATTTTTTTACAAAAAGATTTTATTTCACAATATAATTTTTTTGTTTGCTCCCAGAGAAGTTACAAACAAACAAACAAACAAACATACATACATATATACATACATACATACAGGTGAAGCTAATAAAAGCGTGTTAAAAAATACTGCATTTGTGATAATAATAAAATGTATGTATATACAGTACTCACTCATTTTCTTTTACTATTTTTTCATCACTTTCTTCATTAATAAATGCACTTTGTTTATTCATATTAAAAACACTTTATACACAAATAAATGCACTTTGTTTATTCATATTAAAGACACTTTATACACAAATTGTACGCGTACAGCTATTCACTGTTGCACATAAATGATAGATACCTATACACCTATATACTTTCTCACAAACAGCTGCTTACGTATTCGTCCGATTTCGGAGCAGCTCGTCTCGATTCGTGCGAGCTTCGTACAGCCGAAGTCTACCGAAGTCTGCCGAACTGTGTTAGGTTTTTTTTTCGTTACGGAATTTTCTGATTCGGTCGCCGCGCTCAAAGCCCGCGATAAAAGCTATACAATAGCTTAAAAAATAATTTATTATTATTATTTTTATATAAAATTAGTAATTTTATTATATTTTAGTTTCATTCCGAAATATTTTATTTTTCTTCATCTGTATAATTTTTATGTACAAACAGATTATTTCCTTCATACATAAACATCAGTACTTATTGTTGGATGATAGTCAAGAATAATATTATGTCTTGTTTTGCCTGACAACCATCAATTTCTATAAAGAAAATAGAAAAAAAAAAAGTTTAAAACACCGAATCACAATGCATTTGCTCATGCCGATAATTGCTACAGGCTAATAAAAACAGTTTATTTTATCCAGGAAACATTTACAAACGTTCTTCAATCAGGTTAACGTTGTGGCAGTATCTTTTAAAGAATACAAACGATATATACCCGTTGACAGGAAAATAGCTGCCTGAAATACATAATCACTTTTCAATTGAAAAACATGACTATCAAAATTTCTTCTTTTTGATTTCACATATTGATAAAGAGGAAGGCATTCTTTATTTTTTTTTTTCTTGGCATGATTTAAATTAATGATAGATTATAAGAATGCAGTTATAAAGAATGCAGTAAATTGTAATTACTACATTTTTTTAAAAATTAGAGCAAGTCAATATTTTTGATGAATCTCCTAGATTTAATGGCATGGTCAAAGAGATTTTGATATACGTTACAATTAAATTACTAAGAACCTTGAGAGAAGTGTGCAATTAGATCTCAAAAGAAATTTTTCACTCAATTTATTTGTAAGTCTTTTCAACAAATAATTGATATAAACTTAGAATTTTGACTTTGTTTATTACATTGACTGTGTGTTTAACTTTCTGTTTCATTTTCTGTACTGATATCTTTTATATAGAATAATTCAAACGTAGCCAGTAAGAAAGGACAAAGCGGACATACAAAGAGAAACAAAAGTCACATGGTGTCACGTAGAAACACGAGAACGCAAATGCTATACTTAGCCGCTAGAGGGCGTTTAAAATAATTTCTAATACAAGAATAATAAACAAAAGTCATTATGCAGCATTTTACTGATACCATATTTCCACAAATTTTATATATCAAGGAAGAATATTACTTCAATAATAAGGAAAAATATTGCTGCAGCAAAACGTATTCGGGATACATCTGGTATTTTTTAAAAAGTACGAAATTTCGTGCAATATCTATTTAAAGCATACCTCTATTCTTCACTGAAATGTTGAGCATAAACTGCAGTAGTATTAATCGTAAATGTGCAACATGTATAGAAATACAGTTTAAATAAATTGGTATAGAATTAATTTTGTTTGTTGATTTTGCATTATGCATTATTTTAAATGTCACCTAGCGACTCTAGATTGTGTTCTCAACTCTATATTCATATAAGTGATTTTTAATTTTTTTTGGTACGCCTGCTATGATGCTCTTTCATATTAGCCACGTTATTTTGAATCCCCCTGTAGATAAACTTCGATTACTACAAATTTCCTGTATGCTAATTGAGATTCGGTATAACTCGTTTCCAATTAAAAATGTTATGTACAGACACGGCATTTTGCTTATAACATCATATCAAAGTATGAGCATTGCGGTGAATGGGCTGAATTTTCTTAATTTAAAGGTGAAACAGTTTTTTTTTTTTTTTTTTTTTTTTAACATATTAAGTAATATGTACGGTCTTGAAAAATACAGGTACCTGTCTCGGTGATTTCAGAAATCGTTGAAAATATATTTCCTGTTCATATTCACATTTACAGGGTGCGGCAGCTATTTGAGAACACAAGTTATAAGTGATACAATGCCCTGTATATCATCTTTAAACAACCATTACTGTTACAGATAAACATGGCAGAACCTATTCTAACTCAGGAAAGGAAAAAGCACGCTGTTAACGTCTCCTTGGCTGCACGATACTCCGTTTCTGGAGTAGCTGCATTTCTGAAAGTCGCCCGATCATTCGTTTTCAGAGTTCAGAGAGAACTGAGGGTTGCCAATGCTAATGTGACAACTGTTTTGCACAGGAAACATCATTGCCAGGTCTCAAACATTCCCAGGACACCTGAATTCATCAATTCTGTTCAAGCTGTCATCGAAGAGGACCGTGGAAAATCCATAGGGATACTCAGCTAAAATCTGCGGATCAGCGAGGTCACAATTCCACGTGTGGTTAATGAAGACATCTGTTACAAGTCGTATGTAATGCGGAGAGGACAGTTCATGTCCGAGAAAACCAGAGAGAATAGAGTAATCAGAGCAAAGAGCCTCTTAAAAAAGCTGAAACATCAGGAACAGACAGAAACACACTGGTTTTTTTTCGGACAAGAAAAACTTCGTCCAGTACCAGAAAATCAACCGGATAAATAATCTTTGGCTGTGCTAAAGACAAGAGGAAATTCCCACTGTCATTCACAGTAAATTTCCTGAGTCTGTTATGGTCTTAGAGATCGTGAGGAATGAAGGTGACGTCATGCCTCCACATTTCTTTTTACAACGTGCCAGAATCAACGCAGTTACTTATACCGATGTGTTGAACACGGTAGTGAAGCGCTGGATTATTGCTCTAGCCCGTGGCAGGCCATATGTTTTTCAGCAGGACTTTGCACCAGCCGATATGGCCCATTCAACACAAGAGTGGATGGTAAACAATTTTCATGATCACATCACTCCACGCATGTGGCCCCCTAGCTCACCTGATGTTAACTCTTTGGACTATTACGCTTGGGGCGTTGTTGAAAGGGTCTCTAATAAGTACCCACATAACACCGTTGGTGTCTACAGACAGCTATTGTGGATGCCATGACAAATATTCCCAGTGTCCACCTCATTTCTGCCTGCGGACGGTTTCAACAGCGTGTTGAGGTTGTTATTGCAGCTGATGTTGGATTTATTGAATGGTGTCGTGCATTAGGTCCTACTTCTTGTGTACACACCGTTCCATGTTCATTAAATGATATATCGATAGTGTTTGCTCCCTTTTTCTACGGACGATACTTTGTTCTCAAATAGCTGCCGCACCCTGTATAAGTAAAATTAAATCTAATACAGTTTATACTAAGAAAAATATAAGGATTATATACCAAAACCACATATACAAATTTAAATATAACACGATGAATGATTTAGAATGATTTGAAGAGTATTTTCCCATCATGTTATTATTTTTAAATATAAAGAATTTTGTGCATTAAATATAAATTGCAGCATGTTTTCAAAGAAAATGATGTGAAAAACGTTTATACTACAGAATTATTCGGAAAAATTCGGATATATAAATGTCTATGATATAAATTTTCCAATGTGCTTTTTTCTTTTATATATATATATATGTGTATATATATGTATATATATATAATTCCTTGTTCATTTTACAGCTAAAAAAAAATTATGATATTGTAATTTTTCTGCATTATTAGATCTTTTTACAAGTATATTTGCTAATATAGACACACCTTTTGTTTAAATTACATAAAATTGCAGTTGAGGTTGATTTTGAGTGGGTTTTACAACACTACAAAGCTATGCAATAAGCAATTGGTGACAATCTGGGATTACCCACCAAGGGCATTTTGTGTAAAACGGCACAAAAGGCTTTCAAGCAAATTTCCAGCTTTTCAAAAATTATTTCATGTAATTAACAATTATATAAACATGTATAAAAAATTTATTCATAAGAAATAAATTCTAAGAGACAATTTTGATTTCTTTTACAGATGTTCTCAAGTTAAAGAAGTCAGTGATACTGGCTGACCTGAAACATATCCAGGAACTTGTTTATAGTAACACAAAAATACTCTCAAGTTGAGATTATCAGTACAATTTATAAAAATTCATGGATGAAAGTACAAAATATCTACATAAATCTACTATATGCGTCAGAAGTCAGACATATTAATTACGAAACACAAAAGTATAATCTGCTGGTTGATATATTTTGTATATATATATATTTTTTCCCCTACTACCTGTTTTTATATTTTATACTAAAGGTGTCAATGATATAGTTGTCCGTGGAACGTGTCACAAGAAAAAGCGTTGGATTATGGAAACATATCTGGTTCTTGAAGATCTATAATGACTAGAGTATCGTATAAATAAAAAGACAAAATGTAAACATAAATCTTTAAGATGACAGCCATAGTAATTATAATCCACCTAAAGAAAAAAAAAAAAAAGAACTCAGCTTTCAACTATGTGTTATTCATCTAAGGAATTTAATAAAGAACTTAATCCGTAAATCAAACTTCAAGCGAAAGATTAGGTAAAAAGACACATTTTTACAAACCACAAGACATAAAAAGTATAGACTGCATATCTTTTATGAATGTGAATGTTACTAAATAAATCACTTTTATGGCGTCTTGCCCTGCAATTTACAAGCATTATTAAGCTTTATTTAGGTTTGTTTTTTGTTTTGTTATTTTTTCTAGTTTTACGTGCTTCTTTTCGTATAAAAAAAAGAGAGAAAAAAATCAGGATAGTAATAGTATACGCAGAAAGATGTATCATCTTAGTATTTAACATAAATTGCGTTAAATGATATTCTAAGGGTCCAGCCTCAGTTATTAAGTCGAAGTGACACAGTTACTTATTAGTTTTCAAGACATTTCAAGCAACGAGAATAGAATTGTTATCAAGATACACGTGACTTGATATGCCATGAATAACAAGCAGATAAGCATTTATTGATATAATGAATATTTAAAAATGCTTGCAATTATATCGTAGAAATGATTGTGTCATAAAATTTCGTGCTTTAATGATTTGTTGACACTAATTTAACAAATTTTGTTGAAAAAGATAGTTTGATAAATTAGAGTGTCATTGTTTGATACTACAGTTTCTAGATAATAATAAATGATTATCTTAATAACGAGGAGATAAATTAAAATTCATATGCATCCCCAAAAAGTGCGCAAAAATGATAGTAAAATGTGTCACAAACCAAATTTAATAGAAGTTTTTTGCGCAAAATTTTATTATTCAAAGCTATTCTCTGCCACGAATATCACAGGGAAAAAAACAAAAACAAAAACTTACTCAATTCAGGTAAATTTTACTTCAACTTTTGTGTTATCTACGCTTCACTTCTATTTTACGCGTTGTAAAATTAAGAAAATTGTATGATAAGGCAAATGAAGAGCAAAAACATTTAAGAAAATATAAAAATAGTACTTTAAGAAAATCTGTTAAAAAAAAATATTGACGAACATGTCAGAAAGAATAATTAAAAAGTTAGAGAAGATCAATATGATATATACCATGCTGGTTCATATCAAAATGCAACCATTATGCGATATGATTTTTGAATAGTAATTTTTCACAGCATATTTAACCACTTAAGAGCCGAGATATAGATTTTATTTATATATATATATGTTTTGAATGATGTGATTGCTTTCAAAAATTCATATTTTATGTATGGTAGGTATCGCTATATCAACCAAAGAGTGATTCAAAATAATGAGAAGGAAAAAAAAATGCAAATTAGAGCTTACGACAATATATTAAAACAACACTTACGCAGAAATACTCAACAATTGTGTTGTAAAAATAGCAAAGTATGACTCTTTATCAGGCGGAAAAATTGTAACTAAGAGGACATTATAAAAGCAGCATGACTAGTATTACATTCTATCAAACAATAAAAATGAGAGCAGGAAAAAAATTAAAATTCTAAAAAACAGAGAATGTAAATTAGATTAAATATACGTTAAGTGAAATACCCTATCCCAATCTATATAAGAATTAAAAAAAATCTATTATATTTTTATTTATTTTGCCGTTTTTGCTGTTTTTATGTATTGACAGTTGAATTGCCGCACTTGTGCCTGTTTTTGTTTTGACTGACGAAGAAACATACTTTGAATATGAAACATTTGTAGCGTGTTTAAAAATATTATGATATATGCTTAAATTAGGCTTATTCATAGAAAATTCACGTATATTTACATAGGCTATTCGGTTATTTTTACTGTTAAATATGTTATATTTATTAGTAAAGCTTCAGATTCATACGAATAACTTTAAAATATATGAGTGTGGGACAAAAAAAAAAAAAAAAAAAGACTTCAAATGAAATAAGCACCAAGAAATTATTAAAAATCCATTTATAAATTTATTGTAATAAATATTAGAGGAGAGGAGAGTATTATGGAATAGTCGGGAAATATGAAATACCGAGGTTCCGGCTCTGATTGGTGCTGCTATCTCGTCAAAATAACATGAATTACTCAAGTGGTATTCCCATGAATCAATACAGTAAGAAGCAACCGCTTCTTGCTGTCGTACCATTCTCTATAGAACAAAGTATGTTTTGTGATTTTAAAGAATTTTTACATGTAAGTTTTCAAACATTTAAACTTACTAGTACACATGTGATTTGAACATTGGTGTTGAGCATAATGTATACTCAAAGAATTGTATTTTGTTGTATATTGGTCGCTTTTTAGCTGAAAATATTTTGTCCATCAAGTTAAAAAAGTTCATTTTCAAAGATGGCGTATCGGGTATTATGGAATACTAGGTATTTCATAGTATCATCTAAAATTGCCTTCATGTATTCAACTAAAGAACCAGAAAATAAAGACGCCGAATGTATCTTCTGTCACGGAAAATTCTCCGAAAATGAGCGAGGAGAACTTTGGATTGAGTGTTTCGGCTGTTCTCTGTGGGCTCACCTTGACTGCACCGGAGCAGAGAACGAAGATTATGTCTTTTGTAAATAGACTCGAAGCAGAAATGTCTTTCACATAATCTTAAAAATATGGTTTTTATAGTTAAAAATAACTATATTTTATGAAGTCTAATTAGTTTTTCTATGGTTTAAATAGTTTAAACCACCTATTCCATATTACCTGACTATTTCATATTAACCTCCATTTATAATTTCTTTTCTTTTTAAGCGAGAATTCATTACAAATAATTAATTACACCATGTACTCATCATGATTTTGGGGATTTTTATTACAAACAAGTAAAGTTATTTTAAGTAATGTAAATGGTATACCACAATACCCTCCTCTCATCTACGTCAAGACATTCTTTTTTAATTGAAAATGGTGAAAAATTTGATTTTATAAATAATTAAGTTTGCTATTGTTTCCACGTCATCATCGTATTTTCCAGAACTAAACCAGTAGATAAAGATCACGTGGTATAAATTGTACCTAGTCATCTGCAGGCAGGCTGCGAAACTAAAGCTCCACCACTTTATTCGTAATTTTGATGGATTACATTTGGTTCAGAGTTGTTTTATTCCGGGAGGTCTACAATCATTTTGGCTACGATTCGTTAAAGAGGTGTTATTTCTTAACTTTTATTTCTTAACCGATGCCGTCTACGAATTATAATTAGAAGTCTCACACTTCCAGCAATTTTAATACAAAGCGTCGAAAAGTCACGCGTTGTTAAAATTAGAAACACTTAATTATTTTAATATGTGAGGCTATGTCAAACGTATTTATAGTGAATAAAAAATATGTTTATTTATTATAGATACTTTTTACAACCCTAAATTTATATAAAAATAAATATAACTTTATCCATTAAGAGTAAGGGTATAATGTATATTAAATATCCTTCGCTAAGAATTAATTTTATAATGCAATATTTTAAAAAGAAATTGTCTCGTTCCAGCTTCTCCTTTAAATTCAGATTTTAGATTTGTAGTTATAATCACCAATCTCTCTTTTAACATATGAAATTATTTTACTTCATTTTCTCACTTATGTTGTTACAAGTAAAATAGCAATCAAGCTACGTTCTAATATTATCAGCGTAATGTTCTAACAGGCATTTAGCCCCATTAGTGACAGAGAGATACTGCTCATGAAGTTAGTAGACGAGATATGTCGGATTCGACCCTGAAGTCTCACTCGTCGACTAGTCATTTAGAGTTTTCCGTTGTTTTCTCAGAAAATGGTGTAAAAACATCTAGGACCCTTTAAAAAGACCTCACAGAAGGTACGTTACTCAACTCTAGGACCAACATGCAACCAAATGATCTTAACTATTTAACTACAATTCCTTCACCTAACAGGAGATATTTCTTTATATTTACATACACTAAGCGACAGAAAAAAAAAAAAGCTGCACTTGGATATTTTCCTTTTCACCTTCTACAACTGCCAATTTTATCGTTTAAAAAGCAAATTTTCGAACAGATTTTATTATGTTGCCCTCCACATACACTTTAGCATTGAGTCCAGTGTTAAAAACAAAATACAATTGTCAGGAAAATTGTAATTTTAAAAATTATTTCAAAAATGGTAAGAATAAGGCAGTTAACGATGCCACAAAAAGTATTAATTTTTGAACGAAAATCAAAAAATATTTTAATACGTGAGATTGCAAAATAATTAAATGTTAACGAAATATTGGTAAAATTGTTTTTAGCAAGATATAAAATTTTTTGGCCGTTTAAACTGGAAATTTGGCTTTAGACGGCCATGTTGCTCATCCAAGCGAGATGACTGTAAGTTAAAAAGCTATTGCTTATAAAATCGATTTGTACTACATTTAGAACATAAAAGATATTCAGAAAAAGAGTTTAGCAGCATAATTTCTTTAACTAAAGTGCAGCAACTATTAAAAAAAGCAAGTTTAAATGACAGAAAATTTGCAAAATCCCATTCTTAGTGAAGATAATTAGGAAAGCAGACCTCAGATGGTTAAAAAAAATAAAAATAATAATTGCTTAATTATTGGGCTGAATTGGTTCTCTCTCATGAGTCAAGTTTAACTGATTTCGAGCTAAAAAAAAAACAAGCAGATCTGATAACGAAAATATGACCGACTTAATGAAAATCGCACTTTTAAAACAGTGACACATTCTCCGTACATTATGGTACGGAGGTGCATAACTTTTGAAACAGTCGGGCAAATTTTTATGCTCAAGGGATCAATTAACTCGAAATAAAACACAGTCTTTATAAAAGTGGTGTCTGACCGACTATTTTGGAGGTATCTTGGACATTTTCGCAAACAGCATTTCAAGATGATAATGCACCTTACTACACGGTGTCTGTGGTAAGTTTATTCACTTCAAATTGTCAAAATTCCTTATCCATTCCCATGAGAAACTATAATTCAGCAAGCAATCCTATCTTTTTTCACTTTAAGTTAAATCCCACAAAGGATACAGTAGAATTTCTTCTTTACCAGACATGGAAATAGCCCTAAGCGCGATTCGCTCGAAAATGTTTTGTCTATAAAAAGGCGAGTGAAAGGCGGGAGCATTCGAAATTCGCGGCCTACAACTCTGCCAGAACTAGAAAAAATTAGTTGTGGTATTTGGTACATTGAAATTTCTGAGACTTATATTAAAACACTGTATAATACTATGCCATTGCGCATTAAAGCAGTAAATCCATATAAAGCTGGAATTAACCCAATGCAGAATAAATATTTTCAATAAAAAATTACTTATATATAACAAATAAATAGTTTTATTTCGTATATTAAAATATAACTTGTTTATTTCATATAATAAATCATACAAAGTGTATGGTTATTTGCATTACGTTTAAAAAGAAAGTTTTTCGCAGATTTTTATAAAGTACGTCTTAGAGTGTAATAAAGCGAATTATTATATCAAAAATGTACATAGATATCATTTCATCCCTTTGGTACTATGCAAACAACACAGTTTTATTTGTTTCAACCATTAATTTTAAAGTTTTTACAAATAAAAAAGGTATAAGTCATTTTTTCTGCAGCGTGGCTTTTTTTTTTTTTTCTTTTGTCGTTTAGTGTATAAAAAAATATCGATGTGTTTTCAACCCTGGAGCATATGTTGTGTGTAATTTCCTTTTATAGATGTCATTTCAAAGATATTTTTGTTTCTTTTCTTACATTATTATTTATTTATCTATTATTATTTTTGTTTAATTTGTCGTCAATAACTTTAATGTTTTTTTTTTCTATATCAACCTTATCTATATTTCCACTATATGACATCTCCAACTTCTTTGTCCTTTGTAGCCTACATCAGATAGTTGTCACTTTCCCCGTCAGAGCAATTAGACTTTTGATACGTTCTCATTCTTTGATCGTTTTGATTTGTGACAGCTGAAGTATTTATGCTCTTCAAAAACAAGATGAACGTATAAAACTTGTCAAATAGCTTGTCAAAATATTACATAGTCTTGTTAATTTTTTAATTTTTTTTTTATATATACTTGACACTTCATGTATGCTATACGTATATATATATATATATATATAATATGTTTTAGTTTTTATATTTTAAATTTTGTAATAAGTAATTGGGTGAATTTTAATTTATTGTTTAAAGTAAGTTGTTTCATTCTGTATTTGTTAAACATTTCTATTAGTTATTCAAAAGTTTTATGAAATAAAATACCTTTATAGTGTAATCGAATTCTATGAAAAAAATTGACTTCGTTGAAAATTTTAATGTTTCACGCAAAATTTAGTTTTAAAAATTCATACTGAGAGTTACGGAATAAGTACAATTTAAACGCGGCTTTAAGTTACAGCCGTGTTTTACAACATTATAATTTTTTTTGTCGAGATTCTGTGCGTTGTAAAGGAAAAATATCTAAAATTAGAAAAAAAAAAAAAAAACAATAAAAGATGTTTTATTTACAAATATTAATTAATCAGAATATAATATAACAATATAGTCACAGAATGAAACAATTTAAAATGAATAAATAAATTTAAAAAAAATTTATATGTGCTAGAAAAACAGTGCATAAGCATAATATTTAGGCAGAATTAAGTTAAAAAAAAAAAAAAAAAAAAACAGTTACAAATTTATCACTAATTCCTTTGTTACTGACAACTTTGTTTTACATCAGTGCAGTTTTAGAATATTTTTATCGTCATAATATGTTTAAATAGATAATTTAAAAAAAGTAAAAAAAAAAAAAAAAAAAAAAAAAAAAAATGTTTATTCACACTTTTTTTCTTGGCTCTCTTTGCTAAACAATATTATTATTTAATGCCCATAATAAATGAACGTTTATCCCATTACATTTCTTTTAAAGAATTTTTAAATTTTTCTAAGTTTATTTTTTTTTTTCAAAGCAAATTTTTCCAATAATCAGGTTTATCTATTTATTTATTTATTTATTTATTTTTTCATAAACACTTACAGAAAACTTACTGAAATAATCTTGTTGCAACAATCTCGTAATTGTATTATTTTACGTTTAGAACCATCTCATCAATCGAAAATATATATGAAAAATATAACTTCGATAATCAGGAAGACTGATATTTAAAATATTTTTCTGGGTATTACTTATAGCATAACATTTTTTTTTTTTTTCATACAGATTTTTTCTTAAAATTACAACTCAAATTAATATCTGAAGTTTGTTGATATCATATTTTATATGCACATTTTTTTTTAACTTTCACGAATCCTTCGACACTTTATTTTTTATTTCCATTAATAGAAGTATTGTATTCGGTCCGAAAATTCGATATCAAGTTTGCACCCTTTACATGTTTTAAGGTCTCCTGAGTTAAAAAAAAGTAGTTTTTGGCAATTGGTCAGTGTGTGTGTATGCGTATGTATGTGGAGAATCTTCTAACTATCATATCTCCGAAACTATTAAAGATAGAACTACGAAACTCCAAAATTGAGACAGATCTGGTGTATAGATGGTTTTTTCAATTTTTGAGGAAAATTGGAAAACCGGAAATAGAACATCTGAAACCAGAAGTGGGATCATAAGTTCGTATCCCAAAAACGGCTCTAACGATTTTCTTTAAAGCTGCTATATAAATACTCTATTAGATGTCCTTTCGTATGAAATTATTAGTTAGTTCAGGAAATTGATAGGCGTTCCCTATAAATTTCTCAATTTCAGATCTCGCAGGTGCGTTCCCTTAAAAACGACTGTACAGATTTTTTTCATACTTGCCTAATTAAACACTTTTTAGATATACTTTTGTATATAATATTGTTTCTGGTCAATAATTGAGTATTCCAAATTTCGGTAAAAGCCGGTATCTCAAAAACGGCTCTAATGATTTTCTTTAAAATTGTTATATAAACCCACTTTAAATATTCTTTCTAATGTATTAAGTGGTTATTAAAGGAAAATTAACAGTTATCCTGATTAGGAGGCCAGTTTTAGATCTTGAAAATTAATGTAAGGAAAAAAAAAAAAAAAAGGGCTCAACCGATTTTCTTCTTCTTATTATTTTTAATGTCGATATGTAAATCTGTTTTATATGTCTTTACACGTGTATCAGCTTTCTCTTACGGGAAAATTTTTAGATGTCTAATTTGTCATGCCAATTTTATGTCTTCTGATCACATAATCTCCAAAAAGTGTATATAATACGTGTAATATTGGGTAATAGAAGTCGCGTGGTTGTTTCGCCCAGATTTTTATTTTAGCTATTGTGGTAAAGATTCGGTAATCGGATAATTGAAGGTTTTTGTTCTTCTCTATTACATTTATATGCAAAAAGAGAAGTTTAATTATTTGTTGCAGGTGCTAGACGCTGCAGTATATAAGAGGAATGTAAGTGCTTAGGATATATGTATGCAAACATAGAGATATGAATAGTGTATATATGTAAGTACGAATTTAAGGTAATAAACACTAGATATTCTTTTAAAAAGTGTTTATAAATCCTAACCATTTTAGTGGTTATTAAAATCTATCTATGCAGGTGTGTTTTTTAAAATTATTTTTAATACAACGGGAGTCTAATGAATCAATAATTCCAAAAGTATACATTTATTATTAACATATTTGCATTCATCTTAAATGCCTAAGGTTAAAAAAATCACTATCAATTTTTTCACAGTCTTCCAATTTTTCATTAGGTTATAAAGTTAAAGAAATGAAGTCTCGCTTTTGACCAGAGGTAATTTGGTTGTAGCAGTTGCCTTAATTTATTACAAATTTTCAAATACCTTACCTTTCAATTTCTTTTTTATTTTGCCAAAGAAGAAAAAACTACAGGATCTAAATCAGATGAATACGGTAAGTGTGGTATGACTATTATTTATTTCTTGCCAATAATTGATCAAATGATGTTTCTTATTGCAGCGTGGAGTTGTTGTGGAGTAAAAATAAAAAATAAAAAATAAAAGTATATACATATATTGTGGCCCAAACAATGGATTGTTTCATTCACATTTTAGCAAACAAAATTAAGTATTAGTTATGTGTTCTTCCCAAGGTTAAAATATAAGCTTGATTACCTCACTGTTTGTCAATATAGAATTACACACATGAAAACGAAATTATAATTTAAAAATTAAATACAGATTTTCTATTATTTTAACTGTTGATATCTCATAAATATCCTAATAATAATATATTTTTTTAAAGCTCTTTCATATAAAGCCACAAATTATTATCAAATACTTCCAAAAAATCCGTAAATAATTATAAATGGTATCAGAGTATAAAAAATGAGCGATATATTTTTAAGAGACTTCCTCTTATTTATAGTTAATTTTACGTTGATGCCGATGAATATTTTTAAAAAAATCTTTTATACATTTATTCACGTTAATAAGCTACAAAATTAAATAATATACAACATTTTGATAGTCTAAAGATAATCAACCCTTAAATGTCGACTGTTGTCTTTCGGCAACATACTCAGTTTTGTCTTCTACAGTATTATTAGAATAACATTGAAACAGTAATGCATCATGTTTGCCGATTGGCAAGAAATTGCTTTTTAGCAGTAAACTATAGTTAATTACAAGACAAAAAGAACTTTTTATATACTATGTTTTTAAATTTTCTGTTGAATCATATAAACTTGACAAGTATTAATAAATACTTTAAAAATATTTTTTCTGATAAATTATCCCATCAACTTGAAAGAAAATGATCAAAATGCGTAATAAAGAGAGCAATTATAAGAGATTTTCAATTCTGCTTAAAAGATGACTAAAAGTACACCCCGCGACAAAAAGATAGGAACAAAGGGTTTTTTCTTTGATTTTTCATAAAAACCGTTATCTAAATTGTGCTTATCATTTATTATTATTATAAAATAACACTATTCCTGGACTCATTTTTGTTTTAAGACTCATTTAGAAAAATTTTAAGACTAAAATTTTTCTAATTTAAGGCTACACAGCGCGACAAAAAGATAGGAACAAAAGTTTTTTTTTTAAATTTTTGAATATGATTATTTTGAATATGAATATTTTGAATATGATTCAAATATTTAATATGTTTTCGATATGATAATATTTTGTTATGATAATAAATGATCAGCACAATTTAGATAATGTTATTTTATGAAATTTTTTAAAAAACTCCTTTGTTTCTATCTTTTTGTCGCGGAGTGTGGTCTTAAATTAGAAAAATTTTAGAATTAACTTTTCAAAATTAGTTTTAAAACAAAAATGAGTCCAGAAATAGTGTTATTTTATAATAATAATAAATGATAAGCCCAATTTAGATAACGTTATTATATGAAAAATCAAAGAAAAAACCCTTTGTTCCTATCTTTTTGTCGCGGGGGATGCCTTGTCATCGTGTTCTCAGCTATTCTAAAAGTTTCAAATGTCTAGCTAGTCAGAAAGTTTTTTAAAAATCGATTGCAAAATTTGTACTGGACAAACAAACAAGAAAGCGAGTTGATAAATATGTGGTAAAAAAGTATGGTTTTTAAAAATATTTTTTCTTGTGGTTTATTTAATAGAGGTAAGAATAAAATATTTTTAAATTGATTAAGAAAATAATCAGACATTTAAGGGTTAAATAAATAAAAGTAAGCCATTGTATCGGAATAAATACAAAATATAAAAATGAAGCAGTCAATTAAAATTCTGAAAATACATACTTACACAAAATATATTTAATGTCATACACTATATGATTAAAACGGTTTCAGTTCAAATAGTTGATCACTATGTTTCTTGAATTTGTATTTTCGATATGTAATTCAAACTTTCCCCATTGTTTTGGCGTCGATGCTTTTCCGATAATATTGTAAATGGATAGGTTCAAGATAAAATATTTAAGTAAAATATATCAAATAAATATACTGTTTAAAATGAAAAATACTTATTTATCATATCTAAAGAGATATTCTGGAGTTTGTTTTTGTTGCGAATATTTGAAGTCAATAATTTCCCAGTGAGGTTTTCATGTTTTATTTTTTTAGACGGTGACTCAGCAGATAAAGGAGGCGGATTAACTTTCAATAAAAATATCTACTTCCTTATTCCTTTTATTCAAAAAGAAAAATATACATTTAAACTCAGTTCTAATATAAAACTTGATTACGTATACTAGAGGTTCTAACTGTTTAAGACATAACCGACATGTTTTATTTAAATACGTATATAGTTTAACATATGAAGGCAAAATTTAAGGATTTTTTTAAAAGTAATTATTGATGTTTTTTTTTTTTAAATAATTATTGAAGTTTATGTTTTTTTTTTTTTTTTTTTTTTTTTAAATCCCTGCACTACTCAAATCACTATTTTAAATTTTACAATATGTAAAAAAAAAAAAAAAAAAAAAAAAAAAAAAAAAAAAAAGAGTTTCACTAGCTGCTATTCAACCGAACATCTCGTATTGTAATGTTTTAGCCGAAAAATTGATACGTAAAGACTGGTACATTAAAACTAGCACATTTCAAGAAACTAAAAACTTAAATTGTTCTGTCTTCTAGAGGGCTGCACAAACCCGAGCTTGGCCCAAGATCTATACCTGGCCTAGCAAGGTACAGTCGGTGACAAAATTGTCCGAACACTAGCCAAAATTCCTATATTAAAAAAAAGTACCAGGGTTCATACTCATCAGGGAAAACCTGGAAAACAGGGAATACTCAGGGAATTTGGAATTTGCTGAAAAAAGTCAAGGAAAACTCAGGGAAAATAAAAATTTTCATTAAAAGTCAGGGAAAATCAGTTGTAAAACCTGGAAAAACATTTTTTCCCTCTTAAGTTATGTTTTTTTTGTTTAGCTTCGTATTAAAATTTAAATGATTAAATATTGTGAAAATATGCATGTAAATAATGATTTCTACCTGAATTTCTAGCATGATCGTCGGTAATATGACATCATGCAGCAGAAGTAGCTGTATTTTGTCCTATCTAGAGAAGCGTTTCTCGTAATATGTCACTAATATTTTCTTGAAAATTGTCTAGGAATTCAGGGAAAACTCAGGGAATTTCCCCCTCATATTTGAGTATGAACCCTGAGTACGCTTAATACAGTTTTGCTAAAGAATTCCTTGTCGAATCCTGTTCTTATACTGACTAAGAACAGGATTCGACAATGATTTATTTAACAAAACAGCATTAACTGTACTTTTTTTACATAGGAATTTTTGCTAGAGTTCAGACACTTTTGCTACCGACTGTAGAGATGAATTATCAAAACAAAGATAAATTTCCAAAAGGGGTCGAGCCAGTGATGCTATACTACAAGTTACTCCATTTACAGGAAGATTCTATCTCAGCTTCTATACTGTAAAAATTGGACAGTGGGTGAGAAGGGCATTATAATAATTTACGCTTATTTAATTTGTATGTCAGTCGGCCAACAGGTGACTCTGCAATGCTGCTCATTTACTCTATTATCTAAGAAGTGGCACTGCTATCTCTCACATTCTATGATTTTTCCAGATGGCGACATCTCAACATGCATTAAATAAAGTTGTCCGCAAACTACGTATGCAAAATTTTTATTTTGCGAATGTATGTTGATAGCATTTTTGTGCATGTTAAATGGTAAATGACACTGTTATATTGAATAATAAAATATAAAGTTTTGTGATGACTGAAACATGCTAGTTTCATTAAATTACATTTCGGTTTCTACGATCCAAGTTAAAAGTTACACTATGTCTAGCTCACTGCAGGTTTTAATCTGAATAGCTACAAGGATATTCTGTCTTTATATCTATGGTTTAATGCATACTACAATTGTGTACTCTACTCGTGCCGAATTACAAATAACCTGTGTTTAATTATATTAAATATATATAAATACACTCCATAACAGGTAAATATTTGAAGTGAATACAGTAAAATTCCGGTTTATTTTAGATCAGAATTCAGATGAATCTGTGATCTGAATTATTTTCAAAATCGAAAGATGGGTCAGACAAACAAGGATGTTTTCGATTTGATAATAACCATCTTTTATTACAAGTAAAGATGATAATGATAAAATTCGTAGCAACAACGGTTGCAAGATAATATTTTATATGAGAAAAAAATAATTTTAAAAATTGTTAAAACAGTCAAGGTATATAATTAGATTTTATTTTAGAATGGAAAAACTATTGAATTTTAACCATTCATTTTTTAATTTTCAAATCATTCTTCATAGGCCTGAATAAAAAATAATTATATTCTCGTCATCATATTATTTTCAAACTTAAATGATAAGCAATATATAAAAAATTATTTTGGCTACGAAGAGTTTTAATTATTTATATTAAGATTATTTTTTAAAGACAACTTTGTCAGCTTTTTTTTCTAATTGTAATGTTCTTTTTCGTTTTTTATAATTTGAAAAGAAAAAAAATTAAAGACCAGGCCACCTGAATGGAAATTAAAATATATCAGGTGTCAGAAAAAACAGATGTATAAATTGCAAATAAGATAAGAAAAGTTATACCATAAATTTAGTGTTGAAAAGATGGATATCTAATATTACTTTTTGCTTTTTCCTCTTAATTGCAACAATTTTTATTTGAAGAACTGAAATTTGTCCTATTTGCTGCTTTGTTATCCTAATCATAATACAGATCCTTGCTAATAATAATAATGATGATGCTAATAGTAATAATACTAAGAATAATAGTAATACCATGATGAGCCTCCTCCCCCAGTTTTCTCTTGGCTAAATGCTATTTTGGAAGCAACAAAATTTATCTATGAAGCATGAAATTATACAATAATATATTACTAATATTTTCTAAATTGTTCTCACTCAGATTAATTTAATATTAGAATACAACTTGCAAAATATGATTGAAAAATTCTTAAACCTAATTTCCTGTACCTGAATAAATGTAAGAGATTAAAATTTTTCTTGACAGTTTATTCAGTTTACGATGGTACACAATCATCGCAGAAGAATTTAAATGTTCCAATTATGTCAGCTACCTGTATGGTGATTTATCAAATGGGAATAAAAATTTGATTTATATGACAGCATTGGTTCCACTCTCGAAATATTTTTGTTCATTGATATATGCTTTTTAGTGATGCAATTCGTAATATCAATCTTAGAGAACATCAACATCAATCCATTTTCAGCAAATGGACTCATTAAAGCTATGATCGATCGGAATACAACGTATTAAAATAAATGATTTCATTTCCATAAAGAAGCATGCTTTAAACATTAATGCCCAAACTCATTTCATTTCATATTTGGGTGGGGATGTATTTATCCTTATTTAGATTTTTATCAAGCAATAAAATAAATTATTTAAGGAATGATAAAAGAAAGTGAAATTCATCGACTGCAATTAAATGTGCGAAAAGGTTTAGGATTAGATTAATTTCGTTTGATTTAAGGGAAAAGATTTATGTGTCCATTGAAATCGCTTACTGATCAAAAGCCAACGGTCATAAATACAATCACCTTTGTTTGTTCGAAATTTATCATATGAATAAATAAGAAACTGCAATTTAAAAAGCTTTTTTCCAGATGTTTTAATTATAGAAAAAAAATTTAAATAGTCGTGTTATAAGGCAATTCTTGTCATGTGGTTAATTTTCTGGAAGTTTATCTAAGTATGTAATTTTTCTACTGTCGGGGATGATTAGTTTCCTATGGTAATAAATACATTAGTTAAAATATAAATAATCATTTAGGTTTGATATTTCAGCTTAGGAATAGGATCATTTAGCTATAAAGAATTCATAAAATGACAGGTTCTTCTCAAGATTTCAATATTACAACGAGCAGAGTGTGGAACGATACCTAAATACGCCCTTATAAGCAACAGTCAGTAAAAGCAAAAGAAAAAGTTCCAGTGTTGCTATCGCCAACTTTAACATGTCCCTACTGAAAACTCAAAATGCCCCTAAAAAAAGATAATAAAAGTCTCTTACTTTCTCGAAAAATCACGAGAAAAGTTATGAAAATTGTCAAAATCTATGCAAAATCCTATAAAAATTCTTACAAAAGTAACCCAAAAAGTCCCCAAGGATTCAAAATCTGTCCCTACATCTTGAAGAAAACTGGCACATGTTTCAATGCATAGGGAGAAATTCTTGCAATTGGCAACAGTGAAATGTTCTTAGCAAAAAACTCCGAGATCATTTATTACAAACTTTTCTCTTGTTGTAACCCATGGCAAAATTTCTTTATCATTCGTTTAAACAACTAAAAACTCTTGGAGATATAATAATTTGAAATTCGACCGTAAATATTTTCATGTGAACCAAGACAAAACACATTCAACAACATTTATAATTCAATGAATAAAAATTGACAATTATCTATTGATTCCGACATTAAACAATGATTGTTTATGAAAATTTGAAAAGAGGAAAGAACCACTAAGAAAGTATGGTGAGTTATATTTGATTTTATTTTTTGTGGGAAAAGATCTTTTTATCGAGTACATTATCAAACGTCATAGTGGGCAAATTTCTGGTGTTATGATCTGGAGTGTAATTGCATACACTGTAAAAAAAAAAAAAAAAAAAAAAAATGTAAGGTATTTGGGTAAAGCAATATTCCAAATTGGAATGTTATGTTTATAACCCAAAATTTCAACCTAATAAATTGGATACGAGACCAATCTGGGATAGAATTGTTTTGGGGTTTATTTTTTGCAGCGTACATACGTATACATAGGAAATGTTTACATCTTGTTTAGGTCATCTACTCTTTATCTACATTTCTTGCGACCATGGAAGCCTCTGCGCAAGTGCGGATTCAACGAGTCCACTAGTAAAATAGGGGAGACAAGCTTTTCGTTGAGAGAAAATAAGCGATAAGAGAATACCGAATGACTGGATGCTTACTAAATTCAAACCTGTTGGTCAACTTGGAAACCCTCCAAGATTTTCGACTCGTCCTCACTGCTGGGCGTAGGAAACGTGGTTACACTATATGCATGTTATTATTATTATTATTTTTTTAATAAGAGGTAAGTGATACAATATTTTCTACAACGTTTTTACTTATTATAGACAAAAATTTAAAATAAAATAGTGAACCATACATAACAAGTTTGTAAACTCAAAATAGATATTCTGACCCATTTTGGGTTATAAACAGAACTTTCCAATTTGGAACATTGCTTTACCCAAATATCTTAGAATTTTTTACCGATTTCAGATTTTTTATTTTTTATTTATTTTTTTTTTTTTTTTTACTGTGTATAATGTACGATTTCAGTTGCTGTGAATTGTGGGTAATCTTAATAACAGCATGTAGATTAGTGAAGTGTTGGAGACCGTGGTCATCCCTTAACTTTAATGCATTCCTAGAGCTATCTTTCAACAGGGTAATGCCAAACCACATATTGCAAAGAATATTCAAGACTTCTTTTCAGTAAAAAACATACAACTTCTCCCTTGGCTTGCTTATTCGCCAGATCTGTCAACTATTTATTGCGCATGTGTTGGATTTTGTTGGTCGGCTCTTGTTCGTAACCCTCCTTTTACAGCTTCTACAGTTGAACATTGGATACACATATATACAATATGTAATGCTCTGCCCGAGGCAGACATTCAAAATCTGATTGTACGCAAATCGTATAGAAGCGCTTATTTTAGCGTATGGTAGCTACAGAAATTACAGATTTCAGATACTTAATATATATATATATTTTTCATTGAAAGTTTAATCATTTATTTGCTCCAATACAGTCATTTATGGTTTAAATTTCATTAATTTCTGATAATTCCTTCATAGTGTTGCAATTTCCACAAACATGGGTATATTTAAGTTTTTAATGCCGTAAATAGGTACACGTTCTACCATAAATTAATGCATAGCACACACTACAAAACTATTAAATAACTCATTTGTATGGATTTCATAATATATGTGAAACCTGGTCAAAATGATTCAACAGCACTTATTATCTAACAAATTATTTTGACATGAGAATGCCTAAAATGTTTTATTTTAAAAAAAAAAAAATAATAATAACTTAATTGTAATCTTCTAGACGTATTAGTAAGTTTAATCAGACTAAAAGGAAAAAAAATGCATTTAAAAAAAATATTTAAAATAAATTCTGTATAGTTTAGAAAATGTCTCACAACAGTTTTATATAGGTAGAAATTTTTGATTATTTTACAAAATATTTCACATTTTATGTAAAAACAGTATTAAAAAAAAACATTCACAGTAACTTTAAGAACACAGTTACGGGGAGAAAGCTACATTTTTTTTTTTTTTTTTTTTTTTGGTGGATGTGGGGGAGGGGGGGATATTTTTTTTTTTTTTTTTTGTTAAAATTCTACAATATTTAAAACCGCACATTTTCCCATAGTAATTAAAAAAAAAACAAAAAAAAAAAAAAAAAACATTTTATTTTTAAATACAGATTATCGCTATTGATATTTAGAATCAATTAAAAAATAAAGCAGAAACTTAATTATTATTCGATTACAATTATTCATTTTATTAAAATCCATTGCTGTAAATGATAATGAATGGAAGGTACAAGGGTCTTTTCAAAATTGGAATTTTTGAGACAGTGGAAGAAAGTAGGAATTTAAACAATTATCAATTAAATATGTAAATTTGAACTATTTTATGGCCAAAAGCGATAATGTATGTCAACAATTACAAGTTAGCTGTTGTAGAATAAATTTTTAAATAAAGAAAAATGGAATTTCTACGAATTGAAAGAAGGGTTAAATGAAGAATAAAGCCTTCAATGAGTATAGTTAGCATATGGAAACGAAGCTCCATTTCGTGCCACTAAATTGAGATGGTTTACAGAATTTCCTAGAGGTAAAAGTTCTCTCTTGGATGAAAAACACACAGGAAGTCCTTTGTCAGTTGTAGTCCCAGAAAATATTCCGGCTATGCGAAAAATGCTAATCGAGTACAATTGCCGCACTTACCAATGGACTCTTCCCAGTTTCGTCTGCTCAATCATGTGATAGAGGAAAACGAATAATCGAATTCTGAGAATCGAATTCAATTAAATATTGTTCTTAAGAACAAAAATGTTAATATTTAACATAAAATAAAATAAAAGTAATATTGTGCTGTTGTAAACAGTAGAATAGTTGTTTTTGTAAATTTAATAATTTTTTAAAACCACCTTATATGTTTATTTATTTTCAACTGTAAGAATCGATTTTTGTATGTTCTAGTGTAACTGTTACATTAACTGATCTAGCAATAAATAATAGCTTGTTCTTGCGGAATGTTTATGGATTATAATTTGAAATTTTAAAATGTTTTAATTTAATTTAATTGCATAAAGGTGTTACAACAAGTTAATTAACTTAGTTACTGGTCTAAATGGATTTACGCAGTACGATATTGCACTGTTACTGATTTAAGTACCAAAAATAAGAGTATTTAACATGTTCTTCATGAGCATCAATAACAAATATAAACTAAGTGATGATTGTAAATGTATACAGCACACAAAAGATGATGAATAATGATATGAAATGGATTAAAAATTATGATGTATGAAAAAATAACACAGATTAAATACGAGTGATCAAAAATAAGAATAGAAAATACGTTATTTCAGCAATCGCTGCAGATAAACAAGACTTCGTCTGCTATTTATTTTTCCTCTATCATGTGACCTCTGACGTCAGGTGGGTAGAGCCCATTGATACAAAATTAACTCAACATTGGATACGCAGCTATGCATAAAATTATTCATGAAGAACTGCATATGAAAAAAAAAAATAATAATAATAATAATTTGTCTTTGGGTCCCACATAATTTACAGAACACCAAAAGGCGGAGTGTGTAGCAGAATTTGTAAAAAGGACACCAAGATTTTTTAATAATAGTAGATCAAAAGGCGGAGTGTGTAGCAGAATCTGTAAAAAGGACACCAAGATTTCTTAATAATAGTAGATATTGCATTCTTTCTAAAATATTAACTGCTAATGAATAATAACTGGGCAGACTTAGCTGAGCGATTACTTCGCATATTTAAAGATACTTTGAATGAATAATAACTGGTAACCGTTTTTCTGATGTTCAACAAATCAAGAAAGTAAAGTTTTTGAAGTTTTGATCTCCCAGAAGTTCTTCAAGAAGGGAATGAAAGCGGAGTCACGCATCCCCATGGTGATGCATCTTTTCACACAATGAGATTGACAGTCAAATTTCTTAAACAAAATAAATAAATAAATAAATAAATAATATACAAATAAATAAATACAATATAATTAAATATATAAATAAAAGTTATTGAACATTCACCCTGTTCCTCTGATGTTGCTATGTGTGACTTTTGGCTGTTTTTTAATCTAAAGAAGCGATCATCGTTTTCACGCCCATCATGAAATTGATGAGATTATTCAAGCATATTTTTAATGGATTTCAAGAAATGGATATGATCCCTTCCGTGGAGGATCAAAATTGCGATGGCATGTCTCCGGACCACCTCTAGGGGTGAGTCAAAGACCGTCGCCAATTGCCCATCTGCACAGTACTTGTGCGACGTAAAACCCAACCAATCAAGAAATGGATAACTTGGAGCATCTCAAATTTGAAAAAATCGCCTACAAAAGTACACTGCCGTTGAGGGAGGGGGGAAGGGACTAGTTTGAACATTTCTAACATTTGGTAAGTTTAAAGGGGTGGTGAACGTTAAAAATCGGCCTTTGAAGTTATTGTTTTATATTTGTGAAGTTTTGCATACATGTGCAATGAAATATATCAATGTTTCATTGTTAAAAAATTGCATGAAATTTCAGCATTCAGATATAAAAATATTCTAAAAAATTTATCTTATTAATGAATTCACTAAATAACGCATAAAATTATTTCGAATATACTGATATACTCTAATAATGTAAAACCGAATGAAAATTTTAAAAACCCAGTCACATGAAACATTTTAAATTCTTCAAAAAGAAAAAAATAAATAAAAATTAAACTTTTGAATTTTAATTTCTTTTGAATTTTAATAATTTTTATCTTTGTATCATTTAGCCGATCTCAATTTTTTCAGAGTGATCATCGTAATATGCCAGCTTATTAGACACAGAAAATTGCTACGTTTGATCATGAAATTTTGAAGGTTTTGTTAGAAAATATTTTTTGCATTCTAATACATGAACTTTTTAGAAAAATATTCTAGATAATTATCTTTTAAGATGAAATGAGAGATCAATTTTAGATAATTATCTTCTAATATGAAATAAGAGATCCATCATAAAATTGAGAGATGCAATGTTGATCCAATAAATAATGCTGCAAATTCTAGACTCAGAATTTTCCGATAATAAACTGTAGTATATTGCTAACAGTTTGGGTTTTTTAGGACCTATATCTTCAACCCTGTGTATTTCCCTGCTGTTTTTTAAGATACAATATATGGCTATAGTTTTGCAAAATATAATGGCCACCTAACACTCCCAATTATTCTATTGTACGGTGCACGTTTTAACACTTCTTTCTTTAGAAAATATTTTAATAAAGGTTTAAATGCTTTCTATTATATATATATATATATATATATATATATATATATATATATGTAAAGGTTACTTTAATAATAAATTTGTTTTGTTGTTAAAGATACAGCACATTTTCTAGAGAACTGTTTAAAAAAAATGTTAATAATAATGATTCTATGAGGTATTCCTCAAGTAATAAAAATAACCGTTGTTTGTATTGAAATAACACACACATATATTTTTTGCGTATTAAAGATCTGTGTAAACTTTATAGTTCTCTTATACGTTCAAAAGATACTCGATAAAATATTTAAATACAATTTCTCAAAAGAAATGTAATAAAAAAAGACTTCGTAATGACTCTCTAAATTTGTTGCTGACTATAAGATAATGACTACTTTTCCGGTACGATTTTTCCATTTGAATATAATCTTGTGAAGAATTTAATTAAAAAGATAACGACTATATAAAAATTACAGTACGTCAGATCAATATACATAAAATTTATTTTTTTGTAAACTGCTCAAAACAGTTAAAGTATATTTTAAGTCTCATATAAAATAACGGTATAAACGATTTGTTTTCTTTCAGAAAATGGAAGAAGAGAGTTACAAAGGGGAATTTTTCTCATTTTGAAACTTCGGAGTATACAAGTTTTGAGTTTGACGACCGACGCTTTAGCCGCAGCGAATGAAATTTGGCTTTTAACGCAATGAAAGACAAGGCAGTAAAGAATGATCCAGATTCAGTAAGTGCGTGTTTATATGAGTGCGATGTCTGAACGAAGGCATTTAACTGATTCAGAAGCTTGGGGAGTGTTTGATCAATTAGAGAGGGGAGGGGGTAAACACAAGCTGAAGTAGAATAAGTCACTGGAGCTTCACAAACTGCGATTTCTAAGATCGGGAACCATTTTTTGCAAACTGGAAATGTAGGCCGAAGACCAAGACAAGATCGTAGACGAGCAACAATGCATAATAAAGATCGATATTTAACGCTAACAGCTCGGAGACACAAAAGTATGAGTGCCATTCTTCTTCAACAGTACCTTATCTCGGTTACTGGCACCACATTTGAGACTCAAACTATCCAAAACCAGTTCCACGTCGAGCAATAGTATGTGTTTAACAGCAAGGCATCGTCGCGTCAAGCCCACGGGGAGGGGGCAACAGAGCATATGGATTGGTAGACAAGTAAATGGTACCATATTCTTTTCTCTGAGGAGTCCTGTTTTTCTGTTCATCATGATTATAAATGTGTTTTTTATCTGGAGGGAGCGTAGCATTATAAACAATCCTGCGTTCGTGCACAGAAGTGTGAGATTTAGCGGTGGGGGATGTAGCATCTCCACTGATGAATGCATCGATCCCCACATCATTTGAAATGGAGCTCTGACGGTCGCCGTTATAGGGATGAAATCCTCAGACCTATTGCTACAGTGTGGAGCTGGTTTCTTACACTATGAGTCGAAATTGTGATGCCAGTAGTCGACAGAATGTGTTGTTGAAGTTGTTGAAGAACAGTGGCATTCATATTTCGGTGTTTCCGGGCCGTTAGCGTTAAATATCGATCTTCAATGGGAGTTGTTGCACGTCTACTACCTTGCCCAGATTTGCGGCTTGCATTTTCAGTCTCCAAAACATGGTTCCAGGTCTTAGAAATAACATTTTCTAAAGCTCCAGTGGCTTTTGCTGCTTTGACGTATTTTTTTTCCCGTCTTGTCAACAACTTTCTAAGCTTCTGAATAGGTTAAATGACTTTGTTGGGACGTTGCAGTCATCGAAACAATGCACTTACTGAATGTCGATCATTCTTTTCTGCATTGTGTTTCATTGAGAGAAAAAATTGCATTTGTGACACTCTTTTCTTCGATTTTCTTAAAAAAAAAAAAAAAAAAAAATCGCGAATACCGTTATTTTATATAAGATTTACAATATTCTTTAATTATTTTGAGTAATGTATATAAATTAAATTCACATTTAGCTGACTGTGTTACAATATGTATAATGTGCACTGTAAAAAAAAAAGGTACTTTTTACAGCAGAATGTGTTGGCAATTTTTGTGTCAGCACATTCTGCTGTTAAATAAGGCAATTTACCACGGAAACATCTGTAAAGAGAGACTTTTTTACAGTTGTTTGTGCTGTAAATTACCTCTTTCTAACAGCAGAATGTGCTGGCACCCATATTGCCAGCACATTTTGCTGTAAAAAGTACTTTTTTTTTTTTACAGTGTAATAATTATATGATATTCACTTTTGATCAAGAGTTTTCCCCACTTTTTTAACAGTAAATCTTCTAAAAATGACGCAAATTCAGTTTTTATTAGAGAAAATTACAAAACATTGAATTTTGAACTATAGTAACAAAATACTTATAAAAATTTTAATGTGCTAAGAAATAAAGAAAGACAAAACTTACAGATAATTCAAATTGAAAACAAATGACACAATCAATAATTTAATGTATCTTATCGTGACAGGTAACTAGAAGAAATTGTTTTGTTTATTACTAATTTGCGAATAAATGTGTTCAGAAACAATTTCTTTGGCTTAACGTATTCAGTTGTAGAATAAATAATCTAGTAAATTAGTCAGATGAATTAAATATGTAAGCTAAAAAAATCCATAAACTAATTGAAATGCCGTTGATACACTAAGCTAAAAGTTCTCATCTAAACTCCAGAAGTATTTACTTACACTCATTCAGAAATAAAATTCTTTGGTATCAGTTTTGAGTTTACTGTAATTAAAGGCATGAATTCGGTTGCATTTTCCAAGGAACTTTGTGCCTGATTTAATTATTTTGCATTCCTGTGTAAATTGAGCAACTAATTTATTCAACAAACTGGGCATTCCTTAATTAATATAGGAACAACATCATGCAACAGATTTTCCGAGCTTATGTTGTTTAGCAATCAAAATCCTCGGTTATCTTGACAACTAGCCACAGCGACTACGTTCCCTGATGTAAAAAAGTAATTGCCGTATGTTTCAGGATTATCCTTCCCGAGACTCCCATTATCGATTCTGAATTCCGAATATTAATAACGGAGGTGGGAAATATTACTTATTTAGATGTTTACTTTATTTTTGACATATAAATTTGATTTGTAATACTTTATCAAAAATTTCTTATCTTTAAACACCAGAAATAATAATAATATGCAAAAAACTTGCAATTAGTTCCCCATCATACTATAAGTATGGGGAACTTAGGTAACCGTGAAAATTTTCGACCTCGGTTTTTTGACTTTTTTACACGTTTTCGGGTGTGAGGAATCCGAAAATGACAAAATTTGCATGTCCGTCTGTAGGGTTTCTGTTAGATTGTTAGTGTGTTAGTCTGTTTACACGATATCTCACAAACAATTGATCGCAGAGAGATCAGACCAGTTTTATAATATTACTTTCGATACTGGCAAGAACCCTATTCATTTACAACGTTCGAATTAAAAAACTTCGTAAGTGATTAGAAATTTACGATTTTCTTAACGTGGGAGAATAGGACTAAATTTCCCTTCAAAGGGGAATTGAATGGAAACGTTTAACTGTAAAAATGTCAGACCAGTTTTAAAATATCAGTTTTGATGCCGTAATGAACATAAGTAACTATAAATATGCTACTTTGAAAATTTCGCAAGTTATTGGAAATTTACGAATTTCTTAACATGGCAGTATAGGGCAAAATTTCACATAAACGTCAATTTTGAGAGATATTTTCATCGTAAAAATGTCAGACGACTTTTGAAATATTAATTAAGATACTGGCATGAATATCACTGACTATGAATTTTTCAACATAAAGATTTCGTAAGTTATTAGAAATTTACGAATTTCTTAACATGGCTGAATAGGGCAAAATTTCACACAAGCGTCAATCTTGGGGAATATTTTCATAGTAAAGGTGTCAGACCACTTTTGAAACATTATTTAGGTTACTGTGATGAATACCATAGAGTATGAGTTTTCTAATTTAAGAAATTCGTAAGTTATTTGGAATTTACGATCCTCCTAAAATGGCAGAAGAATACAAAATTGAGCATCAACGGCCATTTTCAGGATTATAAATATATCAGACAACTTCAAAATAACATTTATGGTACTTGTATAAACATGACTGATTACAAATATTCTAATAGGAAAATTTCGTAAGCTATTCGTTATTTAAGATTTTATCAACATAACAAAATTGAAAATTTTCTATATAATTATGCATTTTGAGGATTGTTGCATTGGAAATAGTAGCATGAAAAGTAAACTACGAAATTTACCCTCATAAAATAAATTAATAGATTAGAATAAGATAAATACATCGAAGTGAAGGTGGATAGCCTATTACGCGGGGATTTCATTCTGTCACTGTGTCAAGCGTTTTTTCAAATTCATTTCTCTTAACATGATAACTATGTTGAGAGAATGTCCTGTTTTAGAAATTTATGAATATATATATATATATGATGGGGAACTGAGCAGAGTCCACCTGTGCCAACTAGTCTTTATTCTTTGACAAACTCCAGCCTGAAACTGAGGAATCTTTCTTAAATTAATACAAGTTTTCAACTTCTTGTTGAACAATCAAACGAATTCTTTTCTTTACTGATAAATATGACAAACTTATAATTAATAGGAAAGCAGAATCTTTTTTTCTTATCCATGAGTACAATGCATAAAATCTGAGAACAATCAGCCTCATTTGCAACTTTTGAAAAATAACACATTCTTGAAGATATTCAAAACTTCAGAATTTTTTTAAAAAATTAAAAACATTTTAGAACTTTCACAACCATTTTATTTTTAAATCATTCATCTACATAGTGGCAACTTCAAGTAAGCATACTATCCATCAAAGTTTCTTTTTTCTTGCTCAACTGCCTATTTCTTCCACCAAAAAGTTTGAAGAATTAACCTTTTATCTCTTATTCATCATTTACCATAAAAGAAGAAATATGTCGAAGTTTTTTGACAGTGAAAACTTTTGAAAGTGACAGGAATTGCATATAATTTGCGAAATATGTCTTTGAACATGATGTTCAAAACTAGATACTTTACTGTTTATGTCACGCTTCAATGACATCTTTATTTTTCGATTTTGAAAAGTTCTCTGGAGGCCGTGTAAAATAAATTCAACAAAATTTATTCATTACTAGTATTACGTCATCCTATGACCGTTCTTCGCACGGAGTTTCTTTTAAAATATTTTCACAAAGTTATGGTAATACTAATCGATATAATTTATTTTAAAAATTGTGGCAAAAGTTCCAATTTCCAACGATTTTCAACCTAACGTTTCCTTTTTAGTTGTCGGATATTTTTTTTTCCGAACACTGTAGGGAGGAAAGTATTGTAATCATGTCGAAAATCCGAATTTCAGATCTGGATGTTTCTACACGTTTCGAGGTACCCTGAGTCCGTTTTCACTATTTTTGCGATGATGTATGTATGTGTGTGTATGCATGTATGTGTGCATGTATGTGAGTGAACACGCTAGCGTCTAAACGCTTTGTTCGAATAAGTTGAAAGTTGGTACGTATATTGTAAGTCACCATAGTACGAACCCTATTGATTTTGGTGAATCTAGCACTTATAGTTTTTTTTACAGGGACACCAGGAATAATTCTTTATCATTATGGTCTATGGGGCCAAATTTTTAAAAGTGTGATAGCGTCTAAACGCTTTATTAATCTGAGCAAAAAATTTTTACACATGTTATAGGTCACAGTTGCACGAACTGTTTAGATTTTGGTGAATTTAGCACTTACAGTTTTTTTACAGGGGCACAAAGAAATTTCTTTATCATTATGATCTATGGGCTCAAAGTTCAGTAGCGTTGAATAAAACATCGTGTAATATATGAAGAAAAATACCCAAACACTCTATTATGGTTTTCTCTCTTTTGTTTGTTTAACAACCCGTCTTCCTTTACTTTATCTACAAAACTGTCAATTACTCAATGTTCGGAAACTCGAGTGGAGTCACTCCAGATCTTTTTTTTTTTTTTTTTTTTTTAATCTGCAGGGTGCGCATCCATAATATTTTGACTTTCAAAACTGTCAAATGAATTCTTCGACTTAATTCCCATTGAAATTTATTTCTTCATAAATATCCAAGCGTATCTTAAGCTAAGAGCTGAATTTTTGTATTAGTTTTCCACAATGTGTGGTTTGCTTTTTAATTTACATTTTATAGTATTATTAATATCATTTTCTTTTATGTAATTGAAGACTATGTTTTTTTTTTTTTTTTTTTTTTTTTTTTAAATATGCGTAATGTAAGAATAGAGTTAACAAATTAGAAAAAACATCAAGTTAAAAAAGTTATTTTTTCTTTAAAGTTCTTAACTTAATTACTAAAAAAGCAAAACCGTTATCAAAATGTCAACGAATGTTTCGCAATAAAAGGAAAGAAAGTACACATGTTTATATCCTGCAGTAAAACCGTAAATCATAAGTTTTAAAGACTGAATTCTAAGTTACATTAGATTGTTCATCGCGCATATAATTTTCTTTTGTTTCATTATTCTCAAAATGATATTAATATGACGCATTTATGAAAAATTGACATAATTAAATCCTGTTGCTTCTATTTAGTGTATTAACAATAATTTAAATCAATATCTTTAAAATCTAAAATGAAATATAGGAATACATATCAAATAAATAAATAAAATAAATAAAAAACTGATATGTATATATAACAAAAAAACTTTCAATTGAAAATAGAATTGTCAAAATCACATTAGACAGGAAATTTTATAGAAATACTTCAATATTTTCAGAAATTTATAAAAGAAATTCTTATAACAATTTTTGCTGTATGTTAGTATATTAGACACAATGATATGGTTTATATATTGAAAGGGGTCAAGATATAATAAGATGAAAACAAATTAATGAGTTTATAAAAAAAAAAAAAAAAATTCTCCATTCTAAATATTCCCCTGCCAGAAAAAAAAAAAATCTGATGTGAAACAGCCCCACGACTTCTATTACCCACTCTTACACGTATCATATGCATTTTTTGGATATAATGTGATCAGAAGACATAAAAGTCACCTAAAGAAGTAGTAGGAACCTAAAATTTTTCCGGCAAGAAAAACTTTATATACACGTAAAGACATATAAAACGAAGCTTACATATAGCGAGGTAAAAAATAAGAAAGAAGATTTATTTTTTGACATACCAATTTCCGAGATCTAAAACTGATCTACCTAAGTAAGATGACTTAATTTTTCTCTAATAACCACGAAATACATGAGGAAGGAATGGATTTATATAACAACTTTCAAGAAAATCGTTAGAGACGTTTTTGAGATACCAACTTTTACAAAAACTCAATTATTGACTGGAAAACAATAATTACATTCAAAAGGATATTTAAAAGTGAGTTAATATGGTGATTTTGAAAAAAGTCCGTACAGCTGTTTTTAAAGGAACGCATATGCGTGACCTGAAATTGAGCTGTTTATACAAGACGCCTATCAATTTTCCTGAACTAACCAACTTTATCAATCGAAAGGACATCTAATAGAGTGTTTATATAGCAAATTTGAAGAAAATTGTTCGAGCTGTTTTTGAGATACGGACTTCCGGTTTTTCAATTTTCACCGAAATTTCGAAAATTCAACTTATATATTCAACTTATATATTCAACCTGTCTCAATTTTGAAGTTTTGCAGTTCTGTCTTTATTAGTTTCGGAGATATGATAGCCAGAATATTCCACATATACATACATACACACACACTGACCAATTGCCAAAAACCACTTTTTTGGATTCAACGTGTAAATCAGGTGTAACAACGTGTAAATCAGGTGAAATTTCGACATCGAATTTTTGACCGAATACAATACTTCCATTATCTATGGTAGTACGGTAATGGAAGCAAAAATTATATTGACCCCATCTAACGCCCCTCCATTTGAATACAATGTGCGGAAATATATATCTCCAATCACTAACAGCCAAAAGCTGACATTAACGTCTCTTTTTCCATTTGCACGTTTTTAATTAATCTGCCGGCAAAAAACGTTTCACGCTATCTTACCATTGACGATACTCAGAACAATTACTACATTTCATTCTTAAATTAATTTTAAACATATTATTTAGAGGCATTGTTTTCACTCTTCTTTTTTCCTAAATTGTTTGTGTGCACCCAAGAAATAAAGCAGAATGGGTTAATCGATTAGAAGATGAACTCAGTGTAATTGGCCAGGTTTCTTTTGCTAATTGCCCCCTAGGCTTTTCGTGGAATCAATAGTTGATTGCGATTATGAATTACAGAAACGTGATTGCGATGATCACTTTTTTTTTTTTTTTTTGTCATCGTGTTCTTTGATAGTTATCTCCAATTGTGTTGTCGCTAATCAAAGAATATCGATATGTATCGTCTCATTCAGAGTGCAAGGATGAAATTCCAACCAATCAGCTTTATTGATTTAACCTCTGCATTTAGATAACTTAGTGGTAATAGAACATAATTTTCCGTAGAAAGATTTAGGTAGGTAATTATTGTAAAGTTTTAATTATTAGTAAAAGATAATAAGGATATAAACTTAACTTTTATTCGTTATTCTTATGATTTCTCTATACAGTCGACACAAATAGTTTTACATAGGTATAGATTTCTTCAGAATTTATTGATTTTCCGAAGACAATTTGTGTAAAAGTGAGCAGATTGCTTTGAAATGAGGGTTATTTCAATGTATGGTTTCCTGAAATCAAACAAATCAACATTCACAGCTGTAATTTACAACACTATGTAAATCAATTAACATACCACCAACATCCTAATAATTATTCCATGAAATTGTTAGTACCTGCCCCCTTTTCTACATCATTTTATTTTTAGAGTAATTTTCTTTAAATATAATTATGACTAAATAAGAAGAAAAATATTCTAAAAAAAATTCTGGTGTGGAAAAAAAAAAAAAAAAAAAAAAAAAAAGCTGGTATTAACAGTTTTACGGAAGAATTAATTAGGATGTTGGCAGATAAGAATTAATATGTGGAATACATTTTCTGCAGCTATTTTATTTATTTCTTAGTAATAATTAAAATTTTACAATACCCGCTCGTAAACAGAAATATTTTAGTTATGCCTCTTTACTGCTCGTATAAAAATATACTCTAAACGCTTTGATATTTTCTTTAATTTTAAATTAAAGAAAACTGAAAGAAACACAATATAAAAATTTTAGTAACTGTTGACAACTTGTAAGAACTTCTATAGTCATTATTAATCACTAATTTTTTATTGTAATGTTTGTCTGAATAAATGTTTAATGTACTATCCTATATATCAAACGTTTAATTTGCCTTACGAACAATCTTGTATATCAAATATCATTTTTCAAATTTAGGAGTAATTGCTAGATAAAAAAATCTCTACACGTTCGCAAAACTGTTGCGTTGTTATTGGAAAAAAAAAAAAAAAAAAAAAAAAAAATACAGGGTTATTATAATTAAAGTTACGATTTCAAAGCAGTATAATTTTAAAACTAACGGCCAGTATGGCATGATATTTTACCAGAACAATCATGAGTCAATGGAATTCTGTTTAGCGAAGGAAAAAAGTATTTATAAAATGTGCCTATAGATGGCGCTGTCAAGGTAATCTCAAAAGAAATGCCTTAATCGATTCATTATACACAGGAATGTTGTTATCAATGGAATAGAATAGGAGGAAACAATAGACTTTAAGTATTTACGACAACGTTTTTAGCAAAAAGACAAGAATACATGTTTACAGCGGAAACAGTGATAGTGACAAAGGGAAAAGTTATAAGATAAAAAAAACTTTTTATATACCATGCTTTAAATTTTCTGATGAATCATAGAGCTCTTATCAATGTGCATAAAATTTTTAATGTGATAATGACGACAATTTTGTAAGATGCATAATTTAACTTTTTATAATTTTTTAACGTTCACGTTTAATTAAATGTATTTATTTTTATGCCGAAAGGAAATGAACTCGTAATTCTTTTTGGCAACAATTAAATTATAGCTGATATTTTAACGGCTATTTTAACACTATTAGGATGTTATTATTTTCATATTTTAATTAATTATAAGAAACACAATCAAACGTTCGAAAATCGGACTTCGAAGTATTGTGTTGTCACCGGGTTCTGAGCGACTGTGAAAGTTTCAAATGTCTAGCTAGTAGGGAAGTGAGTTAAAATTCGATTGCAAGATTTGTACTGGACAAACAAACAAACAAGAATAGAAGTTAATAAAAACATGGTAATAGGATCTTCATGAAATAAATATCTTACGAATGATTAACGGTACATTTTGGAACTTCTTTTTTTTTTTTTTTCCTTTGCCAAACAAAATTCTATTGCCTAACAATTGTTCTGGTAAAATATCAAATCGTCCTGATTTTTAGTTTTAAAATTATACCGTTTTGAAATCACAACTTTAATTATAATCACCCTGTACTAATGTTGAAACGTAAAAGCTTTCTTTAATATTTTCTGACATGATTTAACATTTTAAATAAATTTGCATTAAATTTTAACATTGATTATACTTATAACATACACAAGTTTAAGTACACTAATCAGCAAAAAATCAGGGGATATTTTCTTATATTATGTGGGATATACTTTTCTTCCGCTGATGTGCATATCATCTCCACGTGGTATTTATTCAACGAGATGTCGAAAAACTTTTAAGAAATATCATAGCCTCCTTAACTAGATGCCTGTCGCGTAGCTCGGAAACTAGGCAACAGTTGAAGCGGTAGACAGCGCCACCTGGTACAAATTGCGCGACTTTTTTATTCAACAGCCACCAAAAATTTTTAAAAGTGGGATGTGATATACATAAAAGGCGAATAGAATCGAAGAAACGTCGATTATATATATCATGTATCACTTCTTTAAATTATTGGTGAGAGTTGAATAAAAAAGTCTCATAATCTGTACTAGGTGGCGCTGTCTACCGCTTTAACTGTTGCCTAGTTTCTGAGCTACGCGACAGGCAACTAGTTAAGGAGGCTATGGAAATATCCATCCTTGTTGTCTTTACATAGGTGCTTTAACTGCAAATGTGTTACCGGTGCAAGATTTTCTGCCTAATGAAATTTTCGACAATGTCTTTTTTATGTAAGGGAACTGTCCAAAATGTTGTACAAACCAATCGCAAACGATTTTAGCCTAGGAACATGATGTATTTTCATCTTAGAAAATTACATAACTTTTGGGATATACGAAGTCCATGGATTGCTGCAAATAACTTACAAGTACATGAATATAACAATTTGTAGTCAGTATTTCATTATGTTTGACCAGAGGAACTAGTCTATGAGATTTAAAAACAGTGAATTTAAAACAGAAAATCATTATCGGGCTACCAACAGCCTCTGCAGTGCTTTCCTGAAAATTTGATATTATGATCTCGTGGTAGGTCTTCGCAGGACTCACACCACTCAAACCTCACCAATTGTGAACTGGAACCGTCACTCCCGTGGCTAAATATGCTTTTTGAATCATCTAGGGCAGGAATCGCAAACTTTTTTGACTTTATGGACAGCTAAATTCATAATTTAAAATTCCACAGACCTCTAATATCTTATACTATTAAGTGAGCAATATTTGTATATAGGGGAGACCCCTGTACCTAGGGCCGTTTTTTTTCAATGCCCAAAAACAGAGCCCTTGACCTATTTAAAATTATCACACTGACATGTGCATATGTTTAGGACTAATTACTTCCAATTGCGATTAATATAAATACCTAAAATAAGAAATTCCGACAAATAAAAGGTTTTAAAAAAAAACTTCACTCGTGGCTCTAGGTACAACACCCTCATTGTACCTACGGCCATTCTCTCAAATTTATATTTCACTTTCTAATGAATGGAAAATAAGCATATAAACATATATTTTATAAAAGAAACAATATCAAGTAATATATTTATTTATCATATAATAACTATCATGTTGTTGCCTTAATTTGAAACACAAATTTTTTCTTTTTTTTCTTTGGGATATTCTAACAGAACGTTTTTTTTTCTTCAATTTCTTTCTTTTTTTTCTTTTTTTTTTTTTTCTGGAGTGTCTGTTGGATTTCTAGATCTCTCTGGTTTTCGGTCACATCTTTTCTTTGATGTGGGACGTTTTCCTTTAGGTAAAGGTTTTGTTTAGGTTCGTACCTGTTAAAGCATGACACACGAAAAGATGTTAGATGTTGAAGGTTTCGAAATTTCAACAGGACACTAAACAGAGACATCCAGTTCCATCATTGTTGGTTCACTTTCTTCTTGGAAAATCTTTTTATAATTATTATTATTATTATTTATTTATGGAGGGATATTGTCTTTCAGTCACATTTGAACTTAAATATTCATCCTCAGTGAATGTGATTTGATTCATTGGCCATATGCCGGAAACACGAAAGCCTGATAGAATGCTTACAAGGCAGATAGGACTTGCCAACATTTTCATCAACGTCATATATAGTGATTGGTTTACCAGAGTTTTCCAACATCTAATTACTATAGGCTATACTGTGTTTCTTAACACTTTTGCGACGGCTGACGTAGTTTCACGTCATTTGAAAATATGAAACTCCACCAGTAGGCGTTTCCTTTGCAATTTGTATATTATTTGTTTCTAAAAAATATACACAATATTCGTATTTGTACAATCAGTATACTATGGATGCAAAAACTTTGATTAGAGAGAGTATGATTATAATGCATATCCATTTGTAATATGAATGTGAATACGGAAAATTTTGTTTTTAAAAATTGTAACTTATGAGAAAAACGCCCACAGGCGGACCTTACTGTCAAAAAGACAAAAACATGCGGTCGCGAAAGTGTTAAAAAATCCAAACACACTGGCCCTAGGTACAAGGCAATTATGCAGCCCTAGGTACAAGTTTTGATAACTTCATTTAAAATGCCTTCCACTAAAAAATCCACAGGCAGAGAGGACTCATTAAATATCTCATTTATTGCTCAATATAAAAAGCAAAATTATACACTAGAAATGAAAGAAAAATATTTGAATTGCCTTTGTAAAATAGCAAAAGAGATGAACTGAAAAATTTTACTTCAAACCATGTAAATTCGTTTTCTATATGTAACTTGTCAAAACTTTCTCCTCAAATGTTCCAAAGTAGTTGTTAAAGTAGCAAATGGTGTTGTTACTCGCCCAACTGAGTATTAAAACTTAAATTTAAATATTATTCAAATAAAGTGGGGTGGCCCTAGGTACATGATGGCGCTAGGTACACGGGTCTCCCCTATATATGTATATTTCACTGTTCTCGAAAACGGTAGCTCGGACAGTCACGTGATTTAACACAAAGGTGCCTTCCGTAGGGTCACTGTGCACATCGAAGTCATATTTTTGAATTTTCGATTAGTTTTCTTTCAATTAATAAAAATATGAAAATAAAACTTCCCATTCCTATAATGACTCAGAATGGAGAATCTTTGGACAGATCTGATTGGTTTATTTGGTTTTCATTGATTTGAGTGTATTTTACGTTGAACTAGAGCTACGTTATGAGGAATTACGAGAGATATTATTGGTTTATTTGATTTTCATTCATTTGAGTGTACTTTACGTTGAACTAGAGCTACATTATGAGGAATTGCGAGAGATTTGATTGGTTTATTTGATTTTCATTGATTTGAGTGTATTTTACGTTGAACTTGAGCTACGTTTAGATTTTTTTTTTAAAATATTTGAATTTTTAATATTTTAATATTATGCGACTTTTACAGAGAGCAAATTACGATTGGCGCCGCAGGTGCCCGAGAGCATGTTTTTTGGTAAAAATTTTTATGGGTCTCTGGCCAGCTAGCTTTTAAAGCCAGCTAATAATTTATTAAGAAACATAACATAAATATATCATTAAAATATGGATCATAGAACAACCATTTTATAAATTTAAAATAAATCTGTTTAAGATAAAATATTACAAATGGATATTTTATTATAAAAAAAAATTACAAATTCGTATTTAATCGCAAGACAGAGATTTAAAAGCTGTTTATTATAATAAAAAATAAAGTTAGTTTAGTTATTACGAATTTTTTAAAAATAATTCAAACAACACACATTTTTATTCTGACGATAGTTCATGGACTTTCGATTCTACTATGTTACTGCAAAATGGAGAGTATACTTATTTTAAAGTAGAAAACTATAGAGCAGGATGGGGGTAAATCGGTGGTAAAATTAAAAAGAATTGTTTAACCCCTTTTTATACTGTATTAAGTAAATTTTAATATTATCAAAATGTTATTTATACTTTTCAGAATAATAAAAAAATATTCATGCTCAAATACCTATTGCATACAGGAAAAAATGAAAAGTTTGTATAGTTTATTATTATTATTATTATTATTATTATTTATACTGCGAATCGTAGATTCTATTCGTTCTTATAAAACAAAACATGATGTAGATGACACAGATTTTGGAAGAATTGGAGAAATATGTTATCACAAGAAAAAATATATCCTAAACTACAATTATTTATATACAATTATTTTTTTTTTGTATTAAAGGGTACATGGGGTTTGAGGTCAGAAAATTTTACCTCCAAATTACCCCATGTGGGAAAATGATGGAACTTCTTATTTATTTTATATTGATTATTTTCAATTTATTTTTATTTAGAATTATTTTAACATTTTATAAACAACTTGCTTAAGACAAATCCTTTGATCCCTTAGCTAAATTTGGATATTTATCATGCCAGTTCCAGGCTCATCGGTCTTACTGAAGTGAACTGCAGAAAAATAAAGGCATTATTGCATAACAAACGGGAACAGCTGAGATGTTTGTTTCACAGCTTATATATAGGTTTAAAACATGGCTTACTAATGTATTTTTTCTTAAAATTATTCTTAATTTTAAAGTAATAAATTTGCTTAGTTTGTTCAGGTCCAAAAACATCGATTTTTTATCAATTTTTACGTATTTTTAATAAAATTCTGTAAAAGGTTTCTTAAAAAAAATGGGTTTGTTTTTCCTAATCAAATTCTACTAATTAGCAACTTATAGTATTATCAGTTATTTACTTTATGACTTTGATGAGGAGGCCCGCACAAAAAAAAAAAAAAAAAAAAAAAAAAAAAAATAGTCAGATTTGGTAATTTTTTATTTTAACAGCATTTTCTGAAGCTTTCATATTTTTATTTATTTATTATTTTTTTTTAGAGGTATGTTTTATGTCAGGTGTTATAATTGTTATCTGTGCACTACTTCACCCCACATTTTTAACGTCAGTTCGAATATGGTCGGTTCGAATTGGAAAAGTATGAACATCATTAACAAAAACAAAAACAAAACAAAAAAAAAAAAAAAACTAAAATTTTCACCGATTTATCCTATCCTACCCTACTTTGTTTTAATTGATGCTACAAATTAAAAAAAATTTTTGTCCCTACTTTGACGTCACTGGTTTTGACCATTAAGTAGGCGCAGTAAACCTCTACATTCTCTACAGTGGAAGGCAGTGATTAAAAGATATTGGTAACACATCGGATGAAGAAATGTTGAATTCCTTAACAAATTAAAAAAAAAAAAAAATCTGATGTGGGCACCACATGACTTCCTTATACACTTTTAGAAATATACATAATGTTAAAAAACATTGTCACTGGAGCCGAAACACTTGGCTAAAAATATTTAAAAAAAATGCATGCATACGTAAAAAAAAATAAAATAAAATTGTGCCTTGAGGGGACTCATGTCAAAGTTGTGCCTTGGGGGGACTCATGTCAAAGGTGTACCTTGGGGGGGACTCATGTCAAAGCCTAGCCTTGGGGGGGACTCATGTGCTTTGGGGGGACTCATGTCAAAGTTGTACCTTGGGGAGGGGACTCATGTCAAAGTTGTGCCTTGGGGGGGACTCATGTCAAAGCTGTGCCTTGGGGGACTCATGTCAAAGTTGTACCTTGGGGGGGACTCATGTCAAAGTCGTGCCTTGGGGGGGACTCATGTCAAAGTCGTGCCTTGGGGAGGGGACTCATGTCAAAGTCGTGCCTTGGGGAGGGGACTCATGTCAAAGTTGTGCCTTGGGGGGACTCATGTCAAAGTTGTGCCTTGGGGGGGACTCATGTCAAAGTTGTACCTTGGGGTAGACTCATGTCAAAGCTGTGCCTTGGGCGGGACTCATGTCAAAGTTGTACCTTGGGGAGGGGACTCATGTCAAAGTTGTGCCTTGGGGAGGGGACTCATGTCAAAGTTGTGCCTTGGGGGGACTCATGTCAAAGTTGTACATTGGGGGGGACTCATGTCAAAGTCGTGCCTTGGGGAGGGAACTCATGTCAAAGTTGTACCTTGGGGGGGACTCATGTCAAAGTTGGGCCTTGGGGGGACTCATGTCAAAGTTGGGCCTTGGGGGGACTCATGTCAAAGTTGTACCTTGGGGGGGACTCATATCAAAGTTGTGCCTTGGGGGGGGGACTCATGTGCCTTGGGGGGACTCATGTCAAAGTTGTACCTTGGGGAGGGAACTCATGTCAAAGTTCTGCCTTGGAGGACTCATGTCAAAGTTGTGCCTTGGGGGGACTCATGTCAAAGTTGTACATTGGGGGGGACTCATTTCAAAGTCGTGCCTTGGGGAGGGAACTCATGTCAAAGTTGTGCCTTGGGGGGGACTCATGTCAAAGTTGTACCTTGGGGGGACTCATGTCAAAGTTGGGCGTTGGGGGGACTCATGTCAAAGTTGTGCCTTGGGGGGACTCATGTCAAAGTTGTACCTTGGGGGGACTCATGTCAAAGTCGTGCCTTGGGGAGGGGACTCATGTCAAAGTTGTGCCTTGGGGGGGACTCATGTCAACGTGTTCTGAACTTTTCTGAAAGTTTCAAATGTCTAGCTAGTCGAGAAGTCAGTTAAATTGCAAGATTTGTCCAAACCGTTTTTGAGCTATTACCGTTTTTTGATACTTTTTGCCCATTATGAACCTAATTTTCCTAAATATCTCCAAAACGGAAAATCATATAAAGTCCAAAAAGGGAGGTTCACAACTATATGTTATAACAAACCTATGTACCAATTCGCAACTTTCTACGTCCAACCGTTTTTCAGTTATGCGACATACACCCCCCCCCCACACACACACACACACAGACACACATACATACAGACGTCACGAAAAATCGTGTAAAGTTGCTTATATCTCTAAAACGAGAGCTCGTGTTAAGACGAAACTTGCAGGTGTGCAACTAGACATCATGACTGTCACACGTATAAATTGGCAACATTCAGCGATCATTCGTTTTCGAGCAATGTGAAATACAAAATCCATTTCGCAAATCAGGATTACTATACTTCCTTATACTTTGTATAAGGAAGTAAAAAAGTGTCTAGCTCCAAGTACCATTTCGCATCCAAAGTCTGTTAACACCCGTTTTGCGACCCTATTCACACCAGGAAACATTTTACTTAAATCACTTACGCATAAATGGACACTAGTAAAATGCACTGCCCATTTACACATTTTATACGCCTTGCTACTGCCAGCTTGCTACTTATATATCGTTATTCCAAAATTTTTAGCACTTTTCAACTTACAATTAAAAATATATAAATACATAAATATTTATATAAATGCATAAACACCCAAAACTGGATATAATTTATTAAAGCCAATTGAAAATTAATACAGAGAAATAGTAAAAAGTAAGTCTTTACTTATCTTCTATTCCATAAAACATTTTATACTTTTTCCTTCTAATATTGCATTCAACATTAACATTTTATAACAGGAAGGAATAATGAATCAATTTTTTTTTATTAATCTTAATAAAGCACACAATTTCTTTTGTAAGTTCAACTTCAAAGTACACCGCTTTTTGCTCATAAGAACTTTGTGACAGAAAAGGAAATTGAAAAAAATAAAGCATCTTTTCTCCCTTATTATATTTTATGAAGCCGAATGAGAATTTGTTTACGACCAGTCATAAAAAAAAAGGTAATTTCTAAGTCCTTTTACCCATCTTTTTGATGAAGTGACTCAATTTTGCCTATGCTAATGAGTTTCATCAGGCATAGTGAATAGAAAGAGATCATATCAATCACGTGGCTAAGAGAAGAGGTGAAGGTTGCAACCATAATAACTATCATTTATAAAAGACTTGGAAAAAAATATCCCTTTGTTTGCGAATCAAACATTTAATTATAACTGACGAAATATTACTTAACGTTGAAGCGGTAATTTTTTGGATACGATTTTCTCAGAATTGGATATTGAGGGATATTGATTAAACATTTCTTTTTCTTTGTAAAGCGAAGATTAATCTGCGGGATGAGCTTTTTCATATGAACTTTTTATCGTTTTTTCTTTTATTTATTTATTTATTTATTTTTTTTTTTTTTTTAAATGGGAGTGAATAAGAGTATGTTATGCTTTTTCCATTTAAAAGAATTGAATGATTATAACAGTTGCAGTTAGGAATTTGGAAGTTTTTGCAGACTTAAAAACATTAAGTATTTTTCTACATCTTTAATAATTACTTTTACATTGACAGTAACCTTTTACTTTCAAGTAGGGACATTTTCACCGAAACATTTTTTTTTAAATATAGAGAATCACTTTTATGCATATCTTCCACATACTTGTATGAATATATAAATTCCAATCAGTGTTAACTGATAATAGGATATTTATTGGCTAATATATTTTTTTTAAGCTGGAATTTCTTTTCATACAGATAGTTCAACTTTGCAATTATACCTTACGATATTGAAATAGGTTTTATAATGTGTATTATTATTATTTTTTTTTTAAGTAATTATGATGCGTGATAAATGCTAAACTTGATTGTGGCGAACAGTAAGCCTTTTATAATGCACTTTTTTATATCGAGAATTTTTTTTAAATTAACCTACAACTAAAAGAATAAACAGAAGATAATATGAAAAGCAAGAGTTTTAAATGAAATCTCTTTTATAAATAAATTTGTACTTTTTCTGCTAAATTTATATTTGATGGCATTTTCTATGAAGGAAAAAAGAAAATGTTTAAATTACAGGATTTGAGAGAGAAATGCATAAAGGGTTGTTTGTAAGTTCACGTCGTTGTTCGGATTAACATGTCACATACATTTCTGAAAAAGACTTTGAAAGGAAAAAGAAAATTTAATCCTTTATAACAATGTAACAATACGGTAAGCCATGGAGCAAGCTCGACATCTTGGCCCCTCATACATACACTTAAAAGATTCTTTTATAACTGCTCTTACAAGAACTGAATCGGCTTAGGAAAATGCTTGAAATGGAAAGTTCAAGTCTTTTTTCACATCTTCTTTCAACATTATAAACTTATGGTGGCAACAAAATCACAGCCACGTGACAATAACAATAGGCGGCACTTTCATCTAATGTTATCCGGATTTTGATGTGAAGGACTCACCTATCTGCCCCCTGCAATGCTGAGTCCCACTTCTTTATACACGTTTAAATTTTTATTTTATTTTTATTTGAATACTTGTCACTACATATAATTGACCTCTTTATTACACATACTACGCGGCCGTTGAAGAGCTGGTATTTTCTTTTTGATCATCAAAATCACATTATTCTTATTTTCGTTATATTTTATGTTGGAATAACATGATGATTTTTTTTTTATTATTGTTATTTTTATTTTCCAATAATCTTTCGTAAGAGAGTAAAGAATAAGTGGGTCAAATAAGAAATTTAATATAATAAAGAATGGAGGAATAAATAAATGAGTATTGGTTTTAATTTTCCTGGATGTCGCTCTATTTTTTATTTATTTATTTATTTTTTTGTTATATTTTAATTTTCGTTGCATAACTTTATAGGAAACGTTAAAAAATTAATTAATTAATTAATTAATTAATTAATCAATTTTAAAAAAAAGTTTGCAACGAAAGCATCAGAGTGATTTTATAAAACGGACTAGATACAATTTGACATTTTTTTTCTTTTTTACATATTATTAAAACATTTCATAAAGCAAAAGATTTTACTGAGAATAAAGACAAATCTATGGCTCATTTTTGAAAAAAAAAAAAAAAAAATCTGTATAATTTTCGTTGCATAACTTTAATTTTGTCTGTGTGTGTGTGTGTGCGTGTATGTGTGTGACAGCTATCTGGTACTCACACTACTGATTGTAGAGGTAAGAAATTTGGTAAATGGGTAGCTGGGACCCTGCAGCTGTTCACTTCATCGAGATTTTTTCGGATTTCAGATTTGAATTCTTTTAATTAATTTTTTTTTTTAGTTTTAAACATTGGCTTTTCTATTTCATTTTTTCTTTCATTTCAATCGTCTGTATATCTTAACAACGTCTATTAGCTATTTATTTTTTTGAAGGCGAAATCTTTTTTCTTCTTTGTTTTATTTATTGAAAATCAAATGGTAATTATCAAATGGAAAATCAAATGGTAATGGAAAATCAAATGGTAATGGTTTATGTTTAATAAGGATTACTTTTTTTTTTCTTTGTTTTATTTATTGAAAATCAAATGGTAATGCAGTAGGAAAAATTAAGTACAGCAAATTTAAAATTTAAAAACTTATTTATAACAGTTATGTTTAAGTATAATGTTTAATATTTAAAGTGTAACAACTTTCTATTTTTAATTTTTTTTAATTAATTCCTTTAAAAAGGATTTTTTTTTTTTTTTTTTTTTTTTAAATTTATAATCTTTATCGGAAAAAGTGATAGATAGCATAGAAGGAAGGATTAAGTTTATTAAAATTTATTTATTTTTTTAATAAAAAAAAAAATTCTTTTTAAAAGAAAATCTACCTTTTCCTTTATTTATTATATTGGTCCGAATCATATGGTAATATAGTGTAAAGAGCGAAAGCTATAAAATACATACTCCCAAAACTAAAATATTTAAAAGATGATGAGATACAGTTATCCTTAAAATCGTAGTTCTTAAATAATAGCAGATCCACCTGTCGTCGATAAATATCCAGATTGAAGAGCCCCGGAAAAGTCTTGAGGCAGTGGGAAACTGAACCCGATGCAGTGAAGGCGGAAAAGGAGATGTCCTAGGCAGCGGGTACACGAAGCGAGGTTTAGAGTGATTTCAATGTAGGTATTTTTTTTTTCTTAGTTTTTATTCATAATGTGGTATAAAATATAAATAGTGATTCAATTCTTTTGAAAATTCATTTAAATATAGTGACAGGCAAAGAGCCTGTTAGTAATAGGAACGAAAAGCCCCATTTGAAACCTATTTTATTTTAAAACTTTCAACTTTTGCAACGATTTTGCTACATGCAATGCTCATTTCAGTATAGGGGAAATAAAGTAAGTGAATGTGGAATATCATTTCTATTTGAACTCCCCATAATAATCTCGCTATATCCGATTTACACTCTTAACCAGGAAGTTTCGTAATATCCCTTTAAACATTAATTAACCATTAAAAAATGCTTTGTTAAACAAAAGGCTCTCATCAAGTCAGGATTATCTTTAATCAAGTTAGATTACATAACAGTTTAACATGGCAGATTTAAAACAAAGCTCGAGAATAAATAAAATATCCCTATAATATGGTATTCCTATAATAAATACACTTATGACTTTTAGCAGTGATAATTTTAAAATAATAAATTTCTCCTGAAAAATTTAAGAATTAAAATGATTCGCAATTGCAATAAATATATTAAAATGACTCATTTTTACTTTCTCTTACCCATATGTATGGTAAAGAAAGTACTGTGTTTGGGTCAAACTTTTGAAATTGAGTTTTTCCTATATTTACACGTTTTGGGGTCTCCCGAATCCTAAAATCATGTTTTTAGCGGTTGGACTGCGTGCATGTGTGTCTGTTATCCTCATACTCACAAACAAATAGTAGCATTAAGTCCAAACTCGGTATTCTAAATCAATATAATATAGGGATGCTACATGCAACTTTTCGTTGAGATCAAGCAAATGGTTCGTGTACAGGGTCATCCAAGAGAATTCAAATACATTACGTCTACTGCCGAAAATTTTGGTAGGTACAGTTTAACACCTATAGGCTGAGATAAACCAAATTAAATTAATATATATTTTTTATACGTATAAAAACATGTTTCATGTAGAATATCGTATGAATATCATTTACCGTTCGTTTACAGGGCTATGCAAAGTAACTGGAATATAGTGAAACAATACTTGGTAATTGATAGAAGTACATTTCAGGTTGTTATGTGTGTTATTCCATTTGAAGAAACGATGCACCATGCAGTGGATTCCCGCGCATGTTGACATTACTGAAAACGAGAGGGCTGATGCCTTGGCAAAAGAAGCAAGACAGTTAAATACTAGCAGGGTTACTCATGTCACTCTCAGAGATATCAATTCAGTTGCTAAGGCGAAACTCAAAACCAAACACCAAATCCCTGAAATCAGTACCAATAGAACTCTCACCAGCACTCTAACAAGACTCCGGACTTTAGGGGGATGAAGATCCATAAAGACGGGACAAGGACTTACTGCCTCTGCAAAAATTGCCCAGATATAGAACTAACCCCCAAACATCTTTTCAACCGTCCCGCTATTCTGGCGCAATTGCAGCAAATAAGTGACAATCCGTGGGCGGACTTATATGGAGAAAATTGCCTTCAAATCGCAGATGCTGTATATAGGACCTTTGGTCCCATTTGAAATTATTTTCTATCCATGACACGACACCAACCAACCATGCGTGTGATTAATGTGTGATCATATTTAAGTGCACAATGTGATGCATATACAATTTTTAAAAGATATACAGGACTGCTAATAACTAGGCGAAAACATCCTATTTTATTGAACATAATCAGTGGAAGTGCTTTACTATAGTGTTTTATCGTGTCCATTAAGACTGCTGAGGAATTAAAATCAATATCTCATACGCATACGGTAAATAAAGTATTTTTAAACTAAATATTTAGTGTTTGTTCTTTGTATATCTACAGGTTTTTGAGGTTTCTTGGATACTAAAGTAAAATTTTTAACGTTTGATCTTTCTCTAATGTCTCTTATGAAAGTAACTTAAAAATAAATAATTTCAGGCAATTTAAATGTTGTATTTTGAAATTAATATATGGTTGTGTTACTTTAAAAATTTTATCAAGATAGATAAGTTTCAAAGAATACTGTGGGTGAAACTTGTCTGAAAAATTTGGAATAAAACTTTAAACTTAACAATAGCTTTGAATTCTGTATAACTGTAGATACACTATACAAATAATGGGTTGAAGGGGGCTGTAGCCAACGTCACGCAGGATTATTTGTCCTATGAAGCTGTTCTGAAGCCTAATTTTAACTGTTTTTAATGTATGTGCATATAACAGTACTCATTATTTTACCCCTTAATCTCCAATCTGTCCTTATAGTACTGAATTTCAGGGTAAGAGAAAGTCATGGGAGTACCACACCAGATTATTTTTCTATTTATTTTCAGTAAGGTCCAATATAAAATTCAAAAATCTACTAAAGGAATTTTAAAAGAGTTAGGGAGAAAAGTATATTACAAGTAAAATGTATGCGTAAAACGTTTGAATAATTTTAGTTCTATTAAATATAGTTTCTACATAAAAAAACTTTTTGGAATGTGTTACATTATACTACTGTTTGTTACTTTTATCTCTATGTAATATAGAGAAAGTATTGGATTCGTGAAAATTTTCGATCTCCGTTTTTTTGATGATTTACACGTTTTGGGATGTCCTGAACACGAATTGATAGTTTTTAGAAAATGTCTGTCTGTGTGTATCACGTTTTTTGTGGACGCTGCATCTCACGAACCAATGAATGAAATTTAACCAAACTTGGTATGTATTTGCACCCTGACATAAACTGGTGCGGATTAGATTTGGGGATCAATCGCTCAACAGGTGACGCTGTGATCGCATTTTTTGTAAACTTTTAACATGGCAGTATAGGACAAAATTTCGTATAAATGTGCATAATGAGAGTTATTTTAAACTTGTGATTGTAAAATTAATATGAATTATTGATAAGAGTAGTAGTTAACTAGGAAAAAAATTCTGTGCATGTGGGGGAGGGGGGGGGGCATCGCTTCAAATTTTCAAGATGGGTATCTTTTGAAAGGTCTCGTCAATACCTTTAAAACGAATGGTTAAACTATAAATCTGTGATAATTTAAAACAAAGTTATCGATTTTTTTTTTTTTTTTTTTTTTTTTTACTTTTAAAGAAAAAAATCTTAGAAAAAAAATCGTTTTTTTTTTTTTTTTTTTTTTTTTTTTTTTTTTAATATATATATATTGTTACTGAGTGAATTTGTACAGGAAAATATAGAAGAAAGTCTTGTGGTGGCCACAAGATACTAGGCAATGGCTAATATGGCACAATTTCATAGAACGTGGTTTTATTAGGTCAATATATATTAGGTTATATTAGGTTAGCATCATTGGACACCAATATTTCAGCGTGAATTTCTTAAATAATCATTCAATAATAATAATAATAATAATAATAATAAAAATCTGGTGTGAAACAACCACACGACTTCCATTACCCACAATCACATGTATTATATGCACTTTTGAGAGATAATGTGATCAGAAAACATAAAAGTGACCTAAAGAAGGAAAAAACCTAAAATTTTTCCGGTAAGAGAAACTTATAAAGACATATAAATCGAAGCTTACATATAGCGAGGTAAAAAAATAAGAGAAAATAAAATGGCGAGTTTGAAAAAAATCCGTACAGCTGTTTTTAAAAGAACGCCCTTGGGAGACCTGAAATTGAGCTATTTATACAGGACGCCTATCAATTTTTCTGAACTAACCAACTATATCATTCGAAAGGACATCTAATAGAGTGTTTATATAACAAATTTGAAGAAAATCGTTACAGCCGTTTTTGAGATACGGACTTACGGTCCCACTTCCGGTTTCCGATTTCCCACGTCTGGTTAAACTCAATTATTGACAGGAAAACAATAATTACATACAAAATCATATTTAAAAGTGAGTTAAAATGGCGAGTTTGAAAAAAATCCGTACAACCGTTTTTAAAGGAACGCCTTTGCGAGGCCTGAAATTGAGCTATTTATACAATACGCCTATCAATTTTCCTGAACTAACCAACTATATCATTCGAAAGGACATCTAATAGAGTGTTTATATAGCAAGTTTGAAGAAAATCGTTAGAGCCGTTTTTGAGATACGGACTTACGGTCCCACTTCCGGTTTCCGATGTTCCACTTCCGGTTTTTCAATTTTCACCAAAATTTGGAAATTTCATCTGTACACCAGACGTATTTCAATTCTAAAGTTTCGTAGCTCTATCTTTATTAGTTTCTGAGCTATAATAGCCACAAGATTCTCCACATACATACACACACACACACACATACATACACACTGACCAATTGCCAAAAACCACTTTTTTGGACTCAGGGGACCTTAAAACGTGTAAATCAGGTGAAAACCCGATATCGAATCTTCAGACCGAATACAATACTTCCATTACCTACGGTAGTAGGGTAATGGAAGTAAAAAACTGAATTGAACTTAAGTATTAACGACATTATATTAGCTACAATTACATATTGGTATTTATATTTTCCACGTCTTAATTTTCTTTTGAAGCGTAGTTTAGCTTTCATATTAAATCAATTATAAATGCGGAATCTTTTTTATAACTTTCCGGAAAATGTAGCGTTACCTTGAGAATTTTCAAGGCTTTAAACAAGGGGCTAGTTAAAAGTTGAAATTAACTAGTGATTATTTGGATCAGATGCATTGTTCATTTTTGCGGCATTGTTGCGCGAGTTTAGAATGGGAAATTACGGGGTTCCGAACAGAGTAATTACTTTTGGTCAACTGTTCATGCCAAGTAGATTATTTTTTCTCAAAACTCGTTTAAGAAACTGATTGTTATCTGTGGTATTGATTGTATATTAACCTTCAAAACTGCGCTTTTTATACTGCGTACGTGATCTTAGTTGTTTGAAATTCAAAAATTTTTCTTTAAATTTAGATTTCAAAAGGACAACTCTTGTCAAATTGATTTCGTTTCTCAAAATTAATGGCGCTTGTTTAAAAATTCCATGCATGTCCACGATATTTCATGAATAGAAAATTTTGTTCGATTAACTGTTCAAGCATTTTGCCCTAAACATATGAAAATGTAATAAAGTAATTTTACATTTAAAACGTAGGATTTCGATATTTTTTCCCCTTTAGATAAAATGAAGGTTTGACGGTTTGAAGGTTTGAAGGTCGCTCGACAGTCAGTATTTTACATATTAAGAGGCTCATTAGAACGGAAACAACCGCTTAAATTAGGTTACAAATTATTATGAATATGACTGCCCAAATGGGATTTGAACCCGGCACCTGGTATATCCAATGAGGGAAGTTTTATGTGGTTTTAATATTTTCATATTTTTGTAAGTAATATAAATTAAAAATTAAATAAAATGAAACTTTGTTCTATTAAACATCGGAACGTTTTGTCGGCATAAGACAGTCATTTAAAAAAGTTTAAGACCAGTTGCCGATTTTCAGTATTTTAACATATTGCATCATTTGTGCAGAATATTGCGTCATCTCATGTGCTGATTGCATCAGACGCCTTCTGTTGCTATAAATAAAGGTGCCCTGAGCGTTTATCTCCAATTGTTTATTGGAATTTGCCGTAGACAGTACTGTCGTGTAAAATTTGTGGACCTTAAGAGTCGTTTCTTTTTCATACTTGGAGTAAGTCGAGGTTTCCTTGCAGGTTTATGGGATGATAAATCAAAATCTTTGGCCAAACGTCTTGAAATAGTACTCAAACTGACGCTGGCGCCTTTTGAAGCCAGAGAATGTCTAATCGTATTGCAGGAAGTTCTTAGATCTCGCACGACCATCCTTCTTATCACATGATCATCACGTGCACTCGTTTTTCTAGGACGACCGCTTCTCTTAAGGTCCACAGATTTTCCCGAAATTTTAAATTTACTAATAGCTTGATGCCCAGCTGTCTTGTTCACATTTACCCTCAAACCTATTTGACTTTCAGAAAATCCAATTTTATGCAGGGTCAGTATTTCTGACCTTTTTGTAGCAGTAAGTGAAGGTTTTTTACCCATTGCAATAATTACACAACAGCACAGTCTACGGTAAAATCCAATAAACAACTGGCTATAAGTTCGCCGGACACCTTTATTTATAGCAGTAGAATGCGTCTGATGCATTCAGCACATGAGATGACGCAGTAATCTGCACAAATTGTGCAATGTGTTAAAATACTCAAAATCAGCTACTGGTCTTAAACTTTTTCAAACTACCCTTTACAACACATGTGCAAGTAATATTATATGCTTATTTTGGCGAAATTGTTTAAAATATTAAGTGAAACGATTGAAATTGTTATACACAACGTGTAGTTACAGTTATTTTATTTTTTTCTTCATAAATAAAAAATTAAATAAAGCGTAGTAATTTTAGAAAAAATCCCCAAATAGTTTGTCACAATCATAATGTTTAAACGAAAATATATCTTATTTTCAGGGGGCTTGGTATTTTTGACTTGGCACCATTGGAGGTTTCATATGAAAGCTTATACTTCCTTTTAATATTTATAAGTTGAACTAGATTAGATTTGTTCAATAAAATATATATTTAGGCAATAATTCTAATTTTTTTTTATATATATTTATATATATATATATATATATGTATATAATACATTTAAAATATTTAAATTGTGTTTTTTCTGTTTGAATTTTGTCATAAATTCCCGATATTCAGAATGCTCAAACTTCTACAGATATTTAAAAAAAGACTCAATATATATATATATATATATATATATATATATATATATATATATATATATATATATATATATTGGATGTTTAGTAGAATCTACTTAAAAGAATTAGAGATGAAGTTTGAAATTTATTCATTAGATTTTGCGATAAAAATAAAAAGCGCATGTTTATATAGGCATTTGTAAAGTCGTAGAATTTTTGTTATTTTTATTTCTAATATTTTTTCTTTTAAAGATATTGCAAAATCCACCTCTAATTCATTTAATTAAGTTCTATTGAGCATCAAAATAAATAAATAAATAAGTAAATAAAAAAATATTAAGTCATTTCTTATATATGTATAGAACTTTCATCATTTTGAAGATTATGGATTTATGAAAAAAATGCAAACTGAGAAAACGCAATTTAAAGATTTCAAATCTGTAAAAAATACATCAAAACCTGTAAGAATTTTCGCCTGAATATATATTTTATTGAATGTCCTAATATAGCTCAATTTATTAATGTTCAATGGAAATATAAGCTTTTATACACTACCTTTACATAAATGACCGGGCATTTTCGATTTCAGACGTTTTTTTTTAAATATCTCAAAAAGTACTAGACAAACTAACTTGAAACTTCAGGAGTGTGAAGAACGTGATATTTATCATATATTTCAGTGGAAGGTTTGCCCCGAAAGTAAAAGGGGGTTCAGTAAAAAAATTAAAGAACAATGAAAGCATTTGGCATCACCCTGTAAGAAGTAAGGCTTGAAATGCGATCTGGCTGCAGTAACTGATTATGGGACTCTTTCTCATTATGGGTATAAATTTTCATGCTTCTACCGCATGTAATCTCGAAGATATAATTGTTTCTTTAAAAAATTGCAGAAAAAAAGTCACTTCTTCAGCTATAGCACGCAAGGTATTAAACCCATTGCAAAGCCATTTTCAGGAAACTTGACATACAATATTAGACACAGCATGCTGCAATCAGAATGAAAAAAATATTAAATATATAATGAAATATGACCATTTTTACAAAATATTTTTTAACTGCGCATGCGCAACATTTAGCGACGTTCATTCGCATAATTTAATAGCCAAATGCATTGTGCTACTTATATAAAGACCCCAAACAAGTATTGTGTAAAATCAAAAAGTTGTACGTGATAGAATGAACTGGATTTCAGCTGTTCCCAAAAATAAGAAAAAGATAAGGGGGTTTTCTCAATATTTATTTCCAATCATCGAAAACTATATTACCATTCAATGAATCAAAATAAAAATGTGAGTAAAACCCTTTATAGTTTAGCTTTTTCACGAGAGAAACTGAATAGCAGTTTATTCTATCGCACCCAACTTTTTGAGTTTACACGACACATGTTTGAGGTTTTTATATAAGCAGCTCAATACCTTTGACTATTAAATTATGCAAATGAAATTTCGCTGGATCTTACGCATGCGCAGTTAAAAATTATTTAGTAAAAATGCTCATATTTCATTATATATTTAATATTTTTTCATTCTGATTAACGTATGCTCTGTCTTATATTGTATGTCAAGTTTCCTGAAAATAGCTTTGCAGTGGGTTTAATACCTTGCGTGTTATAGCTAAAAAAGTGATAATTTGTTGGCAATTTTTTAAAGAAACCTTTATATTTCCTTGATTATATGTGGTAGAGGCAAAAAAAATTTATACAGATAATAAGAAAGTGCCCTATAATCACATGCTGTAGCCACATAGCATTACAAGCATTACTTTTTACAGGATGATGCCGAACGCTTTCATTTTTCTTTACTATTTTACTGGTCCCCCTTTCACTTTCGGGGCAAAACTTTCATTGAAATATATGAGGCATGACATTTTCTTCTCACTCCTGAAATTTTAAGATGACTTGTCCAGTACTTTTTGAGATATTTCAAAAAAAATCTGAAATCGAAAGTGTCCGGTCATTTATGGAAAGGCAGATGTATGACGCTTTTAGTAGTGCCAAATCAAAAACATTTAAATATTAAAATTTCGATTAAATAATAAAATTTGAATTTTTTTTTCATTAGATGCAAAAATTATGAATTAATTAACTGATAAATTATTACTGCATGCGGACTTTAAATTTTTCTTGTATGTGATATAAATTAAAAAAATAAATATAATTAATTCAATTAATCAATTTAATTTATTGTATTAAAATTTCAGAGTGTTCTTCATTCGATTAAAGTTTTAAAATTAAAGAAAATTTTTTTAATGCAATTCCATCTACAAAATATTTTTTCATATATCTTGCTAAAAGACATTCGAAAGCTTCCATCAAATGACTTACAAAGAAAAAAACTTCTTGTGAAAAAAATTTGTTACACATTCGTTTCTATAGTATATACAATAGAAAGATTATGGTTGTGGTCGCCTGGGTTAAGGCCGAATGAGTATACTAAGGTCTTAGGCCTGCAGGTGGAATGCCCTCCTTGGGGGTCTTTCTGGGGGATCCTAGTCTGTATTTACCAAGTTTCGGAGAAAAGCACTGAAAAATCCGAGTAGAGAGGTGGACGAGCGCGACCTGGGATCGCATCCGGCACTTCCCTTCTACCAGCTTTTAATGCAGAACCGCTCGGCCAATGGTGGGATTATAATAGAGAGGACATATATAATTGAGAGGCAATAGAACGAAATGCCCCTAATTAAGTATTTTCATGGTTAAATGTAAGTTAAACAGTAAGTGTATTTCATAAAATGAGTTAAAATATGATCACTCACATTAAAATTATTGCATTTGCTTTGCTATGTGTTATTATCCTAATGCTTAAAATAGTTTTTCATTTACTAGGAAAAAAAAAATAAGAATTTCATTTATTTCTTTATTTTCATTTTGTCATTATTATATTTATTTTTGTCGAAGAAAATGATTAAAAGGATATTTATATGATTCTCATTGTCTGTTGTGTATTGTTTTAAAACAAATATATAAGAGAATTTAATTCATCGATCAAATAAAATCATGTAAAGAAAAGGAAAACCTATTAAAAATTCGATTAATGGATCGATTATTTAATTAATGAGCTACGATTAACCTAGTTAAAAGTTTTAATTGATTCCCACCCTTAAATGTTTTATTGTTTTTATCAAAATAAATATTTGTGAAGAAACCACATATCTTTTAGTCGCGTAAAATGTTAATTCGTTTGTCAAAATTATTCCCCTGAAACTTACAGACATGGAATCTTATTTTTATACTTAAAAATGTAAGGATTAGTTTTTTTTTTTTTTTTTTTGTCATAAATGCTACTTACATCTTTAAATTGAAGCTAGACAAAATGAACGAAAAAATAAATAAGTAAATAAATAAATAAAAGAATAAGAAGAAAAGAAATTCCCGTGACGAATGTAACAAAAAGTATTACGCTCATAAGATATAGCAATTTAGTAATGGGATTGTTTTTTCTTTTTAATATGTATAATTTTTTGTACATTGGGGTATTTTTTTTATCTTTATTTACTCTTTCTCCTAATAAAAAAAATTCATTTATTGTACAAGGCTATACAAAATAAATTTCCTATGAACATTTAAATATCATCATGAACAAACCACTCTGACACTGTATTTCTTTTTAAGAGCTTTTAATTTTTCTTCATATGGGATAACATAGCTTAGATACCATTTATCAGCATTATATACATTGTAATATTTTATAGTATAGCGTTAATTTATGACATTAGTAGATAATTACAACTTTGCAATTTCTATTTTCCAAACATACGTGTAAGGTAAGTAGTGTCATCATGATAAAAATTTCGATTTTGAGATTTTTGTGTATTTATATGCTTTGAGCTTCCCTGAATTCGCTTTTACTACTTTTACGGCGACGTGTGCGCGAACATGAGCTGAAGGCTCGTATAAGTCACCGTGGCTTAAACTTTACAGATTTTGGTGAATGTAGCTCTTATAATTTTATAGGGATACTGAGCTGAAAATTTATATACATATTGTAGGTCACTGTAAGATAAAATGTATGGAATTTGGAGAGTCTAGAGCCTAGTTTTTTTTAACAGAGACACAAAGGAATATTCTTTATCATTATGACCCATGGGCTCAAATTATTTAAAGTGCAATAGCATCTAAACGCCTTTTTCAAATGAACTGAAAATTTATATACGTATCATAGTTCTCCGTTGCACGAAATGCTTAGATTTTGGTGATTATAGTTATTTACAGGGGTATATCGAAAGATCCTTTGTCATCATGGCCTATGGGCTAAAATCATTTAACGTGCGTAGCGTTTAAATGCCTTACTTGATTGAGTTTTGAGTTTATATAAATGTTATAAGTTACTGTCGCACGTACTGTGTAGATTTTGGTGAATATAGCACTTATAGCTCTTCTACAAAGACACAAAAAAAAATTATTGATTACCACGGACTATAGTCTAGAATTGTTTGAAGTGCGCCAGCGTCTAAGCTCTACATTATATTAAGATAGAAATTGATAGGTTTGTTATAGGTTTTGTCGCAAGAACCATACAGATTTACATAAGTGTTGGAATTACAGAATTTTTTTTTAAATCCTTATAGAAAGTAGAAATTTTATACATTGCAGTCTATGGGCTCAAATAATTTAAAGTTTGCTTGATTAATGTTAAATTGTTTAAAATATAAAAGAATAGACGAATATTTGATGTTGTGAGCATTTATATTTGCTTTACAAAAAAAAAAAAAAAAAAAAAAAAAAAAAAAAAACTAAAATAGGTAAAATTTGACCCAAATTGGGTTGTAAGATATTTAGGTAAAGCATTGTTCCAAATTCGAAAGTTCTGTTTATAACCCAAAATGGGTCAGAAAATCTATCTATTTTGGGTTTACAAGTTTGTGTGTTTCAGTTCGTTGTAAAATGTAACATGAAAGCAAAGGAATTCATTAAATCTATGTATGGTTCACTAACTTATTTTATATTTTTGTCAATAACAAATAAATACGTGGTAGAAAATATTGTATCACTTTCCTCTAGTAAAAAAAAAAAAAAATATATATATATATATATATATATATATATATATATATATATATAACATGTGTAGATGATCTAAACAAAATATAAACATTTCGTATGTATACGTATGTATTAACTGTTGAATAATCCCCATTGAATTTTGCTCAAATCTTGTCTGGAATAATTTACATTCATTTTTCAAAATGTACATTATAAAGCATATTGTATATGCAGGCAATGATTCCCGACTTCTCTCCACGAACAAATACGTACAGTAGAATCTCGTACAACGCGCTGCCACAAAACGCGATTTCGTATAACGCGATGAAAAATCTGCGACTATTACTCATACAACGCCTTGTATAACGCGTGAAATAGAGGAAGCACGTGACGACATCTTTTCTACCTTCAACCTGTTCAAGGAAGGATTGCCCCGTTACTATGCCAACACCTGACGCTTTTGGTCTCATTGCGGAATGATATCGTCTGCTCAATGTATGTCTCGTATAACACGATTTTCTATTACGCGGAAGGTATCCCCGCGTTATACGAGAGTCTACTGTACTTATCTATTTACACTGATTTAACTATGGCTCACGAAAATCGTTGCTACTTTCAAATATCAAGAATGGTGAGGTTTTTCCACTCAAAACAGATACCATGGAGTCCTAGATATGTAACTCCTCCGTTTCAGTGACGTGAACTATCCATTTTGGAGTGATGTTGCTTGAAGAACCTGTATTGGTTACGATTTTATTCGTTTTGGGTTTTCAACTACATTTTCAACCTAAATTGGATAGGAGACCAATTTGTGATAGCGTTGTTTTGGGGTTTTTTGTTTTTTACACTGTGTACAAAAGAATTTTGTATACATTACCATTCATTAAATGGCATACAACTGGACAGGAAAACTCTAATAAGCTACCATGATTTTTCTTTTTGTTTACTCAACTACGTCTTTTATTTAAATTTATTTAAACTAAAATTTATTACTAAATGTTCGGAAAGTCGAGTGGAGTGACTTCAGATATCTTGAAAGTAGTGTACAGTCGGTAACAAAAGTGTCCGAACACTAGCAAAAATTCCTATGTAAAAAAAGTGCACTTCATACGGTTTTGTTAAATAAATCCTTGTCGAATCATGTTCTTAGTCAGTGCAAGAACATGATTCGATAAGGATTTATTTAACAAAACCGTATGAAGTGTACTTTTTTTACGTAGGAATTTTTGCTAGTGTTCGGACACTTTTGTTACCGACTGTATATATTTAATTCAAAGATTGATAGTTGTTACAGTTTTCAAGAAAATTAATTTTTGTCTCTGCCTTTTAGATTTTCATAGAATTACCCTTTATTAGAAATGAGATTTTTTGACTGTTAGTGTGTTTCAGTTCATTGTAAAATGTAACATGAAAACAAAGGAATTCATTAAATCTAAAGTAAATTTTAATCATGAACGATTCGCTAAACCTACACCCATTGCGTAGACCTTTAAAGAATGGTAGAAAAATATGTAAATTACAACTAATTTGAATGTAAAACAAATTTACGCAATTCTATCGTGTTTTTTAAAATTACTTACGAAAAAATGTTTACATAAAAACTGTTACAAGCGTAACTTGTTGGAATAATATCGACTTATTACTAAGAACAATGAAGGCTTCATCAAATAGATGTATTCAATATTCTTCAATCTTCTGCTCCCTTCTTTCATTGTTTGCCGACGCGTCAAGATACCAGAACAATCAAAGATTGAGTAACAATTCACACAATATCGGGCTCGATCTAACCCATATAATGTGCGTCACCTTGAAGAAAGCTTATCAATCCAGTAGCTGCTAAATTTCTCAGCATTTTCTGCTGCAGTGCACGAGTCAGCCGTCCAGTTCTATGTTGCGATTGTTTCAGTGCTATAATCTCTTATCGACAACAAGCGGTAATAGGTTGTTAATTGGAAAACTGTCGGCAAATAGATCGGCTGACTGCTGCTATAATTCACTCTCTACTCATTTATTTGCTTTCATAAACAATTTCGGAAAGAAAATAAGCTCGTAGAAGAACGTTAGAATAAATTCGTAAAAGGGGATTAGACAAAGCAAAGAAGTTTCAATAAAAATTTACTTTCCCTTTCTTGCATCGGTGTAATCAGAGACATTATTTGTAAGGAGCTGAGCTGGTTTGCAGGGGTACTGAGATAAAATTCCTAGTTTGTTTCATTAATTAAAAATATAAATTTATTTATGTCAATGTATCTGTTGGTATTTGAGCACCTCCCCCCCCCAATAACACCCCTACCGGGTACGCATTTGTTTATTGAAACTAATACAACAAAATCACATAAAAAATTCGATAAGGGCTTTACCTGCTAATGTAAAACATAAAAAAATCATAAGATGTTTTTTTGTACAATTATGTGCTTTGTATTTTTCATTTCATTCATCTAAAAAGAAAAAATAAATATTTGTACACTGAAATGTCCATAGACACCAAATAACCATAAACATCAAATCCCAGTTTTGCTGTATATTATTACCGACAGTATCTTTTTTCATCATAATAAAATTATTACTAATCATCTAAAATCTCTGATCTTTAAAAATATTGTAGATTAAGGTGTAAGATAAAAGATATTCCGCAAAAATTTTTTCGAAATAATTAAAAAATAATTTGAAATTTATTTAGAGAAACAATATTATTTGTTATATATATATTTTTTTTTTCTATTTCAGGCAAGCAGTGATCCCCCCCCCCTTCCTCCCTCCCTAAATATTTCATTCGAATACTGTACCTACATTCATAGAATATTCAAGTTGTTATTAAATTTACAAATTTATTTCAAATTATTCACAGAACTTTCCTCCACACCCCTTTTTTAGAGTTTACTGATTTCAGTAACTTTTTTTAAGTAGCATGTGATATACATTCATAATACTGTATTTGAATTTTTAGCTGCTATCGTCTTGTTTTGAGTAAAGGAAAATAATCAGAAAGGATTCCACTATACTACTATTTCACATTTACTGATCTTACTAAAAAATTTTCAGTTCCCTTAACGACCCTCTTCACTTACCGTCGCCAGAAGCCCGAGCCAATTCTATGGGGAAATTTTCTTTACAAATAACTTATTAACTAATACATTTTTTAAATTCTGTTTTTACATTCACAAAATTCCCAATTGTTAAACTGACGGACCTTTTTTGAAAATGTATTTTTTAAATTTTTAATATTTTATTTTTAAATTGCAAAATGAAAAAAATTCACATATTGAAAATTCGTATTTTGCAGCTTCAAAATAAAATATAAAAAATTACAAAAATACTTTTTTAAAAAAGGTCCGTCAATTTAACAGCTGGGAATTTTCATAATGTGAAAACAGAATTTAAAAATATGTATTAGTTAATAAGTTATTTGTAAAGAAGAATTTCCCATAGAACAACATTAGCTTCGACTTCCGGCGGCGGTGAGTGAAGCGGGCCCTTAAGATGTACATTTTGAATATTGGATTTTTACTTCTTTTGAAACTTTCTTTTGATTAATGGAAAGTAATCAGAAAATATTCGGATATTCACGATTTACTGACTTCACTAAAAATTTTCATTTAGCATCATTCACTTAAGATATACATTCTGAATATTGACTTTTGACTTCCTTCTATTATTTTGTTTTGAATAATACAAAATAAATCAGAAAATATACAGCTGTACTGCTATTTCACATTTACTGATCTTACTAAATATTTTCATTTAGCATTCCTTTAAGATATACTTTCTGAATACTCAATTTTGACTTCATTCTGTTATTTTGTTTTAAGTAATGGAAAATAATCAAAACATATCCTGTTATACTACTATTTCACAATTACTGATCTTACTAAAAATTTTCAAGTAGCATTATATGTACTATTTATCATATACATCTCTTCCGAGGCCTAATTGGAATTGTTTAACACAAGTTTACTTAACAGTACTCGTTATCTTACCTCTTAATCTGCAACCTGTATTTATAGTATTAAATTTCAGGGTAAGAGAAAGTCGTGTGTGTGGCACACCAGATTATTTTAAGTAAATCATTGTTAACTAAGCATCATTCGGCATGTCTAACTGTTACCTATAAGTTTTTTATGTATTTTGGAATATAATTTAAATTTTGTGGTGAATTATTTAATAATTCATGTGTTAATAATAAATGCCTTTTTTTTTTCACCTTGCGCGCAGGCTATCGCTGAAACTATTTAATATTTTTTCTTGAAATTTTTACAGATTATGTAATATATCAGATTATTCAAACTGAGCCTAAATTTGTATCTCCTCCCCCCCCCCCATTTTTCATACAGGTGATACTTCAGATTTTATTAAAAAATAAATGATCTTTAAACATTTCTTTTTTAAATATATTTTTAACATAAATTTGAACAAATTTAGGTTCAGTTTGAAGGATCTGACATGTTACATAGTGTGTGAAAATTTCAAGAAAAAATATTAAGTAGTTTCAGAGATATCCTGCGCGCAAGGTGAGAAAAACATATTTATTATTAACACATAAATTATTAAATAAACCACCACAGAATTTTAAAAAATATTCCAAAATGCATAATAAGCTTATAGGTAACAATTAGACATGTCCAATTAAGATTAGTTAACAATAATTTACTTAAAAAAAGACTATAATTAAATCGATGGTTTTTGTAGTTCTAAGGGTCGTATCGTATGTCCCCTTAAGGTATATACTCTGAATTTTGAATTTTAACTTCCTTCTGGTTTTTTTTTTTTTTTTTTGAGTAATGGAAAATAATTCAGAAAATATTCGGCCGTACTTCTATTTCGCCTTTACTGATCTTACTAATAAATATTTTTAAACAGCATTCCCTTAAATTATACATTTTGGATACTGAATTTTGATTTCTTTCTGTGATTTTCTTTTGAGTAATAGAAAATATTCAGAAAATTATCAGCCTGATCTTTCTTTCAGATCAATCTATTTAAATTAAAATTTTTTTAGTAGTATTCTCATTTGATAAGCATTCAGTATATCAAAAGTTGATATTTCTGTAGTATATTTTAAAGTTATACTGGTAACAGATCAATACACAGACACACAAAATAATCGCTGAATGAACTTTAAAACACACAAAATAACCCCCCCCCCCCCAAAAAAAAAAAAAAAGAACTACAAAATTATATTTTCTTTACAATATATGCGTAAAAAAAAATAACTGCCAAGTTTCTGCCATTTATCTGAAGGATTATTTTGTGGTTTTTAACTCGAGAGACTCGAGACAAGAATGCCTATTATATAATGAGCAAAATGTGATAAAAATTAGGTACAATAACATTAATTTTCTTTCCTCGAATTATTTAAAAAAAAAAAAAAAAATTAAAAAAGGTTAGTGCAATTCTGACATTGATACGCTATACACATACTTTCTGCGCGAAAAAGGAGCTCATAACTATATAATAAAGAGGAGCGAAGTGAGATATTTAATAGTGATTAGGTAGCAATATCTTTATAACCTGCAATTATTTTCGAATCAATTACAGTTCTCATACAATTACAGTCCGCGCTGGACGCGAAAGATTTAGTTAGGCAATATCTTATGTAATGTTACGTGCAGAAGCAAAATATGATAGAAATTGACGTGCAACGATCTAGAAGTTCAAACACTAGCGACATACTTACTTTTTAAATTGCTTTTGAAATCGATTAAATTTTATTTATGATTGTTTCTATCAGTATGTACACTTTAGTTTGAACCCTCAGCCTAATTAAATAAGTTGCCTAAGTTTTCTAACTAACTTTTAAATATTGATTACGTTTTAAATTTTTGCGTGTGACTTAATTTTATGATTTAAAGTATTATTTAATTTTGAGTAAAACAATTAATATCTATTTAATTAAAAACGTATATTAATATAATGAGTTATTCCATGTAACTTCGATTCATTAGTTATATTAATTTTAAATTTTAAATTTCTTAGTTTGTATTTCTTTTAATGTATTGCTGAAAAATAAATTTTTATTCTTGATATTTGGTTTGTTTTTAAATATTTTAAAGTAAAAATATATTAAGTTTTTAAAACTGAATGTAAAAATTTTTCTGAAATTTAAAGGTAAATAATATGTTTCTGACAATAACTATAAATATGAAGTTATTTTAAATATTTTTTTTTCTAAATTAATTATTTAATTGCCTTTTCATGTATTCAACCTTAACTTCAAATATTCAAGAATCAGTCAAGAATCAGTAAAAATAATTATTTTTACAACGTTTCATACATCTACGTCATCAAGTGTGTTTGTGGTGTACGGGTTTTACGGCCATGTATCTGCATTAAGGACCTAAACCAGTGTAAAATATACCCTCTGTTGGGTCTTTCTAAGGGATCCTAGCTCGTATTTACGCTAGTTTAGGAGAAAACTATAGTTAGGCGGACGAACACTATCTGTTTCAAACTAGATATATCCCGATTATCTGCTTAGAAAGCAAAATATCTCTGTTACTTGAGGCATCTAGATGTGTTTGTTGTTTTTAAGTTAAGGCCGACTGCCTACACAAGGATCCTATCCTAGTCCTGGGGATAATGACTTCTATGAGAGTCTTCCTATAAGACTCTAACCTGTTTTCATATGAGTTTTAGAAAATACCACGGAAAATTCTAAACGATTAGACCGACAAGCATGATGTGCGTTTATAGAAGTCACCTTATTCTACCAGCTGAATTTGAGAGCAAAAATTCAAAATTTGAGAGCTTTGAGAGCAGAAACTTCTAGCTACTAATGGGGCATGGGTTGGTTCGGTTTTACGTCGCACTAGTACTGCACAATGGGCAATTGGCGACGGTCTGGGATCCACCCTTAGAGGTGGTCCGGAGACATGACATCCCAATTTTGATCCTCCACGGAAGGGATATATGGCTCTCTCGCTTCGGTGAATCCAAAGGTATATTTTGATGGGGACATGGAAGGCATTGCAGCTACGACAGATTTTACGTGCTCCAGCCACCATTAGTGTACACGACGGTCTTTGGCCGGTTCGAGTATCGAACCCGCTATCTTCCAAGTACGAGCCCGGCGGTCTACCGACTGGGCTACAGCTCAATGGGGCATGGGACATAGTCTTTAGAAAGAACAGAAATAAAGAATACCCCCCCCCCGCCCTCCCCCTTTTTTTAATAATGAGGTGTTATATTTGACAGTAACTTAAAATTTCTTAAAAGGATCAGTTTTTGCTAATAGTACAATAGACTGTTTTCAAATACTTCATATTCCCGGTTTTCGGTTTGTTTTTTGAATATTTTTTCTGACATAATTATAGAAATTTTACTGCACTTTACTTTTAACTCTTTCGGGCAAAAAGAAAAATCTCTTTTGTTTTAATGGAATATCAAAATATTCGAATTAGTTTTTCTTCATTGTAATAGACTAAAAATTTATGTGTTTTACGTTTTAAATAAATCTTCATATGTATAACTATTTTTAATCCGAAAAGAAGAAATAAAGGAATTCTTATATGAAAAGAATGTAAATAAATAATTAAATAAATAAATAAATATATAGAAATATTTTAAATGAAATATAAAAATTATAATAAATTGTAGGACGTATGTAGGAATAAAAAAGTTATGCATAATTCAAAATGTAAATTTAATTTATACAAGTTAGATTTGTATTAATTTATCATTTTTTAAAATATTAACTGTAATAATTTAAATACTTTTTTAAAAGGATTTGTCTAAACATAGCTTAAATACAATTTGCGTTATAATATTTATATGCAAATTATCATTAATAATGCATAATTTTGCATAAAATGTGATTCTTTGACTGTCAGTCATGTTCTTAACATTTTTACAACTAAATTTTACAAATGTCCAAGTTTTTTTTTTTTTTTCTTTTGACAGTTTTTAAAAATATTTTTTTAAGATAATTTTCACCTTCCGAACATACATATGTAAGGGAAGTATTGTAATCATGTAAAAAATCTGACTTTGAGTTTCTGATATTTCTATACGTTTTGAGGTCCGCTGAATTCATTTTTGCTATTTTTATGATGATATATGTATGTGTGTGTGTGCGTGTATGTGTGCATGTATGTGTGTGAGTGAACACTATAGTGTGTGAGTGAACACTATAGCGTCTAAATGCTTTGTTCGAATGAGCTGAAAGTTGGTATGTAAGTTATAGGTCATTATAGTACGAACCCGATTGATTTTGGTAATTCTAGGTCTTATAGTATTTTTATTGGGACACAAAGAAAAATTCTTTATCTAGGGTCTATGGCCCGAAATTTTTATAGTTCGATAGCGTCTAAATGCGTACTTCGATTGAGTTGAAAATTTATACAAATGTTATAGGTCGCAGTCGCACGAATTGTATAGATTTTGGTAAATCCAGCCTTCATAGATTTTTACCGGGTCACAACGAAAAATTCTTTATTATTATGATCTATGGGCTCAAATTATTTTAAATGCAATATCGTAAAATTAAGCAATAGAGAAAAATACTCAAACTCCCTATTGTAATTCAAACTTTTCTTTATTTAACGATGTGTTTTACTTTAATTTATTTATACCACCGTTAATTACTTAAAGTTCGGAAAGTCGAGTGGAATCACTCCAGATTATTTTATGCTAATTTTGAAAAAAAGTAAAATATTCTTATTATAAAATAATTTCTTATAAAAATAATTTCGCATAATATTCTTAAAAATTCTTAATAAATTCTTATAAAATAAATATTCTTATAATTAAAATATTCTTATTATTCATTTTAAGACATTTTAATATTTAAATGAAGAGATAAGTAATTTGTTTTTAACGTTTTGCCGGAAAAACACTTATCTCGTATTGTTATTTAAATTATTGTCATGTCAGAAATGCAGCAAATGATATGTTTCTTCATTAGAAAAGAGAGGCGGGGATAGTGCATATATAAACGAGTGTTAATAACACCTTTTAATAATATACTAAAATGTGTTACAAAAGACTAAGTTTATTCCTCGAATAATTATAATGCAACATTAAGAAACGTGCGTGTAAATTTCAAATAATTATTATGTACACAACTAGTTATTTGGTTTCTGCTCCATCTTTTATCTTAAAAAACTATTCAGGAAGCGACATTTTGGGTGGTTTTAAAATGTAGTATTTGCGCATTTCATAACTGCAATTTGTGAAATTAAATATGTATGTATTAATTATACGGCTCTATTCAAAACGAAGCAGAACGAATATATAGCTCACTCTTGTATTATAGTCATTATTAAGATGCATAAACACGGAAACATTAAATCAACTTGATCTTTTTTTTTTTTTTTTAACTTTTTTGTAGACATTTAACTGAATAAAATAAATAAAATATGAAAATAGAAATAATTTGCTGTTGAATGAATAAAATGTTTACAGACTTAATAGTAGGATTTACCAGCTTCGCCAGTTACTACAATTCAATTAATTAAAAATAATAATAGTAATAATAATAATAATAACTAATTTTTATATTATTTTATAAACTAGTATGTTGTGGCACTCATAGAACTTTCTTCTACATGATTCTATGTAATAGCGCTCGCAGCTTTGAACAAAAAATAATCATGAATTTATTACATCATGAATTTGATATATTTTTAATGAACAGATGCTGAAATGGAGAATTTCAGAAAAGGTGAATAATGACAGCGTCACCTATTGGCCGAAATAAACTCAGTCATTACTCATTTTCATAATGGTACAAATCGAATTTGCTGCATTTATATGATATTTATCATTTCTGTCCACAGTGTAAATTGCGAAAAGGCCGTCACTTATTGGACGATATTGTACCCAAATTCAATCAGCATAGTATTTTAAAATAACTTTTTCACACATTAAGTTGCGTGTAATTATATACAATAGAATCAAAGATATGGCCTTCTCGTTCAGAAGGAAAATTATTTTATAGCTGTAGAACCTATGGACCGATATTCATCCAAATTGAATCAGCTTAATGTTTCATTTAATGTTCAGCTTCAGGTCCTTTCACATATCAAGTTTTGTTGAATTATACACAATAGAACCTCAGATATAGCCTTCCATTCAGATATAGCCTTCATGACCACCACACGACGGACAGACAGAAGAACAGAATGATGACTAATTGAATGTATAACGACTTTTAAGCATTGTTCAAAAGTGTATGCTATATTCTATAGAAACCACTTTTTTAGCATGTAAATATCTTAATTTCATTATGATTTGCGAAGTACAAGGTTATTTAAACATGATTTATTTCTCATAAAAACTTAATGAATTGACATTCTTTTGGATCCCCTGGTACTATTTATACAATTAAGAAAAGAGAAATATGCCATAGGGAATTTCAAAAATCTATATAATTTTGAAGAAATTCTAAAAATATGTACAGAAACTAAAGGCGTGCGGACAGAGAGACAGTAATTCAAACCATATCATTCTTGAACATTGTTATAAATTGTTAAAAAATAAACACAAAAATGCAATTCCAGTAAGTTTCAATATTAGCCCTTAATGTATCTAAACAGTTTTGTGTGTCCTTACAAAACTCTATGCTAATTAAAGTATACTGTTTAAAAAGCTTTTCAAGTGCATATGAATAATAAATGTCAATTCCATTACCATTTGTGTAACAGAAAGTATTAAGATATAGTTTAATGAGATACCTCTCATAGAACGCAAAGCTTTGGAGCTTTTTCAGATGTCCCTGTACACAAAACAGTGGTGGTATATACCCCATTTTGAATAGGGAACATCCTAAATTGAACTTGAATAACACATATTACTTTGAAGGTACTCCATTAGTAAGAACGGGTAGACAAACAGATAGACAAACCGAAGTCATAAATACTTTTTAACTTCGCTAGAGAGTATTAAAATGCGTTAATGGACAATATTCCTGTGACGTCACAGTAGGTAAAATCGCCGAACACGTGGCCGATATTTTGTAAACAAATTAGATTCAAGATGCTGTTTTAGTGTTACGCATAATATTTTCCAGTCAAAATATTTCTCCAGTGAAACTTAATAATCAGATATCTGTTCAAACAAGAACAAAAGAGAAATGTAAACAACTGAATCGAATGGTAAAGTTAAGACTATTCCATCTCATAAAATTGCAGAACATTTTATATACAGACACACACACACACATATATATATAAATAATGAATAAAATATAATAAAAATTAAACGCGTCAAAAAATGCGTAAAAAGTAAATCAATCATCACTTATGTATCATGAAACTAATGTCAGTGTTTAAAACGAAAATAGCGAAGCCTACTGCGAACAAAATTAAAGATTACAAACAAACCACATTACAAATTAATAAATTGAAAATAGATGTCATTGATTACATTGTATATAGACATCAAAGCTTAAATAATTAGAATTTCAATCACTTTAATAAAGGAATTTATTAAAGGGAACATCCATTTAAATTTGTTGACATCGCCACACTTCACATAGCAACTTTTAATATTACATATGTTGATTAATATTAAATTATATTACAAAAACTGGATTAGAAACAAAACGAAGGTATCACTATATCACTCTTATTTCAATTTCATATAATCTGTAACTCTTATAAATAATATTGCAAGATAAATATTTGCAGGCCACAATGCTTTGCTATGGTAGAGTTGAGGATTGTTTTCCGAAAACATCTGATTTCCTATAGTCTCGAACCCAAAGGAGGAATATTGTCCATTATATTTACCAGAAAATAATGAGCTAATATTTTATGTACCGCATGACAAAGGACGACTATAATTTATCACTGAAGGTCTATCTAACATGCTGAGTTAATATCTGAATGAGACACGAAGAAATTCCACCAATGTAAAAATGCAAACAAAATAAAGCTCTTTAAGTGTATATAAACTAATATGAACAAAAACACATAGGGGAGAACCGTGTATTATGGACCATCGTGTAATACGGACCATGAGGAAATTTGTATGTTCAACACTAGATGGTGAAACCATCTCAGTGCATTTAGTGAATATTATTGTTATTTAAAGCAGGAAGTGACTTGTACTTGCTTACCTGTATTTGGACGATTATGAAATTGAGTTTTCGGTTTATATGATCACTGATGTAACAAGTATGTTAAAATGAAAGTATTACTTTCTACTGTTAGGTAATTGTAATATAATTTTTGCGTTTATAGTAGCAAATGAACTTATTTTATGAACAATTTAGACATGCGTTTAATGGGCATCAATTTGCATAGCTGTTTTTGATTGGAAACCACGTTGCTCTGTTTACGCGTGTAATATGAACCATGCTGTGTTGTGTAATATGGACCAGTGGTCCATAATAAAAACAGGGAGATTTTGTTAATGCTCGGCGTACATATGTCGCATACTCAAAATCTTGAGGCTATAGAATAGGCCAGGGAAGCAGAGGTAATCAAATTATCACTTCTTTCGCACACTACCCATTGGATATAACCTTTAAACCTCCCCTTTTTTTTCGTCCATTAACTATTTTTTTCTTGTCCATTTCTACTATTCCCAAGAGATGTACACGTGTGTGAGGGAACATGCTGGACAGTTTGTTTCACAATTACAAGTGTGTCAACTGTTGGGGAACGGGAAGGACCACTATGGATCACTTGGTCCATATTATACATACGTTCGTGTAATATGGGCCACCGATACGTAAATAAAATAATTATTTTCTGCAATTATTAATACTAGTTCCCAGAGTATTTTACCAAGTTGAAACTATGTAACTATGCAATTGTAATGAGCAGCCAACAAATTAAATCTTTTTATTTTAATAATTTAAGTTTTATGAGCATTCTTGCTTAGGCGGTCCAAAATATACGGTTCTTCCCTACATAGCTAACTCGCTTTTCTAAAACTAAATTATTGTAATTCTAGTCTTAAATATGATATTTTATTAACTCTTTGTTGATTTAAATATTTTTAAATCGATAAAAAACACTTGATATATGTACAATGACCTAGAGAAACAGTTCTTTTTATTTATTTTATTTTTTCCAGTAGATATTACATATCATCATCGTAGAAACAGACTATTTTCATTTTGATGAGTTAGATTCTATAAATATACAGTAAGGTATAATTTTTGAAGCCTTTCAATTGTTTTTATGAAAGATGTTTAAAAAATCAAAAACGCTTCTGAGCAAAAACGTGTACAATGTTCTTATTCAGACATCTATTCTTAAGTGCAAACTTGTGTTGAAAAAGATATCGTCCAACATCGAATTGAATCACAGAATCTGTATAAGCAACTGTATAAAAAAAAACGATCCTGATTGCACTTTTAATTAAAATTCAGATCATATCACTTACTTGCATGACGTTCAGAGATCGAACATCTGGATAACCCTAACTGTACGTTGCGTCATATTGTTTATTTCAAGTTGAGAAATTGCTTTAGTATCCGATGTCGAACCCCGTTATAATGTCACACACGCGAAACTGTTATCGAAGAGAGAAAAAAAAACCGTGTGGGTATTTTTCAGCATTTAGATTGGGAATTAAACAAAAAAAAATGATAAGAAGTTGTTATGAAACATGAAAAGTAGAAGTTATGAATCCTTTGATTTATGACTATCGGAGAAAATAAAATTTAAAAAGTGGATATGTCCTTAGCAAGCAGCTTAAAGTTCTTCACAGTGATGCCAGATTGGGGATTTTTTCCCCATTTTGGGGATTTTTGAGGCTTCTGGGGACAATTTTGCGGACCAAATGTTCGTGGGGACTTTTTTGGGGAATTCTAAAATTTTTGGGGACAAATCAGGGGATTTCTTCAACGTAATGATTTACCCCTACGACCAGGGATTTTCAATAGTTTTATTGTTATTTGGGGATTTTTTTTCAAAAATTGCCTTCATTTGGGGAAAAATCTGAGCTTAAATCAACTTAAATCTGATTGATATATATATATATTTTTAATTTTTATTTTCCCTTTTTAGTAGAAATTAAGTTGGGGATTTTTTCGAAAAAAAAAACCTGATTGGGGGAAATTTTAAGATCTGTTTGGGGAAATAATTTTCGACCATCTGGCATCACTGGTTCTTCAACAGATCAACATTAACTAGTTCGATAAATGGAATGTAATAACACTGCTCTGTAGGAAAATCAATCCTAACATCATTTCGGAAAATTCTTTTGTAAAATACCCTCCTGAATACGAATGTGACGCCTGTTTTGCACCATCACACAACATTTTTTTTTTTCTTTTGATCGCCCTCCTGATTTTATCACTATTCGGTAATTTTTTGACTAATAATTTTATTTGGATAGAGGAAAGTATTATTTTAACTGGTAAATATCATCTGAGGGGCTACAGAGGTGAAAAATTCTAAAACATGAAAATTTTTAGTAAGGGGGGAATTTAGGAGGAGGGGAGAATTTGCCACTGAAATTATAAATTACATTTATTATACACTAAGCGACAAAAAAAAAAAAAAAAAAAAAAAAAAAAAAAAAAAAGCCGCACTTGAATATTTTTCTTTTCGCCTTCTACAACCGCTAATTTTATCGTTTAAAAAGCAAATTTTCGAACAGATTTTATTATGTTGTTCTCCACATACACTTTAGTTTTGAGTCCAGTGTTAAAAACAAAATATAATTGTCAGGAAAACTGTAATTTTAGAATTTATTTCAAAAATGGTAAGAATAAGGCAGTTAACGATGCCACACACAGTATTAATTTTTGAATGAAAATCAAAAAATATGTGAGATGGTAAAATAATTAAATGTTAACGAAGTATTAGTAAAAAGGGTTTTCAGCAAGATATAAAATTTTTTGGCCGTTTAAACTGAAAATTTGGTTTTAGGCGACCATGTTGCTTATCCAAGCGAGATGACCGTAAGTTAAAAAACCATTGTTTATAAAATCGGTTTGTATTACATTTAGAACATGAAAGAGATTCAGAAAAATTGTTTAGCAGCATAATTTCTTTAAATACAGTACAGCAACTATTAAAAAAAGCAGGTTTAAATGAGAGAAAATTTGAAAAAATCCCATTCTTAGTGAAGAGAATTACAAAAGCACGACCTCAGATGGCTAAAAATATTAAAAAATGATTAGTTAATTATTGGGCTGAACTGGTTCTCTTTGATGAGTCAAGTTTAACTTATTTCCTGTTAAAGAAAACAAGCAGATCTTGCAACGAAAATATGACCGACTTAATGAAAATCGCACTTTTAAAACAGTGACACGTTCTCCGTTCATTATGGTGCGGAGGTGCATACATTTTCAAACAGTCGGGCAAATTTTTATGCTTAAGCGATCAACTAACTCGAAACAAAACACAGTCTTCATAAAAGTGGTGCCTGACTGAATATTTTGGAGGTATCTTGGACATTTCCGCAAACAGCATTTCAAGATGATAATGCACCTTACTACACGGCGTCTGTGGTAAGTTTATTCTCCTCAAATTGTCAAAATTTCCTATTCATTCCCATGACAACCTATAATTCTGTAAGTATTCATATCTTTTTTCACTTTAAATTAAATTCCACAAAGGATATAGTAGAATTTCTTCTTTACCAGACATGGAAATAGTCCTAATCGCGATCCGCTTGAAAATGTTTCATCTATACAAAGGCGGGGGAGAGGGGAGAGGATTCGAAATTTGCAGTCTATAACTCTGCCAGAACTAGAAAAAATATTTGTGATATTTGGCACATTGAAATTTCTGAAATTTGTATCAAAACACTGGATAAAACTATGGCATTGCGCATTAAAGCAGTAATTTCATATAAAGGTAGAATTAACCCAATATATAATATATATTTTTAATAAAAAATTGCTTAGATCTAACAAATAAATAGTTTTATTTCATATATTAAGATATAATCTGTTTATTTCATATAATAAATCATAATAGAATACAAAGTGTATGGTTATTGCATCATGTTCAAAAAGAAAGTTTTATGCAGATTTTTAAAAAGTACTTCGTAGAGTGCAATAAAGCGAATTATTTAATCGAAAATGTACATAGGTATCATTTCAGTCCTTTGGTATTATGCAAACAAGACAGTTTTATTTGTTTCAACGATTAATTGAAAAGTTATTACAAATAAAATAGGTATAAGTCATTTTTTCTGCAGTGCGGCTTTTTTTTTTTTTTTTTTTTTTTTTTTTTGTCGTTTAGTGTATTCTATTAATCTATTATTATTACCATTATTTATTACATTTTATATTTTTGTTTTTAAGTGTTAAGATAATCTTTTTACACCCTCCTAATGAAATTCATGGCCATAAAATTTTGAGCAGTGATAAAAATTGAAGGAGGAGAGGCGTCTCGAGAAAACGGTGAGTGATTGAGTAAAATAGGGTCATGTTCCGTTTAAGGAAGTCATTTTACATAAGAATCAACAAGAATGATATCTGGGCTCGAATTTTCTTTCTTTATTTTTTCTTTTCTTTTCATTTTTTTTTTTTTTTTTTTTTTAGGATGGGGGACTATTAGTCTCAATCTGCGGATTTTTACGATACCAGTTTTACAATAGTTGGACATTTATCGAAATCGAAAATTTATCGAAAATATAATTGAATAATTTGAAAGCGATGTTATAATTTGAAAAAAAAAAAAAGTAATAGTAATAGTCCTCCGTACTAAACTGAATTCTGCTTTTGCCAGAATTTCACCAAAATCGTTTTTTTTTTTTTCGTAGAAAGAAAAAGAAAAGAAAAGAAAATTAATAATAATCAATTTCGAAACGGACAGTATCGAAAAAAGTTTTTCTTTTTTCCCCCTAAAAACTTTTTTGATTTAGGAAACTTTAAACATGCAAATCAGGAGAAAATTCGATATCGATTTTTTTTTCCAATTAGGATTGATTCAATGCTATGAAGTTGCTTTTTCTGCCTGTATTTACTATTTAAGAAAAAGTTAATAAACCAGCGTGTTAAGCATTTGTATAAATGTTTAACACATCATTTGATGAGAATTCAGGAGGGGGTGCTTTTAAATTATTTATTTATTTATTTATTTATTTTTGTTATTATGATTTTTATTTCAGTTGTTAATTTTAAGTTTCAAATCTTTTTGCTTTTCATGCAAGATTGATCAACACTTATAGCTGCTATAGTATAAAATCTTACATTTTGTTGTTCATTGCAGAGATGATGTGAACTTGAAGACTAATTACTTCAATTTCAGCGTTTATTTATTTATTTATTTTTATTTTTTTGCAGTGCAATGCAATGTTATCTGGAAAATGGACAGAGTGAAATTTAAAACGTAGATAATTACCTTTTTCTTATTAATTCTTAATTTCTTCCTCTAGTTTAAAGTTAATCAAGTAATCAGTATAAACTAGTACAATGAATTACAGCTAAAAATGATTTAATTCTCGGTAAATGAATATGAAGGGAAAAAAAAAAAAAAAAAAAAAAAAAAAAAAAAAAAAACTCACTAAATAAACTATGCAGTACAAGATGGCTACGTAATAACGGTTTAAAATATTACAGAATAACTCATGTAATGATTAATAGAACATAGAATTTGAGTTACTTGTAACGTCAACAAATTTTTATACATCATCTCAAAACTGAACGTTACTATTCTCAGAGAGTTTATACTTTAAATACAAATCTGTATTATATATGTAATATTCATTAACATACACTAAGAGACAAAAAAAAAAAAAAAAAAGGCTGCACTTGGACAATTTTTATTTTTCCTTTTATAAAAGTCCAACTTAATCATTTAAAAATAGGGATGAAACAAATAATGATTTTGCCAGATACCGGATATCCGTATCCAACAGACATTAGTACTTCAGATATTCGATATCCGGCAAAATTACATCCCTTTACTTAAATTTAAAAAAAAAAGCGATTTTTGAAAGGAAAAATGAAAGTATCCAAGTGCGACTTATTATTATTATTATTATTTTGTCCCTTAGTGTATTGTGTATTTAATTAGAACTGTTTTATACACTTCCATTATTATCGTCTTGTTTTATCTAATAAACTATCAGAAAGCAGCTCTATTTAGATACAATTAATTGAATTAGTAAATGTAACTAGTGTGCCATGGAGTATTCACAAGATTTTTCTCTATATTCTTCTGTGTAACAGCGCCAAACAGCGCCATCTACCGACTGACACTCACAAAAATGTAATAAACATAGCTTCTCACAATTTACCGACAGGTAACGCTACTATTGCATACTGCAGTGTTTTAGATCACTATATTTCAACATATATTAGTGAAAATTACACCTAGCTGCCTATAAAAAATCATAGGCAGCTTGGCGTAATTTTCATTAATACATGTTGAGATATAACGATCTAGAAAATCGCATAAAATAATAGTAGTGCTACATGTCGGTCGATATACACCAAATTGAATCATTAAAATTTTTAATAGCATTTATTTCACATACTAAGTTCGGCGCACTTGTATAACATAAAAGCTAAGATATAGCCTTCCCTTAAACGAAAATATTGCAGCATAGCAGTACTACTTGTGGTCACATATGCACGTAAGTTAAATCAACATAATTTTATGTAATATCCAATCTGTTGAATTAGCTTGTTACATTTTAAAGTTGTGTTATATCTTTTTAGATTAAAAAGTCATATGAATGTCCGTGTATGCATATGAATATCAAAGTTTTGAGTCAAAGCCAATTAGTAAGTTGAAAATGAGAAAACAAAAATGTACCAATTATTTCTTAAATTGTTATCTGGTAGATGCTGTAATGAAAAAAAAAAAAAAAAATAAATAAAAAGCGGTAGATTAATGAGTTAAAAAGTATCAAATTGCATTTGTGAAGTTAAATTTTATTTTTCATTCACAACTCTTTTCTAGACAATTTCTATTAGGCCAAGGATATCAGTAAGTGGAATAAATTAATGAAAAACAACTAAAAATCATTGGATTAATAATGAAATATTTTTATTAATCGCTTTATTTATAATGATTCCCAATCGAAAACCGGCTCATTGTTCTTGCAATTTTTTTTTTTTTTTTTTTTTTCATGCAGGCATGCGCAGAGTCAACAATAAATGTGTGCGTGACACATCCGAATTATGTGACAGGCATTATTAATTTTTCTGTGGCAACAGCAAAAAAAGCGAAATAAGAAATTTCGAATAACGTCGCTATCAATAGCTCAGAGCTATGAGCAAATCTTTGAAAATAATAAGTTGATTATGATTGTGATAATAATCGAAATTAATACTGCTTCCTGAATTAGATTTTATGAATTTCTCTTTTTTTTTCTCGTCAGTCGTGACCATTATTGTGATTATAAGCCCGTGAGAAAATACTTTTCCTATTATAAACCTCGACCAGTACACGCCGAAATATGCACGTTGAGCGATTCGACCTTCAGCTGTTACCTTTAGTCACTTTTATGCTACTTTCATTTATTAACTTGTGTTATAATCAATTAAAATTTTCCGCTATTACTAATTATATAAGTCTACACCAATTTGTTCTAATGTCATTGAAAAAATTTCAACTCTCTGGGAAATTAACGCCTATATTTTCAGAATCTATTATCTATGCAGTTACATTTAAAAACTATTTTTCCTTCAAAATAAATTTCCTTCAATCTCTGAGAAAATTTTTATGCAGCTTTTTACATCCCGAACGTACATTATGTAGTGGTGTCTTTATAATCATTAAAAAATTCGACTTTTGTGTATCTAAACGTTTTAAGGTCTCCTAAGTTCATTTTAAGGTGATCTATATATGTGAGTACATACGTATGTAGATTAACACGGTAAAATCTAAACGCTTTGATTGATTGAGCTAAAAGTTTATACATATGTTATAGGCCACCATCGGTACGAATTGTATAGATTTTCATGAGCCTAGAACTTTTTTTTTAATTTTTTAAAAAAAATTTTCAGTGTCACAAAAAAGTATTCTTTATCATTATATCCCGTGAACTCAAATTATTTAAAGGCCGATAAAGCGGTTAAACGCCCTATTGAATGAAGCTAAAAATTGATAGATAGGTTATAGGTCACCATTGCACGATTTCTATCTTATTTTTTTATGATGATGATGCGTGCAAGACATATAATTCTTTTACAGAGATTAAAAAAAAAAATCTTTATCCTTGGGACCAATCGACTCATTTTAAGTATGATGGCATCCAAAAGTTGTATAAAATTGGTAATACAGGACCTGAAGTTTTTTTTACAAAAACATAAATATAAAATCTTCATCGTTATAGAAAATGGACTCAATATTAGATTGACGATAGCGTCTAAACTCTACATTCGATTAAGATATGAATTGGTAGGAATAGTGTAAGTTATTATTGCAAAACCCGTACGTATTACATGAGTGTAAGAATTATAATTTTTTTAAATCTATAAACAAAGTAGAAATTTTTATACATTGCTGTCCATGAGCTCATTTTTTTTTTTTTCTTTTCTCAAATCGTTTTCATATCACCTTTAAATGTGCAAAAACTTCGAAAAGCAGAGATGAAAAATATTTACAAATCCAGTACTTTTTCTTATCTGTATATGTTTAAAAGAGTTAGTGCTGGCGTTAATTTTTTTTTTGTCTGCGACCGCGAACGGGAGTATTCTCAGTATCATGAGAGATATCAATGTTTCTCCAAGGAAAACATTTCTCTTGGTAAAAAACTTCTATCACCTTAATTACGAAGTTATTATTTAGAAACCTCGCGTTAACAAAGGTACTCTATTTGATAACTTACAAATAGTTTCTCTTATTACATCGTTTTTTCTGTCTCTGACGTCACTTTCCCCAGAAAAATTAAAATGTAATCAATGGCACAAAAAAAAAAAAAAAAAAAAAAATGTCAATGTTGTTATTTGTAACAAACAGATTTATCTTCTGCAAATAAATAAAAAAAGCGTTATCTTAGCTATTTTCAATGGAAAATAAATTTAGAACTGTAATTTATCATTTGCAGATACGTTTTTTTTTTTTTTTTTTTTTACTTTTAAGATAATTAAATGTATAAAAAAAAGGGGGGGGGAGGGAAAGAAAGAAAAAAAGAAAGAAAAAGAAACTGAAAAATTAGCATCTTCGAGATGCTCGAGAGAAGAAGAAAAAAAAAAAAAAAAAAAAATAGAATAGTGCAGAATAGTGTAAGAGCGTTTAAAAATAACCAACATTTAAAAAAATACTAAATACAAATTTAATATGGACGAAAGGAAAATTAGCTTATATTTTATTAATTTTATTTTATGAAAGACATGAAGCCTCCCTCGGGGTTTGTGAGCGGGGTGAGCAGAGGACAGAGCACCCTAGTGAATGTAAAAGAACGTAAATAATAATAATAATAATAATAATAATAATACAAAATAAATTTAAAAATGCACTATGATGCTAAATTAAAGTCACCAAATATAACAATAGGCACAACATTACGAGTCTCAGTGTTATAAATAATTAGCTGCTATCATAATTTTCTTTAATTGAAATTAAAAAAAAAAAAAAAAAAAAAAAAAATATATTCTCACATTCTGTATAACGTTTGGCTTAAAAATAAAGCATTAAAAGAAGAAATAAACCAATCGAAAAATTTTAACGAAATCTGGAAATTAAAAGCGCGAAATTTTTAATTGCATAAAAGAAAATAACAATAGATCGCAATGAAAGAATAACCTAGATTAATTTGTCCAAAAGTGATAAAGGCATTGATTTCATGAGTGTCTAAGGTTGAAGGTTAAAGTTCACATCAGGTATTGAGCTCAACATTGCTCTTTGTTCTGAAGAATTGCTAATTTGTATTGTGTGCTTGCCTACCTTCCTTCAACAGGCTATCTGTGCGTTGAAACAAATTATGACAAATGAAGATGAACTTTAGTTGCTTCTTGGGTGGTATGAATGAAGATCACCTTCTTTATTTGTTGTTGAAAAGACTGATAAATTTGATTGCTTAAGTTACGGTTTTCAGTAGATATATGAATAATGAGCAAATTTTGAGTTGGATTGAATGGATTTTAATTTCAAATTGTTTATCAAATAAATACTCGTAAGTATGTGACTACGTACGTATGTACACACACACACAGACACATATATTACTTTATCTGATCGATACATAGAAAAAATTGTTGTTTGCGAAGGAAGATATTGTTTTGGGGTCAAATTTTCGAAATTGAATTTTTGTTATGATTTTATTATTTAAGATCTCCCGAACCTAAGAGTCAAGTAATTTTTGGGGGAATTTTCTGTGTATCTCTCTATCTCCATATGCGTCTTCTGGTGTGTGTGTTTGCGAGCCTGGTAACAGCATAGATTAAAAGTAAACATTAACAAGAAGTCTAAATTCCTATCATGAATATTCTAAATCTGTAATGATATAGAATACTACTTGAAACTTTGATTCAGATTGGGCAAATAATTCGTGCAGTAGGATATACAAAAAAAAAAAAAAAAAAAAAAAAAAAAATCGGCTTCAGAAGTTTTTTTTTTTTTTTTTCTGATGACAGTTTGATTTAAAATATCCTTATTTTCAGGGTAATTGCTATTTACTGATAGTCCGTTAAAGCTGGAAGATGGGAAATGACAAGTTTGATACCAGGTTAGCTCGTCGGCCTAGTCGTTCGACATTTTCCATGTTTTCTCCGCAACTAATGTAAATATTGGCTAGTACCCTTTAGAAAGACCCCCCCCCCTCACAAAGGACATGCCTCCCATAGGCCTAGGATCCTAGTGAAATTAATCGGCTTTAACCCACACAACCAACGTACACTGATAACCCACACTCCACCCGGGAAAAATACGACAGAAACGTTTTCTCGGAAATCGTTGGAAGGAACTTTGAAGGGGGGGTGGGTAGAGAGAAAAGAAAATAAGAAAATATTTAAAGCTTTTTAAAGATGAATAACCGAAAGCTAGCAGTTACCTTTATCCCGTGCTTCTGCTATTGGAACAAAATGTAGCAAAAAAACTGCTTTTCTGGGATACCTATATATATGTGTGTCGAAACATTACATTAATTAGTTAGAAAGCATTCTCAGTTTAGAAATCAGTGGTCTATGATAAGAAAAATATGATAATCATTATAAAATATCATAATAAAAATGTCTTGTGAAAAGTTAAATCTATAGTATTGCCATTCTGTGTTGTAGTAAGCTCAATAAGTATACAAGCTAAAATATTAATTTAAAAAGGTAAAATTGTGCAAATTTATTTCAGCATTTACACTGGAGTCACACCAACTATTTTAATCGGCTCATCAGTATGCATATCAATGGTATCGGTAATTAGGCACATTTATGAATACTTAGCTGTCTTAGTTACATCCATTCGTTAAAATGAGACTGAACATTCGTAATAAAAATCTTCTTGCACGAAATTGACGCTTATTATCTTAATAATAAAATTCCAAGTGTTACAAAATTGTAAATAATTGTGTTTATTTTTGTATAAATTCTTTGAAAGAGGCTTAGTAAGTTGATAAAGTGCTAATTTTGTCCATTTCTAGTCATTTTAGCGTTAAAATAACCTTATTTTCCTTTAAAAACGCATTAAAAAGCCCCACTAAGGCAGGTAATGGATTTGGCGCCAAATTTGGCGACTTTTTCCCACCTTGGCGATTTTTTTGGCGACCTTGGCGAGAAAGTCCTTATAAGGGATATACCAAATATGGAAGCTGTAAGTTGATTGGTTGACCACTTTCTAGAGTTTTCTCGAAAAATCTGGGTTCCATGGAACAGTATATAAGAAGTGCTTTCTCGCCAAGGCAGTCTGTGATCAGAGTCGGTCAGCTTGCATTGAGCCTCTTCGAAAGAGACTTGCTTTAAGTGTTATTGCTATACAGTTTGTACTGTGGATTTGCTATTGACAGCTGTTGTTTAAGCTGTGTTTACTGGTCGAATTGAAGCTGATACTTGGTTTATAGACCTGTATTTTTCTGGAACTTTCTGTGAATAAATTACTGAATTTTTGTACGTTTGGCCTTTCATTCTCGGACAACTCACGAACCCCCAAGTACGCAACAACCTGCACTCCTGTTGCATGCATCAACCGCCCCACGCAATCAATCGAATCCAAGTCTTCTGAGCAATTAACAACGGAACTACTCGAGAATGCAGAATTAGGAAGTGAACAGAGATGTGCTGCGGAGAAGCTACTCCAAGAATTTCAAGACCTTTTTTCTCGAACACCTGAAGACGTCGGGAGAACGAACATCACCCAGCACAGAATTGATACAGGAAGTCATCCTCCAATCAAACAACATCCAAGAAGACTTCCATTTGCTAAACAGGAAGAGGTCACTGAACTTTTAAATGAAATGCAGCACAATGACGTATTCGAGCCATCAACGAGTCCTTGGGCCTCTCCCATAGTACTCGTGCGAAAAAAGGATGGTTCAACAAGATTCTGTGTGGATTATCGTCGTTTGAATGACATCACGAAGAAGGACAGTTACCCTCTTCCCAGAATTGACGACACATTAGACACACTTGCTGGCAATAAATGGTTCTCGACTTTGGATCTGAAGAGCGGTTACTGGCAAGTAGAATTACATCCTGATGATCGTGAGAAGACTGCATTCACCACGGGACAAGGACTGTGGCAATTTAAAGTTATGCCGTTCGGATTATGTAATGCTCCTGCCACCTTCGAACGCCTGATGGAGACAGTGCTAAAAGGACTTTCCTATGAAGCCTGTCTGGTGTATTTGGATGATATTACCATTGTGGGGCGCACTTTTGAAGACCATCTACGAAACATCCGAAAGGTGCTGGAGAAACTCAGAATAGCTAACCTCAAATTGAATCCAGGCAAGTGTAACTTGTTCCGTCGTGAAGTGAGCTACCTCGGCCATATCATCTCTGCCGAAGGTGTGAGAACTGATCCTGAGAAGATCTCTGCAGTCGAGAACTGGAGTCGCCCTGAAAATATACACCAACTACGAAGTTTCCTGGGGTTATGCACTTACTACAGGAAGTTTGTCAAGGGTTTCTCAAATATTGCCAGACCACTCCACAAGCTGACGGAAGCCAAACAGAAGTTCCTGTGGACAGATGAATGTGAAAAGGCGTTCAAGCGACTTAAAGAGGCCTTAATATCATCGCCTATCTTGACGTATCCACAGCCCGACAGACAGTTCATACTTGATACAGATGCCAGCCATGAAAGTGTCGGTACTGTTTTGTCGCAGGAAATTGATGGTCAAGAACATGTCATTGCCTATTGGAGTAAATGCCTGTCTAAACCAGAGCGAAATTACTGTACCACCAGGAAAGAGCTACTCGCCATCGTAAAAGCCATAGAACATTTCCATCATTACCTCTATGCCAGAAGATTCCTGCTCCGGACTGACCATGCATCTTTAGCGTGGTTGCTCCAGTTCAAGAACCCGGAAGGACAGATTGCCAGATGGATACAACGCCTCCAGGAATATGACTTCGAGATACGTCATCGTAGTGGGACTCTACATGGTAATGCAGATGCCTTGTCCCGGAAGCCCTGCTCGGAAGTCTGCAAGTACTGCTCTAGAGCCGAACAGAAATACCTGCCGATAAATCCGCTGGCCTGCCAAGTTACTATCTCAACACCATCAGAACAGGATCCCGATCCATGGAGTGACGAAGAACTTAGAAAAGCCCAGTTGGAAGATTCGACGTAAAGCCAATATTACAGCTGAAGGAGACGACCAGCAACAGACCTACCTGGCAGGATATTTCCAGATTTAGTCCCATTACGAAAAGTTATTGGGCACTTTGGGACTCTCTTCATATCAGAAATGGCGTATTATACAGAAAGTGGGAATCTGATGATGGGAAAAGTTTCAGATGGCAGACTTTATTACCAAGATCAAAAATTCCAGCTGTTTTAGAACAACTGCATAATAGCTCTACCGGAGGCCATTTTGGGGTAATGAAAACTCTGCAGAAAGTTCGGGAACGCTTCTACTGGTGCAAGGCAAAGGAGGATGTGGAGAAATGGTGTAAATCCTGTTATGCTTGTGCGGCACGTAAAGGCCCGCGGAAACGAAGTCGAGGAAGACTGCAACGGTATAACGTGGGAGCACCATTTGAACGGATTGCAATCGACATCTTGGGTTCTTTGCCACGGACCTCCAGTGGAAATAAATACATCCTCGTCGTGATGGACTGTTTCACCAAGTGGCCTGAGGCATATCCCATTCCCAATCAAGAGGCATGCACAGTCGCAGAGGTCCTAGTGCAGCAATGGGTGTCAAGGTACGGCACGCCCCTACAACTTCATACCGACCAAGTAGGAACTTTACCTCTGATGTTTTCAAAGGACTGTGTCAACTACTCAGCATAGACAAAACCCGGACAACACCCTTACATCCTCAGTCGGACGGCATGGTCAAGAGGTTCAACCGAACCATCCTGAATAACCTCTCTCTTCTAGTATCAAGGAACCAGCAAGATTGGGACTTGAAGTTGCCATTGTTCCTGCTGGCTTATCGAAGTGCTGTCCATGAAACCACCGGCTATACTCCAGCCCAGATGCTCTTTGGACGTGAACTTCGTCTCCCATGTGATCTCCTGTTTGGTTGTCCACCCGATGCGCCTTCATCGCTCGAGGAGTACATCCAAGATCTCCAGGCACGATTTGAGGACGTACACAACTTTGCTCGGGAGTGGATTCACACTGCAACGGAGAAAATGAAGACAAGGTACGATCTAAAGGCTAACCAACATGAGTTCCAGGAAGGAGAGAAGGTCTGGTTGTGGAATCCTGTTTGACGCAAAGGACTCTCTCCCAAGTTATAGTGCAACTGGGACGGACCATACACAGTCTTAAAAAGGCTGAATGATGTAGTGGTGCGGATCACTAAAACACCTTCATCAGAACCGAAGGTGGTGCACTATAATAGGCTATCCAAGTACCACAAGTAACGGTAATAGTAAAATTAAAAATGTAAATACTGGTGAGATTTGCGCATGCGTAATGTAAATATTTGTATATAAATACTTGTACATATTTGTGAATTTTATAAATATTTCTCACTTGATTTTTGTTTCAATTTTGTTGTTATATGCAACTTAGTTTTTGTATTTGCGATTGTGTAAATTTGGTTAGTTTCGCCTCTTAACCAAGGGTTGCACTGCCCGGGACGTGCAGTCCTTGGGAGGGGGGCAGTGTTACAAAATTGTAAATAATTGTGTTTATTTTTGTATAAATTCTTTGAAAGAGGCTTAGTAAGTTGATAAAGTGCTAATTTTGTCCATTTCTAGTCATTTTAGCGTTAAAATAACCTTATTTTCCCTTAAAAACGCATTAAAAAGCCCCACTAAGGCAGGTAATGGATTTGGCGCCAAATTTGGCGACTTTTTCCCACCTTGGCGATTTTTTTTGCGACCTTGGCGAGAAAATCCTTATAAGGGATATACCAAATATGGAAGCTGTAAGTTGATTGGTTGACCACTTTCTAGAGTTTTCTCGAAAAATCTGGGTTCCATGGAACAGTATATAAGAAGCGCTTTCTCGCCAAGGCAGTCAGTTCAGTCTGTGATCAGAGTCGGTCAGCTTGCATTGAGCCTCTTCGAAAGAGACTTGCTTTAAGTGTTATTGCTATACAGTTTGTACTGTGGATTTGCTATTGACAGCTGTTGTTTAAGCTGTGTTTACTGGTCGAATTGAAGCTGATACTTGGTTTATAGACCTGTATTTTTCTGGAACTTTCTGTGAATAAATTACTCAATTTTTGTACGTTTGGCCTTTCATTCTCGGACAACTCACGAACCCCCAAGTACGCAACACAAGATTCTCGAAACCAACGCTGAAAATGATATCATAGCTAAAAGATTCTATTAGAATAAAGAAAGTAAAATTTTATACATGTTTCCATATGTGCATTTCAACTGAATAAAAAAATGAAAAGGGATATAATTCAGTGAAAAAAATAAAGGAGCAATAATACTCAAATATTAGTAAAATTGTGTCAAATTTGAGTATGTCACATAGTTAAAAAAGCTCCGAAACAAATATTATCAAAATTAAAAATTCCCTTGTACTCATTATTAAGTATATTCACATGTTCAAAAATGGCCATCGACCGTCCTGAATCCCGATATCCCAAACATAGATTCGCATTCATGTATTCTTCCGCAAACTAGTATGAAACTGCCACGAAATATAGTTCTAGGGATTTGAGGGAATACATTTCGTGTTTGGATTTTTTCTGTTTAAATTTGTAGAAATTATATTTTAAAGAACTTCTTTTAGTACAGCGTATTTATAGTAAATTAGGAAATGCAGAGACATTAATTTAAAAACATGCGATATTTCAAAATTGAGACAAGCATGTCTCCTTTCACTAAGAAAACAAAAATACACCGCCTTCATCTAAATGAATAAGTGGTCCTTTTCTAAATCCCTAAACAAGAAATATAGATTTCCGAGCTATGCGCATGAAGCACGCCAGTAAACTGAATAGACGAAATGATCGAGAATTTCTAGTCTAAACATTTTTATATGGTGAAAAAGTATTCTGAATATTGTTGAATATTCTGAATCTTTTGTATTGCGAGAAATTCTCGCTTGATTTTCTAGAGTTGGGTAGTAAACCAAGATTATAGTTGCTGAAACTCGCCTCTTGTATTCGCATTTGTTTGCGCAGATTTTTAAATAACTTTACTCTCGAGAATATAGGCAAACACTTTAGAATTCTGATAGGGGTTTCTAGAACTCGCTTTTAATGGGGACTAGAATTTATAAGGATGACATGAAGCTATTTTTTCTAGAGAAACAACTTAGATTCTAGATGTCAGTTACAGAATTTTTTCTCAATGTTCTGAAACAAAATTACTCATTTCGAAATGTCTGTTTACTCATTTTTGATCACTTTATTTTTAACAGTGTTTAGCGGAAAAACTTAATCATAATCGCAAAAATGTAGTGAGATAAAGAAAAGAAAATTTTATCGATGGTTTGCGTGGTTTTGGAAGATTCATTCATTGATTCAAGTGATAAATTTTAATACGTAAGGGGAATTATCAATAATAAAAAACTATGTAGCATTCAACTATGTCACGGGAAATTGAAAACATATTTAAATAAATAGATGCATGATTATAAAATCTTAATTGAAGGATTACGATGGCATTTTTAATTTTTTGGAGACATTTAGACTTCAAAACATATAAATATCATGATGCAAAAGATAAAGCCATTTTTTTAAATATCATGTAAACCAGTGTTTAGTTGTTTGAACTAGTAGGAAGAAACAAATATGGAAATACATGTGAAAAAATCTAGTGCCAGGTGAGCGTAGACCGATCCGATTAGTTACAAATATTTGGACATTATGTAATTTTTTTTTTTTCAAAATATTTACGTTTCGAAGATTGATAACTTCATGAATAAATAAATAAAATATTATTTGTTTATTTAGTTTATATTTATAAAGCTTTTTAAACTGTTAAATTTTACTGTAAATTAAACAGAAAGAAATGATACCGCAAACGTCGTGCTGACACCCAAAAGCTGCATCCAGACTAAATTAATGCATCTTTTCCTTTCTTTCTTTCTTTCTTTTTTTTAATATTTGTTTACAAAAAGTAATATTATAAAATGTGTCACTAATCCTAATTTTTACCACGTTTTTATTAACTTCGATTCTTGTTTGCTTGTCCGGTACAAATCTTGCAATCGATTCCAACTTACCTACTAACTAGACATTTCAAACTTTCAGAATAGCTCAAAACCAGATGAAAACACAATACCTCGAAGCTCTATTTTCAAATTTTTGATTAGTTTTCTTTTAATTAATTAAAATATGAAAATAATAACCTCGTAATTGCTTTAAAAATAGCGAATAAAATATTAGCTATAATTTAATTGTTGCCAAAAAAAAAAAAAGTTTACGGGTTCATTTTCTCTCGACATAAAAACAAATACTTTTAATTAAACGTGAATGCTAAAAAATTGCAAAAAGTTAAATTATGCATCTCACAAAAATGGACGTCATTATCACTTTAAAAATTTTATACATGTTGATAAAGTGCTAATGTAGGTCTATAGCCGTGATTCAACAGACAATTTAAAAACATGGTATATAAAAAGTTTTTTACCTTATAATTATTTTACTGTCATTCAGCAATAAAGGAATTTAGAAATACTGGCAAATTTACTCGTAAGACTGAGTCATAATTTGCAGAACAAATTAATATTTCCGAAATTCAAGTGACTGAATAAGGCTGACCAAATGACTACCCTGTTAGGTCAGTGGTAGAGCATTGTCGTAGAAGACATAGCCGAAGGCTCAAATATTGACCTTTTAATTTTCTTCACCTTTGTATGTAAAAAATCTACAGTTATTTTTTTGTTTCTTTTTTCTTTTCTTTCCTTTGTTTCTTTTTTCTTTTCTTAATAATTTTTTTTCTGCTGCTAATTTACTTATGATTTTCGCTTAAATTATTTTTATTGGTAATACAAGCCGTCTCATCATTATTGACCATTCTATAAACAACATAGTATAGGAAAAAAAAAAAAAACTTAAAAAAAAATTGAAGAAATGAATGTGAAAAAGGGTCTTTTTAAAAATGCGTAACAAAAATAACGATTTTATATAATTTTATCTAATTTATTGATGACCATCACCATCATCATCATCATCGTTATTACTTGTAAAATTAAGTAAAAAAAAAAATGCACATATTACAAATAAAAAATATAGATATTTGATTATTTAATTTCAATTAAAAACAATTAATAACGGATAATTTTAACTTTCTGATTTTTTTTTCTTTCTTTCTTTTTTCCTTCTTCATCAGCTTATTATTTTCTCTTCTTTCATTAAAAAGTTAAATATATTACTTTTTCTTCAAAACTCTTTGTTTAAAAAAAAAAAATAAATAAATAAAAGAACTGCAGCAGAACAGAAATAAATTGTGTTTTTAAGAGTAGTTTTTTAATGTGTTTCGATTGTAGGGGTTAAATCTGAGTAATAATATTTTTTTGCTCCGCATTAAGCTAACCCCCCCCCCCCCCCAAACAAACAATCAAAAACATATATTGATTATATATGATATTCTTATAAATTGAAAACTGATTAAAATAACCTTTAGAACGATATGTTCTTGGAAATTTTAAAAAGAGCAAGAATTTTCAAGAGCATATAAATACACAAATAATTGCGCAGTAATGTAGAAGATAACTTTAGGATCAAGGATTACTAAGCAGGGAACAAAAATCTGATATCAGTTCAAAACTTAAAAGCCAACTGAATTATTATTCGTGTCACTGTTGATGGAAGCAGATCATACAAAAAACTAGTTGGCATAGGTGGACTCTGCTCAGTTCCCCATCATATTTAGGCATAAATTTCTAGTGCGAGACATATTATAATCATGTTAAAAGAAATGAATTTGACCAAAGCTTCATAAAATGACAGGCTGAAATCCCCGCCTAATAGGCTATCCACCGTTCACTTCGATATATTTACCTTATTCTAATCTATTAATTTATTTTATCAGGGTAAATTTCGTTGTTTAGTTTTCATGCTACTGTTTCCAATGCAATAATCCTCAAAATTCATATTTATATGAAAAATTTACAATTTCGCTATGTTCACAAAATCGTAAATTACAAATAATTTACGAAATTTTCCTATTGGAATATTTGTATTCAATCATGTTCAAACAAATATCATAAATATATTTTTGAAGTTGTCTAATGCATTTGTGATCTTCAAAATGGAAGTTTATGCTCAATTTTGCCTTATTCTGACATGATAAGTAAATCGTAAATTCCAAATAACTTACGATTTTTTTTTTTAAATTGGAAAAATCATAGTTTATGATATTCATGCCAGTATCCAAAATAATATTTAAAAAGTGGTTTTACACCTTTACGATATAAATATCCCTCAAGATTGACGTTTATGTGAAATTTTGCTCTATTCTGCCATGTTAAGGAAATCGTAAGTTTCCAATAACTTACGAAATTTTTATATTGAAAAATTCATAGTCATTAATATTCCTGCCAGTATTCTAAATAATATTTCAAAAGTAGTCTGACATCTTTACGATGAAAATATCTCTCTAAATTGACGTTTATGTGAAATTTTGCCCTATACTGCCATGTTAAGAAATTCGTAAATTTCCAATAACTTGCGAAATTTTCAAAGTAGCATATTTATAGTAATTGATGTTCATTCCGGCATCAAAACTGATATTTTAAAACTGGTCGGACATTTTTACAGTAAAAAGTTTTCATTTAATGCAGGTTTAAGTGAATTTTTGTCCTATTCTCCCATGTTAAGAAAATCGTAAATTTCTAATAACTTACGAAGTTTTTTAATTCGAATGTTGCAAATGAATAGGGTTCTTGCCAGTATCGAAAGTAATATTTTAAAACTGGTCTGACCTCTCTGCAATCATTTGTTCGTGAGATATCGTGTAAACAGGCTAACAAACTAACGGACTAACCCACTAACGGACTGACACACTAACAGACACCCTACAGACAGACACCATACAAATTTTGTCATTTTCGGATTCCTCACACCTGAAAACGTATAAAAAAGTGAAAACACCGAGGTCGAAATTTTTCACGATTACCTAAGTTCCCCATACCTATAGTATGATGGGGAACTAATAACACTGCTCGGCATGAAATTGCCCCAACACCATTTTTGCAAATTCTTATGTAAAATGACCTCCAAAATGACGGACATTTTGCCCTATCACCCACGGTTTTTTGGGGATGCCCCCTATTTTTACCACTTTTCGGTTATTTTATGGCTATAAGTTTGATTTTTAGGAGGGAGGGGATTATTTTAACAGCTAAATATCTTCTGAGGGCCTAAAGAGGTGAAAAAAATCTGTAACATGAACATTTAAAACAATAGGAAGATGTGGAGGGGGAGGGAATTTGCCACTGAAATTATAAGTTACATTTATTAAATTTTATTAATCGATTATTATTATCACTTATTATACATTACATATCTTTATTTTTAAGAGTTAAAATAATTATTTTCCATTCTCCAAATCAAATTCGTGGCCATAAAATTACCAAAGGAAAAAAAAAAAAAGATGAGGGGAGGAGGTGACGTCCCTAGAAAACGGTAGGTGATGGGGCCAAAGGGGGGTCATATTCGGATTTAGGAGGTCATTTTACATAAGAATCAGCAGGAATGGTATCAGGACTCGAATTTTTTTCAGCGTAGTGTAATCTGGAGAATTAATCTTCCAAAATCTATTGAAATGTCGCTTATTTCATATTAGCAATATACCTAATATTATGTAACATTATTAAAATGGAAAGATTTTGTTCTAACATGTAATTCATCGAAACATTATTAATAATTGTAGATTTGTGAGTTATTTTTTATTGAATCAATGTAGAGTATTTTTATTAAAAAGCGATTACATGTGAATTATTTGTGTGCTTTCTTTTAAAATCAGATTTCATAATAACTAGAAAAAAGTAATATATACCTTTAATATATTATTCAATGGAGTATTTAAATGTTTGATAAATATTAAACAAATAATTTTACAGAGAAGAAAAATAAATAAAAAATTACTATACTGTAAACACTAGACCGTTTGATCTAGGGGGGGGGGGGGGAGCTAGGGGGCTTAAACCCCCCCCCCCCCCTAAAAAAAAGCACTAACATTCACAATTGAATGTCACTATTGTAAATTTTTCATTGATCCGGAATAACATCTTGAAAACTCTTAGCCACCCCGAAAAGTTAAGTTCTGGATCCGCCACTGACTAGTTTTTCAAAATTTGAGTTATATATTAAATCTTGAGGTTTTTCTGTTATTATAAAAGAATTATCATTAAGATAAATTAAATGAACGCTATTCTGATGAATTTGTATGCAGTTAACATACTTTAAAACACAACAATGATAAATAAAAAAGTGTTTTATGTAATTTTGAATAGAAAATTTATGTTATAATTATCAATAATTAAAAAAAAAGCATTTTTATTTTGAGTTATATACATATAAATTTTTAATTATTCGAAAAATGAATTCTAACTATTATTTTCGAGTTTAAGATGTGCTTAGCACCTTATCAAGTTCTAATTCTCACAAAACAGTTGAACACTCTTTTAAATCGTCACTGTTAAAAATGGTTTCTTAAAAATGAGCTAAATTGTCTCAAAATAGCTCCGAAACAATATGTACTGAAATTTGAGAAACCATGTACTCATTTTTGAGTATATCGACGTGCTGAAAAATGGGGTTGACCAATAAGAATCCAAATATCCCCATATTTCACGCGTCAATATACTCAAAAATGAGTACATGGTTTTTCAAATTTAAGTATTGATCGTTTCGGAGCTATTTTGAGACAATTCAGCTCATTTTTAAGAAACCATTTTTAACAGTGATGTTGAAAAATATGAAGAAGTAAATAGAAGTTAATTTCAGATTAGATAAACATAATTTATTACAAAGAGTATAGTAAAAGTATTACATTGATGTATTATTTTTATGTACACAATTTTCATTTTTTCAAAAATAAATCTTATATTGCCAAATAAATAAATAAATAAATAAGCAAAACTGCACAAAGCGAAGTATTTTTGTTTTCAGTCTTCTTTCATCGTATTTGTCAACCTTTCTGATATTTGGGTACTGGTATTTTTTATATGCTTTTGTAGCAGCTTACAGAGTGGAAATTTCTGTAAAAATAATATATTGCAGCTATGCTTCAGCTTTTGTAGTGTTAATTTAAAGTAACTTTGCTTGAAGTTTATTTTTCAAATTTATCATTTATTATATGCCTTTTTAATGCATTTAAAAAGAATGAATTTTCTATTTATTGTTGCTTATCATGTCATGTATCAATGTATAAGCAAAATAAATAAATAATAAAGGTATTAAATAATAACTAAATAAGTAAAAAAAATAAATAAATACGTAAATAAATAAATAAACAAATAAAACAAACAAACAAACAAATAAATAAACTATTACTTTTAGAAAGGCAAAAGGGCCTTTTTTTTTTTACTTTGAAAGCTATCATTTACTTGTCTAAGTAACTCTGCTATAATAATAATAATAATAATAATAATAATAATAATAATAATAATAAAGCAATATTTGTTTGTTCTATATATTACTCATTTCTTTTAAGGGGTTTCACTTTCATTTATAAAAGCTCTTGTACAGACATGATTGTATTTATTCCCTCTAATCAATATGGACACCAATCAAAAATAAAATAATAAATTTGGTGAAAGTGCCTCAGTGCAGAGAAATCATCGCTTGGTAAACTGACGTTATATCCAGGTCATATATGTGATGCAATTCGCTCAATTTAATTAGGATTTTTTACAATGAAACAAATAATATACCGCAGCTCATATCCACAAGTAGGTTCAGAAACATAATATAAAAAAAGAAGAAGAAGAAAAACACGTTACAAAAAAATTACACAACGTCAAACATCGCTTGTAACATTCTTGCGTTGCTGTCAATCACACGTCAGAAAGAACCCGTGGTTAAACAGGCTTCTAGACATCCACTGGCTTACTTTCATCGGTTATAATTTTCTTTTTTGATTGGGATAGATATGCAACCCGTCATTTACTGATCTTGAGCCCTTATTTGAACAAACATATGAGGCCCAAAGCAGGCTGGACTTATGGTAGGCGGGAATTTTCGAGTTAGCAGAAGTAGAATCAGTCCGCCCGAATTTCTTATAGGAACGGAATAATTAGGTGATTTGAATTACTGTTCAATTGCCGATTTAATTGTTTCGTAATGCATATAACAATTTTTTATAATGTTATATTTATGTATGTTATCCTTTATTCATAATACAAAGAAATGTGGCATACGAAATTGCTTATGGCCTAGAAATATCGCGGTAACATAAAATAATCTTGCTTAATCTACCAATTACAAATTGAATCAGATATTCCTGCTACTTAGTGTTGTCAGATTTTAGGGATTTTTATATTCAAATATATGTCACTAATTTTTAATAGCAATATGTTTACCTTATGGATTCCAAGATTAATCGCCTAAAATATATCTGTACACTGGAGGTTAAAGGACACCATGTCCTTTTTTCTTTTCTTTCTTCTTCTTCTTCTTCTTCTTCTTCTTCTTTTTTTTTTTTTTTTTTTTTTTTTTGGGTTAGTATAATGTCCTTGATAAGAATTTTTTGCTTTATTATATTAGTGCATTATGTCCAGTGGCGAAGTGTACTTGGAAGCGACGGAAGCAGCGTTTCCCCTATTTAAGATTTTTAAAAAGTAATCAAGTAACGTCACCTCGTCGAAAGACTGAATTGATTCTTCCTCTGCATTTGGAAGCGCTTCACTTCGGCGCTTCCATAGTTTTCTGAACCACGCATCGCTCCTGATTATGTCAGTAATCATATATTAAAGTATCATATAGGGATTATTGCTAGTTTCGGAGAAATGCATTTAAACATGCACTTAAAGTAGGAAAAAAAATGATGCTCTCCTGAAAAATTACACTTTTATGATATGGTGTCATTTACCTCCGTTTGGAGATGTATTAAATACCACTCCTTAAAATTAGTGATAAAACTATTAAATAAACATGTCTCTAAATTTAACACCACTGCTAAATTCCTTATGAATTGAAAACTACTTATTATTATTATTTTTTTTTCTGTTCCTTAATAACTCTATAATGAACGTTATAACATTTTCGCGGGTCGCATTCTTTTGACGAACATATTATTTTAGTTCTAATAAAGAATAATATATCATCCACCTTAAAAAAAAAAGCTTTATTTATAAAGGCTAAAATTTCAGAAATAAATAAAAAGTTTTTTATTATTATTATTATTATTTATTATGGTATTTAAAACGTATAAAGTTTTTTAATTGTGGTAATAGGAGAATTTTTTTTTTTGATTTTTCTAAAGAAAAATTCAAATGAATGAATTTGAATGAACGAATGAATAATATAAATTTTTCATTCATACGATATTCTAAAAAAAAAAAAAAAAAAAAAAAAATCTGATGTGGACAGACACCACATGACAATGGGTGTATAACCCATTGGAATATACATATTGTTATGAAAACATTGACATTTTTGTGTGAGGTAACTGATTTGTAAATAAACAGACAGATCCTAACCACGAAAAAAAAAAAAAAAAAAAAAAAAAACCTGAAAAACTGCACTCTAACCACTACACACTAACCAAATAACCGAAGACACACCATACCCACAATATACACACCGCAAAAAGATTTTGTGAAATTAATTTCTATCCCCCCGTAAGTAGACGGGTTAAGGGAAAAAAAAAAAAAAAAAAAAAAAAAAAAAACATTTTCATACTTAAATCTATTCCAAATTTTCTTAGAAAAGCGATTTTTCATGTGTAGGTCTATTATACATATCCAACACGTAGTATAAAGAGATTTTGCGAAATTCTCCCTCTTCCTACCTTTCAAGAGAGGGGGAGAGGCAAAAAAACTTTTCAAACATAACCCTGCATCAAATTATCTTAGGAAGACGATATTGTGATGTGTCAGTTGGTTATGTGTTTAAAACATAATAAATAAAACATAAAATATAAAGGGATTTTGCGAACCACCCACCTTTGTGACAGGTGAGGCAAAAAATACGTTTTCAAGCTTAAATCTGCTTCAAACTAATTTAGAATGGCGAATTTTGATGCGTGAGTGCTGATTAAGTGTACACAATATGCACTTTGACGGGATTTCGCGAAACTTCTAACTTACTCACAGAGGATTTGAATGCGGGTAAAGCACTGTCGAAAGCAGTCGGGACCTGGACTCTTCATGTTGCAAACTGGAAAACCATTTCTGAATGCAGCGTGAACATTAACTTAGGTTTTGATCAATTTTAATGATTTTAAAATTTTTGTTTTTTAATATTTTTTTAATAATGATATGGAATTTTGGGAATTCACTTAAATATAGTGACCAACAAAGTGGGCAAAGCCTTCTAGTCATAACATATGTTTATTTGAATGTCTCATATAATTATATGCGTAAAGGGAAAAGTAATTAAACGGATTGTTTTTAAGGAGAGATATTTTCCTGTATGGGACAAAAAATATTTGTATTATTCATATACAAATTAATAACTTGCATACACAAATAATATTAGTGTGATGTTACTCTGGTAAAGCCTTTTAGCCGTTACATATTCTCTACATGTAACGTTTCCAGGGAGAACCACGTGGAGGTAGGCTTTTCTCTCCCCTTGTGTGTGTGTGTGTGTGTGTGTGTGTGTGTGTGTGTGTGTGTGTGTGTGTGTGTGCCTGTGCGTGTGTATGTGCATGTGCATGTGCGTGTGCGTGTGGGCAATTAGTAGATACCATTCCTCTGTCGCATATCATTGGTTTGCGCAAATATTGCCCGAGTTGTATTGATGCTTCAAAGAGAAGGAAAATGGGTTATTATAATAAAACCCGGCCAGTAAAATTTTCTAATAAAGTATTGTAGAATGATGAAGAATAATAATTTTGTAAGAAAACACGTAAATTCCAAAAACATACAATAATACTCTTGAGTCGAAAATAATTAACTACTACCATTCATCAGGTGAAATAAGTTCCACAAAAGGCTGACAAAACAAAAATGCGCTTTAAAGATTTAAAAAGAACTAATGCGTTGCTCTTTTAAAGCTGCACTCGTGCCAAGAACCTTTCGCCTGATGAAAGGTCATGTATAATTATTTTCGACCTAAAACAATACTTGCATCTTTTTTTGCAATTTATGATGTTTGCTTATAAAATTCTTACACATAAATTACATGTCGCCCAATTTAGAGCTGATTTGTCTCGGAAAGTATGCCTTCAGGGAGGTCTTCTAAAAGGGTAGGTGGCCCGAATTCTCGTTACAGTACAAGGAAAACCCTGGAAAACCTTGTACAGCCACCCTGCTATAACCTTGCTGGTATCGAATATGCAAACTTCAGTTTTGAGCTCTTATTATGTGATAACAAGTTAACCACGTGACTGAGTGGGCTGTGCAGGAAAAAAGAGTATGTTACAAAGAGCTGAATATGTTTATAAGATCTTAGTTTTGTTTGAGAAAATAGAAAGAAGGTGCTTTCATGAGCCGGACGATGTTGACTTGAAAAAATGGATTGCAGAAGAGAAGATATGTATGTGCTAGAATAGTATTAGCAGTGAATGATGAAGGAGAAGGTGGTGATATTAGTAGGAGGTAATTTAACTTTATAATAGTGTTGATGTATTCGAGATGCTTCTTGATGGTATAAAGAAATAGGAGCAGAGGAGGACATTTAAGGACATTTTCGAATGTGATTTCTGTAACAATGATGCCAGATGTTAAGGGTTTTTAAAACGATACTGAAGCAGTGCAGCTATTTAAGGACAAAGAACTGATTGATTATGCATGTTAAATCAAGCAATGAGTAGCAAATTTTATTATTATTAAGAATAGGGACCTAACAAGTCATATAAGGAGGAAAAATTGCATGAATAAATTATTAGTATGATCATTTAGTAATTATATTCCTTTTCATTAGATGCATGACACGTATAATTTAAAAAGAAATATTTAATGAAAAAGAAATCAATACTATAAAAAATACAAAATTTGAGAATAAGGGGAGAAAGAGGGAGTACCAATACTAACATAGTTTTTTTAAGAAACACGGCGTAAATACAAGATTAAATTAAAAATTCCTTTTCGAACTGTCATTTTAACGGGTTATTTTCTGATTCATGTACTACATTTTCAGTGTTTCTACAATTCTGATATTATTATGTGAGCATACATGGCGTTTCCTATTCATAAAAAATTGGATAGAATAAATACTGCTCTTTTAAACAGCTGTCCTAGAGAAGAACTTTGCTTTATAAATAGTAGTCTTTAGGGGGTCTTCTGCTTACCTGCGCAACTCAAAAACTTTTGACTATTTATTATTTTACTGAAGTAAACTGAAGAGATAAGGGTGTATAGTTATCAATTTTGGGTTTCAATCCATATCTTAAAAGTAAAATAATGATTTTCACAGATTGAGAGTGGGCAATAATCAAGAAGCATCATGAATTACGGATATAGGAAGTCGTAAATGTTGTACATCGAAAAAGAAACACAAAGGAATTTTCTTTTTAAAAACTTTCATTTTATTTTCAAAAGAACATGCTACATTTTTAGAAGATGACAGAGAACAAGGAAATATTTCACATAATAAATTAAAAAATAAAAGAAACGAGTCACAAGACGTATTATTATGTATTATATTATAATGTGCCTGTGGTGTTTGTGAAATGTTTGTTATCCAGTGATTATGTTTCTTTCTGAGATCGTAGACACCGCCATTATTTTCAAATAAATCACACAACAGACATCACTAAATTAAAAATTTATTACCTAAAACATATATCATTACATCATCGTCACAAATATATGACTACAATTATGATTACAATAACTCCTGAAAAAAAAAAAAAAAAAAAAAAAAAAAAAAAGAAAAAGGTTCTCCATTTAAAGTCGACGTACTTATTCGACTATACATCTCCAATAAAATAAATTACGCCAATATATACGCATGTATTCGGACCGTTTCCAACGCAACGCAACGCAAATTTCACATTTTTATTCTTATCACTTCTCCTTGTTAAATAATTATCGGTAAAACTTCTTATTATTTATAAATTCCAGTTTTTCACGTAATTCTGTATAAAATCTTCTTTTCTTTCTTCGGATGAGTTTTTTCTTAATTCATATTTTTTTCTACGAAAACATTTTTCTTTAGAGAGAAGAAGCAGAGAAAAGCTGATACATGAAGCAGAGACAGAGAAACGCAAATTTCCAGAGAATCCATACAGAGAACAAGAAGCCATGTGAGAAGCTGAGCCAGAGATCCTGCTGAACAAGAGAGCTGTAAACTGGGCAAGAGATCTGTAAACGAAGGTTGAGCCAGATGGTACGATAAAGAGAAAGTCAGAAGCCGTAATAAATGGCCAGAGAGAATCTGTGCCAGATAGCCTTTTCTTTTGCTATTTTCTGTGCTAATTGATGCTCTTATACCTGCTCATTTTTAGGATGAATGCTATAGATTGAAATAGCTATATATATGATGTGTGCTTTTTAACCTTTTTTTTTGTGTGTGAACCTGAATTCTTCAAATTAATGATATGCCAAATTTTATGTCAAATATTGCTGCTATAAAAACCTTATGGCTATGGAACTAAGTAATTTATTTTTTGCTTAAGAACTGTACTATAGGAAATGCAGAAAGGATTTAGATGTATATTTATGAAAGTGCTTGGATTTATATATATTTTAGAATATTGAAAGTTATGGAAATGTGCATTTACTTAATTTAAGTTATTGTCCTATGACGTATGACTATTTTGTTAGGCTAAAACTATTGAACTGGAGGAAAATTTAGATTAACAAGCCGAAATAATAATATATTATATTGTACCTTAACTACTAATTTAAATATAAATATAGAATATTAATAAAAATTTATACATACTTGCCTTTATAAATAACCAAATGTTGAAAATAATCAGTAAACAGGAGGTAGAGTTCGATATCCGATTCGGAATATACTTTTGTTGAACGAAATAAGTAAAAAAAATTCGTGAGTGTTAGAGGATTAAAAAAAAAATCAATGCAGAATAAGTAGTAGATATTTGAGATACAGTATGCTAAAAATTATGTCAAGAAATGACACTTCATTCTAAAAATATTTGAATTATGCGTATACATATGTCGAATCAAAGAGAAGTTAATGATATAAATGATTTACGCTGATATTCTCAAAAAAATATTTGAATTTCTCTAAAGACAATTCCTTTTTTAAATTTAATTTTGATAATAACTCATAAAATCGGTTTCTTAGGTATAAATTATGCTTAAGTTTAGTACTCCACGTTTATATTAGCACTGGCATAAGACATGTGATATTCTGAACACAATCGAATGAATGCCTTTTAAAGTAGAGCACTTTTAACTACCATATGTTCTTCCTACGTTATTGAAAATTCAAATGTTAAAAGTTGGCACGTAATGGAAAAATATTAAATGCAGTTAGAATGTGCCTCTTTATCAAATATTTGTTTCTGTGTTTTCCATTTTTATACCTAAGAGACGAAATTAAACCGGAAATAACTAAAATAATTTAATAAATTTAAAAACAAAAGAATTATTATGTTTTCTAGAAACTCGTAAACTGAGAAAGTATCACATATTAATCGCAGACTGAAATAGATTTAATAATAATAATAATAATAAAGCTAGAACACACTTTTTACATTCTAAAAACTTCTATTATCAGAAACGAATACTAGAACTTAATGCGTTACGGAAGACAACATCTCTTTTCACCATGTGCGCGTAAAAACATATATCAGAGATAAAAACATCATTTTTAAGAACATAACTCAAATATTACTATTTCTACTTAGTTGAATGGTATTGTTCTGTTTGATATATTATTGTTCTGTATTTTCCATAAAAAATACTATTCCTGACTGATGATGAAAAAGAATTAATCAGATAATGCTGCTGATTACTTAGAATTTCACCGGTCGAATGCTATTTATTTTTCTGTAGAATACAAACTACCAATTTTTGAATATACATAAAATCAAGAAACATTTTTAAATATTTAAAATTTTTTCTTATTGTTATTTTTGTCACCGATTTTCACTGCTTATGTGTTTTTTCAAAATATCGTTTGGTGTCTAACTATCTCGTATATTTTAAACTGCTTCTTGGGTACTTTTCCATTAAGAAAACATTTGTTTAAAAATATTTATACAGGGTGTCGCAGAAGGGCCAAACTTTAAATTAAATATGGCGACATAAAAAGCCTGGCAGCCTGGCACGCAATTAAGACTTAATCACGATGCTCTTTGCGCAATAGCGCTAGAAATCAATGGCCAAGCTTTTGCCAGAGATTAATTGGTCCAGATAGATGAAGAACCAGCCGTCGAATTACAACACGCTGTTATCTGTCGAGAAGTTTAACCAGCACGACACGGCGATAAGCATTTTTTGTATAGCAATATGTGGTCGGAAATGAAAAGTGCAAGTGGAAAAACAAGAAATGCTAGGAAATGAAGAAAAAAAATGTTATTTAGTCACATAATATTACAGTAATTGCTCAAATGTGTACAATATTCGTAATGCAATCAATGCTTTAAATACATCAAATTGAAATAGCCTTATTACTATGCATATTCTTTGGAACTTTTCCGTTTGCAAACGAAAAATCGCCAATTTTATTATCGCGATATTTTTTTTTTTTCAGAGTGGTGTACTAAAACTTTTATGCAAATAAATTGTAAATTTTTTACTAAATAATTGGTGGATTTATATATATATATATATATATTAAGACGATAAAGCATATTTATTTATTTATTGAAATTTAATTTAAATTACCTAAAACTAAATTATTAAAGTGAGAAACATGGTATTTTTATAATATGTCATCCACATTACATTACTCATGACTTTCTAAATTTCAGTATAACTTCTTACAGATTGGTTAAGAGTTATTTTATTTATTTTTAGTAAGTGTTGTACTTCTTTATAATTGTTCTTATTATCTATTCTCTGTAATTTTCCATTTTATTTTACTTTCATTACCCTTTTTTCAGGTGACATTAAGTTAGCCCCGCAAACGGAAAAGCACCATATCTTTTTATGTAATCATTGCGCGAATAAATAAATAAATAAATAAAAATTTAACATTTAAAAGCTACGCCCGCATCTGTTAAAGAGTAGCAATAAATGCCCTGCTTTTAAAAGGTTAAGATGACATTCGTGATCAGGGGTTTCTGCGCAATTTTGAATCCTTATGATGTGCTCTCATGGAAGTTTAGCCTGATCCAGGACACCCTGTATAAATATAAATAATAACACGCTAGTTATGGCAATCTAATTATTCCGAAATCTAATCTGCCATATTATTTAAATAATTCACAGTTATTATTTATTTATTTATTTTGTTTTGAATACTCGCAAAAAAAGGTTGATTGCAGAATGATAAAAGTACCAGCCGATAACAAATTCGTTATTGAACTATTTCAAGTGGTATTTTTTTGTTAGGAAAACTGGCCGTGTCGCCAAATTTTTTGCTAAACATGCCAAACAAATTTAAGTCATCGTTTTGGTTTACAAGTGTAATACTTTGTGAAATAAGTTTTATCACAGATATTAAAAATCGAGACTTAATATTTACGTTAAAATTTTATAATTTTTCAAATATTTGTTGAATGTTATAATTTTTTTTTCATTGGATTTTACATTATTTCAGCCATATGCTAAATATTTTTCTGTTTCGATTTTTAGCCAAATGCGGATAATTTGGCGATACATTTTAATCCGGTATCGATAACAGAAAAGAACCCAACTAGATTTAAATCATCGCACTGTTTTTACTTATTAGCGCAAAATGCTGACGATCTGGAGATATCCAAAACAAGTACCGATAACAGAAAAGTACTTTTCTCGTAAAAGTGATCACAAAAGCTGATTTCATATTTAAATCATTCAATGTGTATTTACTGCATACAGATCTCAAGATAAGACATTGATATCATAATTTATTTTGGGACAGCTTTAGTATATAAGCCCTTGGCGATTTTTGAAATCGGAATAGCTCCAACATTTTTCGCCACTCACTTTACTTTAGAAACTACCATTTTAATTCTATCCGTGTGTTAAAAATATAAATGAAATGTAAAATTTTAAATAAATAAACATTAGCAATAATCACTTAAGTTATCTATTTACAATGTGTCTGACTAAACCTTATAGAAAATATGCATTTTTAAAAGTTATATCTTACTTTAGCAAATGCCTTTTTAAACCTCGCCGTACCTTAGAAATATAAATAAAATATAAAATATTGCCATAAATTAGTTGAAAATACAGTAATCAAAAATATAATCAGAATAAACATTAGACTATTATTATTATTATTTTTTTCACAAGAATTTATACCAAAAAAAAAAAAAGGAAAGAAATGTCGCCAAAATTGAGAAAAGGATGTATCCAAGGGGATCCTATACTAAAGCTATACCTTTATCATTTCCAATATTCTTTTTTTAACAGCGCCAAATAAAGTTCTCTTAATGAAAATGTACCTTTTTCATGAATACATTTTTAAAGAAAATACAGAACATTTAAATCTTAAGTATATATTAAATGTCTTTGATCTATACTGATATTTACAATATTAACAATACACTTACTCTACCTCCTGTTTACTAAAAAATGCAATCGTTCAGTCATAGTTTATTACCACTCCTTTTTGGAGCAGCAACAGCAGAACAATGCTCGAAGACGTTTTCGGACGCGCTTCTTCTTTACTCTACTTCTTGAAATATCGAATTCAATTAATTCAATTGCAGTAAGTTCCGATTCAGGGACAATTTGCTGGTCAAGATCCTGCTTAATCAGAGAGTCCTCGGTATCATGCAGCGGTATTTCGACCCAGCAATCCTGTGATTCTGGAACATCTGCAATATAAGAAGCAGAAATATCATTAGTTACTTCCGGATCTTCTTCAACTGTCTTTTCTACAACATGAATTTTAGAATTAACCTCGTCATTTTTTGATGGAAATGCTAACGAAAGCCTCTGAATATTCTTCATACGAACGAGTTCACATTCATTTAAGCAAGAATCAAGAAACTTTTCCAGAAGATCTTCAGGAAAAGGACTTCTTGATTCAGCAGCAGAACTCGAAGCGTCTGAGAATTCAGAGGCAGTTTCGTAAGCATCGGCATCAGAATTTGATTCCGAGGTAAAAATTTTAAAATTCCTTTTAATAACAATAAAGATGAAAGTAATAAACGAGAAAAAGCCACACAAAACGCCAAGCAAAGACAAAAGCATGGCTAAAATTTTGCTGCTGTAAGTGTCTATCACTAAAATTAAACTGTGGTAGATAATATATAACACAAAACGACGTGTAATTGAATTAGAATCTGAAGTTTGAAATCAGAAAATTATCAATCCAAACGACAGTTGCTAAAATTTTCTTTAGAAATGACGATTTAATTTATTATTGATTGTTACAACGTCAATCGAACATTCTAGAATGTTCTAGCATATGTCAACAATTCAATTTTGATTCAATAATGAAAATTCTTGTAAACATTAGAAAAGACATTGTTTTGAAGTGATTGTTTATGAATGACGTAACCGATGTATCATGTTGCCACAGGAAAGAAATAAATAACAAAACAACGTATTTTATATAATGCTTTGAGCTTGGACAATTGCTAAGTAGTTCATGCTTATAACTTTCTATTTCATATTAAATGATTTCAGTTTCATGCTGAACCATGTAGTTTATGAAGATTTATTTTTAAAAATGTTCATAATGTGGCGCGTAAAAATTATAAATTTATTATCCTCTACAAAGTTAATTTTTTAGCTATTTCATATGGCTTATTAAATTATTTCCTCCTATTTTGTTACTTTCTTCTGTATCTCTGAGGCATTTTTAAGGTACAATGTTGAAAATCTAGATAACATTTAATAAGAATATAGGAAACATTTTACTTATTCTTATCATTAACTTTAAAAAAAAAAAATCCTTTAGTGCTATAATAACGCCAATTTTTTTCTGCAAGTTTAATTTTTCACAAAATTTTGTATCAATTTTAATATTTATGCGCAAATTTCTTTTCATAAAAAAATAAATAAATAAATAAATAAAATCAGCTCGTAAACTTTTTTGGCTACAATTAAAAAATAAAATAAATTATTTTTGTCTAAAAAAAGGCTTCTTCAACTTTTTCGATACTGATTATTATTATTTTTCTTTTTTTTTTTTTTCTGAATTTGACTATTTTGTTGAAATTTTGGCAGACTAATTTTTTTTTTTTTTTTTTTTTTTTTTTTTTAGTGCTAGAGGCCTATTTTAGTCGGTACAGCGTTGTCGAATTTTTATACGACACTCTTAATAGTGCTAAGGGCCTATTTCAGTCGGTTTATTGAATGGGGATTTATTGAATGAAGATTTTGTAGATAATTTGATTACTCATAACGAAGGTTACAAGTTTTTAAAAAATATAAAAAATTCTCCCAAGGTACAACTTTGACATGAGACCCCCCAAGGCACAAGTTTGACATGAGCCCCCCCCCCCCCAAGGTACAACTTTGAGATGAGTCCCCCCAAGGCCCAACTTTGACATGAGTCCCTCCCCAGGCCCAACTTTGACATGAGTCCCCCCAAGGTACAACTTTGACATGAGTCCCCCCAAGGCCCAACTTTGACATGAGTCCTCCCCAAGGTACAACTTTGACATGAGTCCCCCCCCCCCAAGGCACACCTTTGACATGAGTCCCCCCCAAGGCACACCTCCCCCTCATTGGGAAAAAGAGAAAAAACGTTGTGTAACGAATCTCTCTCTCCAAACCCCCTGGAATTTGGAAGGAGTGCCCGTTCCTCCCACTCACCCCCCTTTCCATCCTTCGACCCGAACGAGGGGTGATTTGAAAATGCGAGGGAAGAAGAGAGAGAGACTGGTGTAGAGAGATAGACGATGGACAGGATGCAAACTGCTTCCGAAGATGTTTTTTATTCTTTTAAAAGTGATTCTGTTAATAATAATAACTAAGCTCAACTGTAAATAAAAATGTAAATAGATTTAATTAAAGTCTCAATCATATAAAGGATTCTTTCATTGGTATCAAGCCTATACGCTACCTATGGTGTTGATGACGTTACAGTTGTTTTGCGGCTATAAGACAGTTTGGACTTCCAACGTTATTTGTTACAGTATCTGCAGCTGAAACACATTGGTTTGATTTAATGAAAACTTTATCATGGAATTTAGATCGTCACGAATTAACTAAAGAAGAATTTGTCGATATTAACAAGTTTAGCAGTAGGCCTCTGGCACTAAATTAAAATCTGTCAATGTCATATTTTCATGTTTTTTTTTTTTTTTTTTTAGGACGCAGGACTATTAATCTACGGATAACACGTTTTCGACAGTCTTACGATGGTTGGACATTTAACGAAATCGAAAATTTATCGAAAATATAATTGAATAATTTGAAAGCGATGTTATAATTAAAAAAAAGAAAAAAAAAAGAATCTCCTCGTATACGGAGAAATATTTGTTGGGAAGGGAGATGAATTCTCCGAAAAAATATAGCGTCAAAATTTAATCATATTCAGATCTATTTAAATGAATATGGAAATCAGAATTAACTTTATTTATTTTATATTTTTTTATGTCATCTTCCTTCTATCTACAAAATATCTGATTAATTAAGAACCTATAAATTCAAAATATATTTGTTTAGTTTCGCTAGGAATAAAACAATTACTTATCTTTTGTAATAACTTCATAGATACGAATTTAAAAAAAAATTGCATAATTCTCTCACCTTCACTTTTTAAATGAACAGTGTATTAATATTATCTAATATATATATATACATTATGTTTATCTTTAGAGTAGGCTATTTTGGCTCATTTACGTTTTTTAAATTACCTTTGTCGTTAAAGTAAAAAGAAAAGAAAAAATAAATGCCTAAGAATTTTTATCTTGATTTAGTCTTAACTACATTTGGTTTCATAAATGGGTTATACCATGCCAAGGCTCACCGATCTATTAACCTTAAAGTTAAAACAACTAAACTTAACAAAACCGAAAATAACTTAATTTCTAAAAGAAGAAAATAAATAAATAAATAAAATAAAATAAAATATAGAAAAAAAAAAAAGCAGCAATGTTGCAAAATATAGACATTTAGTTTCAATCTAAAACTGCAAAATAAATTGGAAAAATAAAGTTATGATCTCAGATTATAATAGCAATCTAAAGAACAATGAGTTCTAAAAATCGTAGAATTACTTTTCAGTGCACGGAAAATACCATGACCTTCTTACGCAATATTTATCAGCTCCCAGTAGCTGAATTTAATTTATAGCCTTTGCGTTGAAGTTTATTTTTCTGGAAGAATGTAATTAATGTTAAAACGAAAGCCTTTAAAGTAATACACAAGCATTTAACACATTAATTTCGATTAAAGATTTTTTTTTTTTTTTTTGGTTCTTTATCAATAAATTAAAATGCGAATAACAAGTTAAAAAAAAAAAGTTTGTTATTTTAATCTTTCTTTTTGTTTCTCAGTAATTTACTTTATTATTATTACTTTCTCTTACCCATAGGGTCGAGAAATTATTGTTTTAGGGTCAAATTTTTGAACGTGAGTTTTTGTTATATTTACAAGTTCTGAGGTAACCTGAATACGAAAATCGTGCTTTTAGCGAGTGGTTTGTGTGTCTCTCTTTGTGTCTGTCTGTCTGTGTGTTTGTTATCAGCATATCTCAAGAACAATTAGTACCAGAAATTACAAACTCAGTATTCTAAATGTGTATCATATAGGGATGCTACAGTAATATTTTCGTTGAGATGAAGCAAATGGTTCGTGTACAGGGACACTCAAAAGTATTCAAGTACATTACGTCTATGGGGGGAATTGCAGGTAAGTAGAATTTAACATCTATAGACTGCACTAAACCAAATGAAACGAATATATATATTTTGTAATAGAGATAGTCAACTGGAAAAAAAATTTTGTGTATGTGTAGGGGCCTCGCCCCCCCCCCCCCCCTGGGGGGGAAGTCCCCCCTCGAGGGGAGTAAATTTTCATGATGGGTATCTTTCAAAAGAGCTCGCCAATATCTTTAAAACGAATGGTTGAACCATCGATCTGCAATAATTTAAAATAAAGTTATCACTTTTTTTAAATTTTTAACGAAAAAAAAATTTTTTTTTTAATGTAATATTGAGAATAAATTCAACTTTTTTTTTTGGATATTTAGAGTTATACTACTTCTCTAATGTGGAAATCGTCTGCATTATCATAAAAATAATTTGTTTAATAATAATTTTAATAATATCTTTTTTTTAAACAGAATTATTTTTTAATAACCGAATTAAATTCTATATAAATGTAGGTGCATTAATGAAACGGGGGTTTGAGGGGGGGGGCGGTAGCCCCCTCACACAGAACTAATTATCATATAAAACTCTTCTGAAGCCTAATTTGAATTGTTTAACACATGTTTACATAACAGTACTCGTTATCTTATCTCTTAATCTCCAACCTGTATTTATTAAATTTCATTAGTATTAAATTTCAGGGTAAGAGAAAGTCGCGTGAGTGACACACCAGATTTTCTTTTTCTCTGAAGGCGAGTGGTAGATCTCGTAGAAAGTGCACTTGAACAACTTAGATCTTCCCAGAAAATACGTTAGGAATCACTCTTATACAGGATACCCTTTTAAATCTATGTATTTATCATGGATTTCTACAACAAGAAAAGTATAATAGTTTATGTATTTGTATAACTTGTAACGTAAAACAATCTGTACAATAACTTGTACGGGCGAAAGATAATTTATTTTCTACTCTTTAATAAGGCAAATAAATTAAATTACTTAAACATTCACTTTAAAAATAAAATATCACTATACTTGAAGAAAATGTAAAATATCTGAGACATTTTTTTACCCATATATTTTTTAGTAAATTTCTGTAATTTTGTTGTTTTAATTAGAATAGTTATCCAAATTTAATAGACATTATTTAATTACGAAAAAGTATTGGATACTTTTATTATAGTGACCCAAATGGGAAGACTAATACTTTTTATAGTAAATTTACAGTATACTTGTACCATATCTAGTACCAAATAGCACTAGAGCACTAGATAGCATTAAATATCTACTGCTATCTAGCGTAATATCTCTGTTATCTAGCACTAGTGTATAATGTATGCAAAGTACTATATTAGTACAAGTTATACTACTAGCACTAGTATATCTTTATAGTACTTTTCTTTTATAGCGGCCGCATAGAACTGTTATAATTTTTGTAGTACCTTTATAATAAAAGTACGATATTTGTGCTATCCAGCACAATATGTACTAGTAAATACTAAAGTAATGTATTAGTCACATTATACTACTAGTATCTTTATAGTACTTTTCTTTTATAGCAGCCGCATGGGGCCGTTATATTTTTTATAGTACCTTTTTAGTACTAGTACCATATCTGTGTTATCTAGCACTATATATACTAGTAAATGCTAGAAATTATATTACTAGTACTAGTAACTTTATAATACTTTTTTTTGGTGATGCATAGAGTCGCTAAAAAAAAAAAAAAAAAAAAAAAAACTGTTTATACTAAACGTCAATTTGTTGACAATAGGATATTCGGTAATAAATAGATGAAACAGAAAGGTGCATACGCCCGAGATTACAGTCTTTAAACCTAAAGTGCTGTATTTGCAATCGTTAGAAATATTTATTCAAAATGTTTTATGTACCTGTATGTGAGTACAATTAAGAGATTGGACTACGTCTTTGCAATATTTAATCTTATCAACCCTTTCGAAAGTAGCATTGTCATCATCTATTTTATTATCTCACTCATTTGGTTATATTTTTATAGCTGTAGTGGTCTAATAAACTTTAACGTGCCAAAACTGACCATAAAGTAACAAATTATAAGCCCCATTCGGTTATATATAGATATTTTAATCAGCTATGAACATTTGGAGCATTCTTTCTCTCCTAAATGTAATTTTAAAAAGTCAAGTACGGAAAACAAGGCAAACTGATGAACACTGCAGTTTGCAATTGCATTCGCTGTCTTTTCTATGTGTGATTATGTGAACATAGTTGCTACGCTAAAGCTTTTTTGGTAAAAAAAAAGGAAAAAAAAAACTTTTCCAGTTTATTTAAATTACCTTTAACTTGAAATCATTAAATCCATTATTTTTGAATAAATGTGTGTCCATACACATTTCACAAGTCCACACCTGTACACCTTTGAAATATTGACAATAAAGATTTACTACTGTACTGATATATTGATATATATATATATATATATATATATATATATAAAAATATATATAAAAAAAAAAAAAAAAAAAATAGAAGGCTTGTTGCATTTGCTTTGTATTACTATGCAAACTTTCATTTTCCAATAAAATTTCAGATTTTTCCTTTTTGAGTTGTCAACTATATTTAATGTTCTAATTATACTGTTAAACACAATGTGATCAATCGGTGAATTTCATTGTGGCTTCGTGGTTTCAATGTTGTTCATCTGCTTAGAAATTTTGCATTTTTAAATCCTTATGGTTCCTGTTCTGGTTGTGGCAGGCTGGGGGAGTGTTGCCGGCGTAAAACTAGTGTAACCCCACAGGCAAGTCACAAGTCTTGCCGCCTGCCTCCTTCTTCCTATCTTGTGTTTCTTGGGTTGTGTTTTCATTAATTTTGATAAGTTTATGGTTTAAAGTTAAGATTTGTTGTTTTACTTTATTGATTCGTTTGTTTTGCAGGCTGTTAATTAATAGATCTGCTTTCTTTACATTAGTGTATTTCATCCACTGATGATTTTTTTTTTTTTTTTTTTTTTAATCTTATTGGTCATTGGTGTTTCAGTGATCTTGTATCTGTTGCTTGACTTCTACTATGCTTAATAGATCATCTTTATTATATATATATATATATATATTTAATCTCTTATGAAGGGAATTCATTTACAAACATGTTAAAATGAGCTTAAAAATTAGTATAGTTAGTTTTATATTCTCAGATAGAATATGTTTTGTTACATTCTGTATATCGGGTGATTAAAAAAGAGAGAGAGAGAGAAAAGAAAGCCGCAATTTTCTGCCAGAAAATTCAAAATTAGAATTGTTGCTAATGTGCATATAATAATTCCAAAGCATATGAAGGTTTTTTTTCTATAATAAAATAACCAGTGTGAATTATTGCTATTTTACTTTAATAATCGATAAAGAAAGAATATATATATATATATATATATATATATGCAATAAATAAAGAATAATAAATATTGACATATGGTACTAATTTTATGCGACTAGCATTTTTCAATATTAAATAAATACTATGTTTAAAACAAATGTTTTTTTTTCTTTCTTCCTTTCTGTCTTTTTTAACACTTTCCAACAAGGTTGAAAAGTTTTTATGGCTTCGATTTGTCTGTCTGTCTGCGCTCTAATTCTCGTAAATAGTTACGGAATTTCTTGAAACTGATATATGTTATTCAAGTTCACTATCGGATGTTCCCTACTGAAAATGGAGTGAACACCTTCACTGGTTTGTGTACAGGGACACCCGAAAGTATTCCAAAGCATTGTATCCTATGAGAGGTATTTCTATAAACCATAATTTAATACCGTTAGTTTACACAAATCTTAATGAAATTGAAATATGTTTTTCAAGTCCACTATCGAATGTTCCCCATTGAAAATGGAGTAAATACTATTACTGGATTGTATACAGGGACAACCGAAAGTATCCCTAAGCATTGTGTCGTATGAGAGCTATTTCTAAAAACCAAATTTGAAGAACTTTACTTTGCACAAATCTTAATAAAATTAAAATGTATTATTCATATGTAAAAAAGAATGCTTTACATAGAATACAGTATTATTAGTATTAGGTTTAGAGGGGGCACACAAAAATATTGAGTTACATTAATGGGCATCATTAGAAATTTGCTGAAATTGCATTTTCGTTTATATTAATAATTTTTTATCGATTTCTAAATGTTTTTAACACTTTCAAATAAGATTGAAGAGTGTTAATGACTTCAGTTTGTCTGTCTGTCTATCTATTCGCGTTCTAACTCTCGTAAATATTTATGAAATATCTTGGAACTGATATATAATATTAAATTTTACTATCGGATGTTCCCTATTGAAAATGGAGTGAATATCTCTACTTGCTTGTGTACAGGGACATCCAAAAATATTCCAAAGCATTGTGTTCAATGAGAGGTATTTTTATGAACTATATATTAATTTCTTTATTTTACAGAAATTAAATATGTTATTCAAGTTCACTATCGGATGTTTGCTATACAAAATGGAGTGAATACCACCACTGGTTTCTGTTCAAGTACTCCAAAGCATTTCTATGAGAGGTATTTCTACAAATAAAATTTTAATAACTTTATTTTGAACAAGTCTCAATAAAATTGAAATATGTTATTCATATGCACAAAAGAATGCTTTCTACAGAATATAATATGATTCGCATTCGATGTACAGGGCCACACAAAAATATTCAGTTACGTTGAAGGCTTTTATTGGAAATTTGCTGAAATTGTTTTTTCGTTTACATTAAGCGATTTAAAACTTTTTAACTTTTTTTAAGAGTGAATATGATTTGAATATGTGTGTACATCTGTCCGACTGTTCATCTGCTATCTGTCCGTTTGCCCGCCCCCAGCGTCCGTAAATATTTTCAGAATTTTTACAAAATTATACATATTATTCTATGGAATTATACTATGGAATGTTCCGTATTTTAAATGGCATTATTAGGTCTTGTACAAATGGTTTGCGTACAGGCTACCCCCAAAAATGTCAATGCATTGTATTTTAGGACAGACATTCTTATAAATTACATGTAAAGAACTTTCTATTGTAAAAATCATAAAGAAATTGACATTTATTGCTAATATGCTAAAATAATATTCTGTATAGAGTAGGATTTTGTTAACCTTCAAATTTACAGGGCTACACTAAAATATTCAATCCGAAAATAACAAAATTGATATTGTGTTCGTCTGTAGGGTGTCTTTTAGTTTGTTAGTGTGTTAGTTAGTTAGTTTGTTTTTCAGTTTATTAGTGTGTTAGTTGGCTACCCCGTTAAAAAAGGTCTATAAAACTGAAATTAAAACTTTTACAAATTTCAAAAATTAACCGAAATTAGATGTAATTTTTTTTCTTGATAATGCTTAAAATAATTTATGAACAAATTCGAAAAAGAATAAATTGTGTTCTATATACAGGTTTTTTGTTCTACCTAAGGAACTTTCTTCATCTGCTACCCTAACAACACATTCGTCCCTCACACATTTTGAAGCTGTCCTTTTTCATCCATAGGATATCCTGAAGATGTCATTTGGAGAAGATGTGCTGTCCCTAACAGCACAGTTAGGGTTAACTTATCCACAGTGCATCTTAAGGACGTTTCTGGGATGTCTTTTCATCCAGAAGACATCTTGAAGATATCCTGGGGAGGCGATGTACTGTCTGGAATCATCATTATTCCGTAAGAATTATTATTCTAGTGTTTCTTTTTTTTTCGCACCAAGTCAGGTTTTTGGCGAATGATTTGTATATATATATATATATATATATATATATGTATATATATATATATATATCATGAATTATTTAGTACCATGTAACACTCAGCAGACAAAAGATAGATGAAGATACCATCATACAATTAAATTTTTATTGAGAATTATTTCGATTAAAAATAGTCACGGTATTAATTTAATTTGAGTACCAATGATTAGTAAAAACATGTTAAAGTATTTACGCAGAAGAGAAATGACATTAACATAACACATAAGCCTAACGATGAGAGAATTTGCAAAAACTATGAATTATTAGTAACAGTCAGCATTTTAGCGAAAAGAGAAAGAAAAAAAAAATCACCAAAGAGGTCCGTTAAAAGGAAAAAAAAATGGAATTCATGAATTGAAAAATTATATATATATATATGGAGAACTGAGCAAAGTCCACCTAGGCCAACTAGTTCTTTTTTTTTTAAATCTATTAATACCTTTAGCAAAACATAAATAAATAAATAAATAAAAATAAAATAAAACAAGATATTTTTATTTATATGTGTATCACAATAATTAAAAAGCGTGTCATGTTATAGTCATACATTATAATATAGCGATATATTTCATTCCAAGTTTTTTTTTTTTTTTTTTCCTTCGATAACTCGTAATCTTTTTTTTTTTAAAGATGCTTTGGTGTAGAGAGCGTATCTTCTATTTTCCCTTTTCACCCGAACATCTCATTGAACTTGAAAACAAACCGAGTGAAAGAGTCGTTTTAATTCTAGTATCCCTTAGGCCATGCCAGTGTGATGTGACATACAAGGAAAGTAAACACAAACCTTCCCCCGTTGGCTATAAATGAATATGTGAAGACAGAAATCTGGAACACACTCAATAAATCAGCCTCCTTTCAGGAAAAGACAATAACTCTTTAGTTATTTTGCAACATTTTATTAATGTGCCATTAGCGTCCTTCCTAGATCGAGGCAAAACATTCCATTGGAGGCGGGTGACGTCCTAAATGAGGCCATGGCACGATAAATAACTTAACTCCTCCCCCAATTTTAATCTCCGCCTGTCCCCCTAAGGTATATAACATCTCATATTTGCAAGTTTTGATATGGAAATGTTATTCTGAGGAACGGATGGGTTATGCGCCCACTCTGATGGTTATCAGAGTAGGTGAAAGGTGATAACGTAAAAGATTGGGAGGAAACTTGAGGGATTTGTTAAATTAAAATTCCATTGCACTTGCACTTTATAACGGAGACGGGAATCACATTTCTGCTCCACAGATGTTTTAAAACGGAAAGGAAATTAAGGAAGAAAAATCATGCATTTCGCCTGGATTGCAAACACTTTCTAAATGTACCAACTCTTTCTTCGCTTCGCTTAACCTTCAGCTTTTTAATCTTGTTGAAAAATGTTTAAAATTCAAAACTCAACTAGAAATACGCATTGGGTAATATCCACTCATATTCTATAATGTATCTGAATGGACTTATGTGTCCATTCAAACTGAAAAAAAAAAAAAAAAAAAATCCTAAAAACCTTTTATATTAATCGTAATATATTTCCATAAGTAATACGTTTTTGGACTTTTAAATATGGTTACTGGGCTTACATGTATATATATAGTCGGTAACAAAAGTGTCCGAACACTAGCAAAAATTCCTACGTTAAAAAAGTACACTTCATAATGTTTTGTTAAATAAATCCTTGTCGAATCATGTTCTTAGTAAGTCTAAGAACAGGATTCGACAAGGATTTATTTAACTTTTTTACGTAGGAATTTTTGCTAGTGTTCGGACACTTTTGTTACCGACTGTATATGACACCTTCTAGTGGTATTTATACTATTTTCTTTTAAGGGAATCGTGCTGTAATAAAACTCAGTAACATATATATTAGCTTCAATCAAAGGGGATATTCATGTTTACGGAAATGGGACGCAGATAGATGGACAGACAGATAAATAGTCAAATCGAATTCTTAAACAACATTATATTTTAACATTTTTAGATGAGTTTAGTGGACGCTTGGTTGGCGTCTGTAACATTGTGTTATTTTAAGTGTGTGATAAGCATAAAACAATAAAACTACAAACACTAAGCGTGAAACCAATTTTTGGACAGTTGAAGTGCAGCACACACATAAATAGTTAAAAATTATTATTAATCCATTTTTTAAATTTTTAACTTAGTAATTATATTTTTAATTCTTTTCAAAATGATTTACCCCACACACAGCAGTGTTTTAATTAAAATTTATTTTATTTTATAAATTAAAAATGTTTTCCATGATTTTTAAGATGAATTATTAATTTCCATTTTGATTCGGGTTTCGGGTCGAGTTCGGTCAAAAGAAATCGGGTTTCGGTTTGGGTTCGGGTATAAAGAAATCGGGATCGGGTCGGTTTCCCAAAAATTCTTTAGTGCTGGTTCGGGTCGGTTTTCGGGTCAAATATAATTTATTTGTCGGGTTCGGGTCGGGTTTGTGAAACACTCTATGTGAACTCTATGTGAAACACTAATATTTGCTGCATACGGGTATGCGGTATCCGGCATAGGTGATTAAACTGGACGTTTTTCAAAGAAAAAGTTAAAACTATGTAAGCGTGGCAGCGGCTTTTTTTTTTTTTTTTTGTCTGTTAGTGTATAATGAAAAAATTTATTTAATTTTTTTTTTTTAAATTAAATATAATGTTTGTTTTTTTGAAAAGAAAGAAGTGTCATTGGAGTTTAGAAGGCGATAGAAAACAGCTTTCATCTGCAGGAAAATCAGTTTTCACTAGTAATGCCGGAGGAAAAATAGTTCAGGAAAAAAAAAAAAAAAGAGTTTGATAATTTCAATAAATATAAATTTTCGTGTTTCGAAGTCTATCACTGATTTCTAAAAGTCTCGAGCAAGGGAGTACAGTATACAAAACGTACTTGGAAACCTGATGCATTAACTAGTTATTTTTACATACACTGAGAAAAATTCTGTAACTGACATCTAGAATCTAGATTGTGGCTCTAGAAAAAATAGTTCCATGTCGTCCTTATAAATTTTAGTCCCTTTGGAAAGCGAGTTCTAGAAGCCCCTATTAGAATTCTAGAGCGTTTTCCTATGTTCTCGAGGGCAAAGTTATTTAAAAATCTCTGCAAATAAATGAGACTACAAGAGGCGGGTTTCTGCAACTATAATCTTGGTTTATGACCAAATTCTAGAAAATCAAGCGAGAATTTCTCGCAATATAAATGATTCAGAATGTTATGATTCAGAATATAAATGATTCAGAATAGAGGACGACGTAATAAAATCTGTTCGAAAATTTGCTTTTTAAACGATAAACTTGGCAGTTGAAGAAAGTATATATATATATATATATATATATATATTGTCAAGGGTTTAATGCTAAAACAATATTTAAAAATATACTGACTGATAAAAGTGGTGATAAAATCACGAAATTCACGTAAAAATATAGAAACTTTGCGGCCCCCAAATTATGGGAAATGTATTTCAAGTGTGTTTTGAGAATTTTCAGATTAAAAATAAGATTAAAAACTATCTTAGAACTAACGTACACAAACATCAAACCGTCTCAATTATATATATTTAAAACAAAAACTATTTTATTTACGAGACAAAACTTAAGTTAAAATACATTTAAAAACAAAATATACATATAAAAATAATTAAAATCTAGACGTTTCGAAACGTCTAGATTTTAATCGTTGGCCATGCAGTTTGTATTTTAACGGAATTTTCTCCGAAATTTATTAAATACTAAATAAATATACACCTTAAAAATCCCTAAGCACTCCCATGCTTAGATCCCTCAGATAGACAATTGGCCTGAACTTATATACCATACCTCCACATCGGTAGATAACACTAAATGCATCTTTGTCTAGAAAATTACTGGAT